>QANU01084768.1:33511-60881 GCA_003254905.1 Nissolia schottii | reverse complement strand
TTTTTTTTTTTGGGTCCAAATTGTTCCCTAAAGAGTTCTTTTTTTTTTTCCTTCTTGGAAATTACTTGGGAAATTATTTTCTCTCTCAGTTCTTAAATCTTTTTCCACTTTACCATGGAAATCTTGTGGCGTAATCCATGCATAAACAAAATAATAGAACACTGAAATTCAGCTTTGATGTTGTTGATTCGTGTGTTTTCAGTTTTACTTGGATGGCTCTAGCTACATGAATTAGGTGCTTAGAATTCCAATATCAAGTCAATGTTTAATTGTTTTCTGTGCAAGGGAGTGTGCTGGAACATTCAATAATATTGTTTTTAGAGGTTTTACATTTGTAGCTAGCAAGATATATGTAACTTAATTAACAGTGATTGAATGCCGATTTTAATGCCAAATTGAAACTGTGGTTAAGCATTAGTTATGATAAACAATCCTTCTTTTATGAAGATTATTTGGTTCTTGGAACCCGCATGGGCTTGTAGATCCTAATAGGAACTAAATGAATCTTTACATGTTTTATGATGGTTTAATGAATCTTTACATTATTACTATGCTTATTTCTTTTTCCAAAATTCTTTTAAATTATTACCGTTTAACAAGCATTTCCATTTGTCTCAACTCTTTGACTTCTTCCTAACAATTAATCTTCTGCATTATCTGCATAATCTTAACATGATTGAACTCCATTAGTAATGTTTTCCTATTAGAGTTTAGAACTGTATATGCATCTAGTTCTTTTCATGTATCGTTGTGACAAAATATGTCATGTTAAGCAGGTTTCATAAGTTTGGACTGCGGAGGAAATGAAAATTTCACTGATGAAATTGGCCTTGAATGGACTCCTGATGATAAACTGACTTATGGAGAAATAAGCAATATATCAGTTGCCAATGAAATGCGGAAGCAATACACAACACTACGACACTTTCCTGCTGATTCCAGGAAATACTGCTACACACTTGATGTTGTCAGTAGGACAAGATACCTACTGAGGGCGACATTCTTGTATGGGAACTTTGATGATAACAATGTTTATCCAAAATTTGACATTTCTGTCGGGGCTACTCATTGGTCTACTATTGTTATATCTGATGCTAACACTATTGAAGTGATAGAGCTTATATTTTTGGCTACAAATCCTGCAGTTAGTGTATGTTTATCAAACGCAACAACTGGGCAGCCATTTATTTCTACGCTTGAACTACGGCAATTCAATGGTTCGGTTTATTATACTGAATATGAGGAGCGATTTTACCTCAGTGTCTCTGCAAGGATAAATTTTGGTGCTGAGAGCGATGCTCCTGTCAGGTATTGTGCCAACACTATCTACTCTTTTACAAATTAATCCTCTAAATACTCTCTTCTCTATCACATAACAAAACACGTGTAGTATTATGAAGTCACTGTATTGAAATCCTGATGCAGGGGATCCATTTCTTTTAGCATTTATGATACTTTTGGTTTGTGTGCACACAGACTAACACATGCTCATGGTCATCTTTTATGTTCATTTTAAGTCGCAAATATCAAATTTTTGTAACTTTCCTCACAACAGAGAACTACATCCCAGATATAATATTTCTGGGGATGAATGTGTGTACTGTGTAGTTAATGTTAGCACCTCCAGTGGTTTTGACGCAGTTTCTTTTCACTTATGAAGTGTATGTTACTGCCATATCAGGTACCCTGATGATCCATTTGATAGAATATGGCAGTCAGATTCTATCAAGAAAGCAAATTATCTTGTTGATGTTGCTGCTGGAACTCAGAAAATTTCCACCAATGTATCAATTGATGTTAATAGAGATGAAATTCCACCAATGAAAGTAATGCAGACAGCCGTAGTGGGTACAAATGGATCTCTAACTTACCGGTTAAACTTGGATGGTTTTCCTGGTATTGGTTGGGCATTCACCTATTTTTCTGAGATTGAAGATTTGGCTCCAACTGAATCCAGAAAATTCAGGCTAGTACTTCCAGGTCATCCTGATATCAGCAAGGCTGTGGTAAATATCGAAGAAAATGCTCAAGGAAAGTATCGCCTTTATGAACCAGGATATTCCAATTTATCCCTACCCTTTGTGCTTTCTTTTAGATTTGGCAAGACATCTGATTCTTCCAGGGGCCCTCTTCTAAATGCCATGGAGATAAATAAGTATTTGGAGAAAAGTGATGGCTCTCCTGATGGTTAGTTATACTTGTACCACGTGATATATTGTTTGGCTATCTTGTAACTGTAGAGTACCGGTTTAATAACCATGTCAATTTCAATTCCATTAAATCTTTTTTGAATAGCCATAGTTTATTTAGTACTTGGAGATGGTTTGCAGGTGAAGCTATATCTAGTGTACTTTCACACTATTCAGCAGACTGGGCACAAGAAGGGGGTGACCCTTGTTTACCTGCTCCATGGTCATGGGTTCACTGTAGTCCAGATCCACAGCCAAGGATAGTTTCAATGTAAAGGTTTATCTTTTTTGAGGTTTTGATTTTGTCTATATGTGGATTCATTTTCATCACCAGATCATAGCTCAGCCACCACCACTCCCTACTCCCCCCAAAGAAAAGAAGATAATAAAAGAACAGCCAGCTAGTTACTTATAAAGAATGTTCAATTAGTGTATTGAAACAAAAGTTCATGTGATCTGATAACAGTTAGTTTGTGTTCCTGGTGATGCAGTTTATTGTCTAGTAAGAACTTGACAGACGATATTCCTTCGGAAATCACCAAATTGACTGGTCTTGTAGAACTGTAAGTTTTATATTGCTTTTAATTTTGCTGCAATGAAGCTACTGATGCCTCATGGTTGGCCCATCAAATTAATGTTGTTGCTTGCGGAATGATTTTATTCATGGATGCAGATGGCTTGATGGAAATATGTTGACTGGCTCAATACCAGATTTTACTGGATGCATGGACTTAAAGATCGTGTAATTATTGTTAAGTTCTTCCCTTAATCATGCTTAGTTAGTTTTCAGCTAACAACCACCTTTTCCTCTTTCAGTCATCTTGAGAACAATCATTTAACAGGTCCGCTCCCAGCCTCTTTGGTGAACCTTCCAAATCTAAGGGAACTGTAAGATATCTGGAATTTACATAACAGTATTTTGATCAAATTGGAAATTGTTATACTTCTGATACATCCAATTATGAACTTAACAATAGCATATATATTTGTCTCACAACAATGAGTATCATTCAGTCAATGTTTAACACTATTCAAATTGCTTTGCTTCATATTCATTTGATTTTGATACATTATAGTTAATGCTTATAATGGTTGCAGGTATGTGCAAAATAACATGTTATCTGGAACAGTACCTTCAGATCTTCTGAATAAAGATTTGGTCTTGAAGTGAGTATTGTTTTCACTTGTTAAACTTTAAAAAATGCAGCATTGCGCATGCAGAAGTAGAGAAAATTATTGGCATGTTGCATTTAAGGAGATATTGATGAATATGTACACAAGATATGATGGACAACGTATTACTGTATATAATTTCTATATTATGTATAGTTGTTATTGCATATATTATATTTCCTTACATAGATTAAAATCAGCCTAGCAATCCCTATAAATAAGCCTAGACAGAAATAACCTAAGGATTCCTAGAAATTAACCTAGATTTCTGCCAATGAACTTTGTAATTTTATCTATATATTGAATACATAGTCAGGCAAGGCAGGCAGTGAGAGTTTTTGCCATTGCAAATCAAGTTTTGTTAGAATGTACTGTGTTGTTCAATTTTCAATTATTATTGTCTTTGTGATTTTGAACTTTGCATGTATTGATGCAGTGTCTTAATATTTGTTACACTGAAATAAAATGGTTGCTTTACAACAAGGAAAAAGCAAACATTCCTACACGTAATTTTTCTTGTTGGAATTTTGTATTTCCTTTATATTAGTTGTGCTTTCTTCCATGTCATTGGACCAACCACGATGCATCGTTCTCCTTAGCATTGCTGATGAATCTATGAACTAATCTGCATAGTGCTGTTGATCTTCAACAGGTACTCTGGAAACATTAATCTTCATAAAAGAAGCAGAAAGAAGACACACACGTTTGTGATCATAGGTTCAGCTGTTGGAGCTACAGTTCTACTTCTGGCGACTATCGTGTCTTGCTGGTCTATGGGTAAAGGAAAGAGAAGATATCATGAGAAAGGTAAGATTATGAATCAAAATTACATATTATCCCTTTCTGAGATTTGAGACGGTAGAACATGATTTGTTTGGTTACATTCTTTATAGATCATCTTGTTCCTCTCCCTTCTCAAAGTCTGGGTTCTTCCAAGGGCGAAGGACCTGCAGATGCTGCTCACTGCTTCAGTTATTCTGAAATTGAAAATTCTACAAATAACTTCGAGAAAAAAATTGGTTCGGGAGGCTTTGGAGATGTTTACTATGGAAAACTACAAGACGGGAAAGAGATAGCAGTTAAAGTTCTAACCAGTAATTCATATCAAGGAAAACGAGAGTTCTCCAATGAGGTAACCTTTTTATAAACCTCTTTCAGTATTCTAACATTTCTTTCCCTCCTCATTTGGGTTCTAAATGAAGCTTAAAAGAGATAAATCTAGTTTCTGACATTCTCAATAAATTCTGTTGGCAATTTGGCATTGAGCATTTATTCACATTGTAGGTATATTTTTGTTTGATGCAGGTGACTCTTCTTTCAAGAATCCATCACAGAAACTTGGTACAGCTTCTTGGGTATTGCCGTGAAGGAGGGAATAGTATACTTATTTATGAGTACATGCATAATGGGACGCTCAAAGAACATCTTTATGGTAAGCCTTCATGATTTAAATCAACATGCAGAAATTTATGTGCTCAATTATGCCTAACCTTCTTGTAGGCCCATTAACACATGGACGGTGCATGAATTGGATTATGCGCCTTGAGATTGCAGAAGATGCTGCCAAAGGTTCACGGCCCTAATTTCATCATTTAAAATGTTCTCTGATTGAAGTATATTATATATAGACCACAATGTATTGATTGTATTTTTCTCATGCTTGTTCAGGGATTGAATATCTTCACACAGGATGTGTTCCTGCTGTCATACACAGAGACTTAAAAAGTAGCAATATTCTTCTTGACAAGCACATGAGAGCAAAGGTTTCGGATTTTGGTCTTTCCAAACTTGCTGTTGATGGAGTCTCCCATGTTTCTAGCATAGTTCGGGGGACAGTAGGATATCTGGATCCTGAGTAAGGCCTTAATCCATTTTTCGTGATTTTGTGTGTTTCCTTAAACAATTGTCTGTGCTCAACATTATATCTTCCCCATAACAGGTACTATATTTCTCAGCAGCTGACTGATAAGAGTGATATTTATAGTTTTGGTGTAATTCTTCTTGAACTCATATCTGGTCAAGAAGCAATATCAAATGACAGCTTTGGTGCTAATTGCCGAAACATAGTTCAGTGGGTGAGTTTTGATTTCTCTGCAGACATTGAATTTTGGACTTTGGATCTTAACGGAAGCTTATAACTCTAAGATGCTTTTGTATTTTCTTTGAAATAGTTTGTACAATATTTTAATTTTACAATGTGCGGAATAAATTTATATAGGCAGTAAGAGAAGACATAATTCATTTGGTGCGTCTATTCTTTTACTGAACGACACAGATGCGAATAACTTCCATATGATGTTGAATTATATTTATGTATCCTAAATTTAGGTTGCATTTATTGAATGTTTTCAGGCTAAATTACACATTGAGAGTGGAGATATACAAGGCATTATTGATCCCGCGCTAAGAAAAAACTATGACCTACAATCAATGTGGAAAATAGCAGAGAAAGCTTTGATGTGTGTTCAACCACATGGACACATGCGGCCATCAATTTCAGAAGTTCTCAAGGAGATCCAAGATGCAATCACGATCGAGAGAGATTCCAAAGGCAATTCGGACGAGATGTCGAGAAACTCTATCCACATGGGTTCTATGGATCTGGTTGCAACTGAGAACTTCCTGTCAATTGATGAAGCCATGGCACAGCCTACTGCAAGATAGATCTTTCTTGTAAACAAACAAATTTCCCTTTTTACTCTGATTTTACTTTCCTTCCCTCCTTACTTTGTTTTTATAATGCATGCAGGCATTGTTCGTGTGGGGTCAAGTCTCATAATTTTCATCTTACTTCTCTCCCCACAAAAATGATAACCAAAGTGGCAGTGAAACAAGATATTGGATGTCTTAATATGCAGGTTTTGTTTTGCATATAAAACTTGTACTGGTTACAAATTTGATTTTTCACTGTTGAATGTAAGTAGCACTAATTTGATTTTGCACTCAAGCATTTTCTTAAAAAGGGCCATATTTGGGAGACTTAACAAATTAATCTACAAATAATTTACTCATTCCTAACACTTCATGGGACAAATGAGGAAAAAAAATGTTGAGTGTTATTCATAGCAGTGTGAGTAGGTTAATGAATAATATCTTGTCACAGGAACCAACATTTCCTAATGTCAATGTTCACATAACATAAAATGCTTTCGATGTGCCGAGCGCACTCAGTAAAGCTCCACCGATATGAAATCACACATGACAAACAGTGGAGGGTCAATATCTACTCTGGGCCTTGCATAGGAAGCATCACATGTTGAGCCTGAGTCAGAAAATTTAACGAACGTGAGGATCAATACCATAAGTTCATCATCTAATCAGATGAAAACAACCCATATTATAAATTAAAAAAGCATGCTCATTGAACCCCAAAAAATGCATGCTGAAGAAAATTTAAGTAATAAACAAGCTAATAACCGGATTCAAGGAAAACCAATTCCAAATAGAAGTTACTTTTGAAATAATACCATCATTAACCCTCCAATAATTGGGTAAAACTCACTTTCAGATTTGTGTTAAGAACTACAAGATTTAGCTTCGACATTAAAGAACAATTAAGCGTTAAAAGGCCATGACACAATGCATACGTTAGGAAAGAATGATGTAAACAGAATGATGGAACAGGAAAGGATAGAACAATTTGTAATTGAGAAAAACATGCCGAGCTATTTCCCTCCAATTATCTCAAGCCAAAGCAGCTAGTCAGGAACATCTGACTTCTTGAGGAGATCTGGTAATCTTATAGCTTAACCTAGTCCATCTCATCCCAGGAAACACCACCAGAAACGTAATGACTCATGAATATTACGGGATAATTTTGCAATGCATTTGGTGGAAATATAACATTCTCTCTTATAACCAAGGTAAGCCACAAAATTGTTTCAGCCAACCTTACAAAAGAATTTAGATTTACATGTATTGTTAAAGAAAACCAAGTGAAACTATCAAAGAAAAATCCGAAGATCAAGCTTCAGTAACAACACAAAAGTAAGGAAAAAGCTCCAAGGATAAAAACCAACGCTTTTAACAGTCAAACATAAGGCTTGAAGTAACATTTATCAATGCTGCAGTCCAAAACCATATGTTGACCACCGATGTCAATATAACAATTCACACACAATCAAGGCACCCCAAAATTTTTATCGTTGGGGTCTGAAATTGTGAAGAAAAAACTGTATGGTACCAGCAAACAAGGATAGCAATAAACAAGAAAATACAGCAAAAACAATGAAACAGTAAACAACGGGGGCACATCCGAGAAGCCTCCAATTTAAAGTCCTTCCAATTCTGAGGTACACAAACCCCCCTCAATATCCCTCCCCTTTGCCTATATAGCTCTAACTACCTTCCCACATACTTAGAATATTTCTCCCTCCTATCTAGTCTAGCCTAACTGGACTTAGAATATTTCTCCCTCCTATCTAGTCTAGCCTAACTGGCAATGTAATTACAGAACTCCTCAGTCATACCTTTACCACACACCCCACATACCAGTAGCTCCATTCCTGTTTCTTCTTACATATACTTTTACCTTAGGTGAAATATTAGTGCTAGGGGTACATTTGCATCACTAGGGAAATTAATACAACATTCATATCCATATTCCAGGACCTACCAGAACCTACCACTATAGGATTCACAAAACATTCAGCAAGAGAAAATTCAAAGAGTGCAGGGGCCACAGCCTTTAATGTATTCTTTTGTCTTTAGTTGTAAACTTCATTAAGGAGTAAAAATCACCAATAAATAACAGCAAACTAGTTCCCAGTGCCCTTAATTTATGTCCCCAACTAAATACAAAAAGAACTACCATTCCAAGAAAGGCCACATATTGATTAGAAAGTGTGAAACTGGCAGAGTGGATGGAGATAGATAAACGCATTGAACCTAAAACCAACCCGTTGTTCACACAAGTAACAAAACATCAAGGACTTCAATGGAGGTTTAGAAGTGTGCTACCAACCAAATGCAGCTAACTCATAATAACTTTAAAGCATTAATTCTAAAAGGGGCCACTTTCAAGCAGTATCTCTTAAAATATCAAATCAAAATGGTACTAGAGCGCAAAGAGGAACAGTTTTAACTAGTACTCTTCAAATACAAGCTATCAGGGGGACAACAGATTACAACTATCACTTCCTGTGAATTATGCATCATAATTTCATACTACATTGCTTTCAAGTCAGTAAACAGAAACCTTAGCATCTTCATACTACAATGCCACATAAGCAGAAGAGGAAAGAGATATATCAAGCACTAGAGAGAGTAATTACCTGATAATTTGTGTAGTTAACACCTTGTGAGAAAGAACCTTGATGAGCAAGCTGTAATAAGCCAACATCAGATGCCATTGTATATTAAAAAATCTAAACACATTTCCAGCAATCTTAACCACCCATTAAGCAAGCATGCATGTATATATACTCCACCTGAGCATTAAGACTCGGGTGAACATCTTTCCTAGCAGAAGTGTCTCCACCCTTGGCCGAACCCTTAGTGTCACCCTGGCATACCACAATTTGACAAGGCACAACTATTATATCCAGAAATGCATTAGAAAATGTGCAATCAAATACGACCAATCACAAAGATGAACAGCTAAACATATACAAAATTACCTCAATCTGCATTGCAACATCCACAATTGGCCCATGACAAATCCATATGAATTGAAAAAAAGAAAACAAAAACAAAAAATTTAGCATCAGTAAAAAGCGAGTTTTATTGCAGGAAAACAAAAGAGCATGTTCAGTAACATCATAACAGTTCAGACTATAGTCTTGTTGCTGGGGACCAGAAAAGACCAAAGATTTTTCAACCTCGTCAGCATATAGAAAAACAGGCAACTAGCTGAACTAATTTAGAAAATAAAATAAGGATAAATACTCGAGTTTATCCCTAAAGAAACAGGGTTAGATACAAATTCCTAACATATTTACTAATAATTACGGATACATGTCATACTACTCCTTTTAAGTACTAATGTGAGCAATTTTTTTTTGGAAAGAAATATGAGGAACATTTGTACTTCATAAGGACTTTGCATTTACGAATTAAGGATTTACCCTAATTAATTATAACGAGAGTCAAAACTTACCTCTCTGTATCTGGCGAGGTAAATCTTCAGAGGATCGATGTAATCCTCGAAATTCAGAGTGGCCATTGCCCACAGCAAATCGTCGCCGTTAATCGTCTTCCTCTTTTCTCTCTGGCACTTATCGCTCGCCCTATTGCAAACATTAAAGTTTTTTCTTAGAAAAAAGTCAAAAACACTGTTTGAAGAAACAAAAACACAAAGTGATTATTTCTCTCAAAATACTCAAAAACCAAACACGCCTTTAACCCGATTCATTACCCGGAAACCACAACCAACAAAAGGAAGAACAAGAGGAAGCGTACTCGCTGGTGATGAAGCTGATGAACTCGGAGACACACTCCTGCACGGTCTCCTTCGCGTCCTTGGCGATTTTCCCGTTCGCCGGGAGCACCTTCTTCATGATTCGGCTAATGTTGGCGATCGGAAGGAGCCGGTCCTGCTCCCGAAAATTGGAGCGAGGGCTGTGCTCGCCGCCGCTGTCATGGCTTCCACCGACGCCTCCAGGACTCGCCGGAGCATCGGACATTGTCGCCGGAACCCTAATCGGAGGCGTGAATCGGAGAACCAGGAAAACATCGTCAAATTCTGGAACAGAGAGTAAAAAACAAGAAACCCTAGAGAGAAGAGAGAGAGAGAGAGAGAGAGAAAAGGTTTGGAGGGAAATTGAGAAAAATAAAACGTGTAAAGAAAACAAGAGGGAGTGTTTTACCTGATGTGATTAGTTTAGATTTGATGGGTTGGATCGGACGCTGGAGAAGAGAGGAGTGAGGAGGACGATGGAGATGAGAGCGCGGGTTTTATCACCACCGTCCGTTTTGTTTTCTTGATTAAGATGTTCTTTATCTATCACCACTTGCGTCCACACGCGGCTGTGTATGTGTGCGTACTATGTTGTTTCTGCTTTCACGGCGCTTCTCCCTCCCTTCCTAGCTTATTGAAAAGCTCAATTTTAGCAAAAACACTATTACACACACAAAAAAAAATTTCTTAAACTAATGCAGGGAGCAAGAATCAATCATCAAAACACAAAGTTGTAGACCCTAGCCTTACAAAGGCATCAAAATCAAATCATCATCACCATCATTAAACCCTAACCCATGCAAGAATTCAGTTTTTTTGACAAAACACTACTACACAAGAAAGGCTTAGAACAATGCAAGGAACAAGAATCAATCATTAAAACACAAAGATGCAAAACCTAGCCTTACAAAGGCATCATCAATCATCAAAAAACACAGTTGCAACGCCTAGCCTTACAAAGGCATAAAAACCAAATTATCATAATCAAATCCTAACTAATGCAATAACTCATTTTTTGACAAAACAGTATTACACAAGAAATGTTTAGAATGATGTAAGGAACAAGAATTCATTATCATTCAACCAAGAATCACACTATAACACTAAAACTCCACAAAATCACCGTTATGACTAAAAAAAGCTAACTTTTCAGAGAATCAATTTTTGAAGAAAAACTACAGGGACAAAAGAGTCTTAGAATAAGCAACTCAAATATACCATTGAAACAAAAAACCAACCATGTGAGGCATTGGGAACCTCACAAGGTCGTGACATACACACACATAGGGAAGGCGAGAAAATCTCATTTTCATGAAGAGAAACATAGAGACAACAATAAATTATGGTCAGCTCATGAAAACACAAACATAGAAATCACAAAAAGGTAAGAAAACTCACCAATTGAAAATCTTATTGATGCAAATGAAAGCTTATGAGTAGGGAATTTTTTTTTTGTGAAGGGACTTAGTAGTAAAGATGAAATCTTGATAACCTAGAGTGGTGGTGAAGGTGGCGATTTTGTGGTGGTTTTAATGGAGAAAAAGAGCTTTCTTTTCCTCTTTTATGAGAGACAAGAGAGAATAGAGAAGATGAAGTGATATTATGAGTTGTATTAAGTGTGAAATGATTATATATATAGAGAGATAGAGAGAGAGTAGGAGAGGGGTGCACCTGATGAAGAGAGAGTTATAGAGAGAGAGAATTATTTGAATTTTGGGTGAGGGAGAGGAGACCAAAAAAGGAATAGAACAAGATACACAGTAATGATTATCTTTTTATCTCTAAAATGAAATATCTCACTCTCATGTAGATATTTTGCTAATTAGAGCAAATTTAATATAATTTTACACTGATGCCCATCATACACACACTAGAGTGGGGAAAGGGACCAAAATTTGGATAAGGACCTAGTTTAGGTCAAGTATGGGGATCTAGAATTAAAAGTATGACAATATTATTGTGAAACTTCATCAAATTACTTAACTAAGACACCCCCGCATAATATTTTTCCTTATTTGACTCTCTAACTAAAAACTTTATGTTTGAACCCTTCATTAGTCAACAGTTAACATTTCAGGGTTGACCTTGACTTTCTACTATTGACTTTGAAACGTGGACATTTTATATGGCTCAAAACTCCTTGGCTAGTTAAATTAACTATGATTAATTGGTAATCTACATTTAACGGTGTAAAATTACAATTTTACCTCTATAGGAGAATTGAGGTGCTACATTTTGCTTTTAGGGCTCCAAGAAGCAAGACTCCCATTGATATATACAATTTATGCTCAGGTGGATGTATGATCATTGCCATTACCACCCCAATCTACATTTGTGAAACTAACCAAATTGAATAATCCTAATTTGCTCAATTCAATGCCATAATTGACGATGGACTTGCGATACCGAAGTAAGTGTTTGAATTAGTTGGTGCATAAATTGAGTGAGATTGTTGATAGTGAATTGAGAGAGACTCTATTTATTATTATTTTTAATCTTCAATCTAATTCACCAATATGAATTTTAGAGAGATTATAGTACTAACACAAGGATTTTAAGTGGTAAAATTGTTTGACGTTTCTCTTGATCGCAATAATAGTCTAATCTCACCACAATAAAGAGATAGAAAATAAAATCAAAAGTTTCGTGCTAACATCTTCAACTAAGAAAAATTTTATTTTTAAAATAAACACCCACAACGACATAGTAATGGTTATTTTATAGTTGCCCATGAAATAAATCTTCTTTCAAAAACAATAGTTTGTTATTCTCCATTATTATGTAGAATTTACATTATTAATATGGATTGTATCTATGTTTACCGTTAAACAAAGATGCATTATAATGATACAAATTGACAAGTATATTATATTTTAAGTTAATTTTTATGCATTGACAATATAAAACTTTTTTACATTATTATATAATTAAATTCAACCATGCATATGCATCATATAGATCACAAAGCCATGACATAACCCAAATACATTGAGCAAATAAAGGAACAAAACGAAGTGGATAAAACAAGCGGTGACACTCCACAAACAAGTTCTCGAGGAGATCCTATACACCCTTTCTACAAGAAAATCTAGGGGGAGGTGACCCTCTAAAGTTACTGATGGATTGTGCTTAGTCTTAATAAAATCTTCATCACTCTATAAGTCACCATGATCCATCTAGACATCATATCGCGATATGAAAATAGAAGATGTTAGAAACACAAGTTTCACAGTGGATCCTAAATAAATATCTAAGTGTCTATGTATCGTGTCAGCCGTTTTAGATTCATGAATTATATGAGGTACCTAATGACCAATGTGGTTACCATTTTCTAGCATCATGTTATCTAAACAATGATCACATACTATATCACATATAACTTACTAATCTCAAATGCATTATGAAAGTTATGTCTTGATCTAATTGTTTACTTAACTATGCTTGTCTTTCACTTCACTTGTCCATATCTAGGAGTTACATATAATCGTCTCCAGAGCATACTCTAATTGCCCTCAACTGAGCGTTACTTATTGATATATTCATATATTCATAGCATTTGAATTGTACTCCTACAAGAAATTTGACTTTTGGTGATGACTTTATTAAAGTCATCACCAAATTTTTTAATGTCGCCACAAACTTTTAGTGACAACTTTTGATAACTATGATGATGACAAATTGTCGTGCCTTATGTGTTGTACCCAAAAGATCAACAGTGACAACTTTAAGTAGCCATCACTAAAAGTAACACCTTTTGTGATGCCTTCAATCGTCACTTATAAATTACTTATTTTGTGACAACTTTAAGCCATCATTACAAGTCATACATTTTGTGATGACTTAGATCATAGCTAAACAAATAACTATATAGCAACAACCAAGAGTCATCACTAAAAGTTACACAATTAGTGATGATATAAATATTTGTCATCAAAAGAGTTTTTAGTAATTACATTTTTCGCTACTAAATATTTTTACTAGAATTATTACTTTTAGTTACTACGAATAGTCGTCACTGAAGACCTTTATATTTTTTTTTTTACTTTAAATGATACTTTTTTTTTTGCTCATACCATATTGATTGCATATGATAAAAAAATATAAATAACTTTCATTTTCTATTTAATGTTTATAAAACCATGCATGTTAAATAACATTTATAACAACAAATATAAAATTATAAGCCAAACTTGAAGTGCTTGATACATATCAAAACTACCATCTATGTTGGATCTTGGTTCTAGACCGTCTATGAATATTACAAATTAAAAAAGTAGAGTTATTGACATTATTTCAAAATTTGATGTAACCCATTGACTACTAATAAAATATTTTTTTAAATAAAACAAATAAAGACATAGATTAAAGCCATAATTGGCATTATCTATTTGTCACAAATTGCTATCTATAAAAACAAATGAAGAAACATACATGGCTCCTACCGAAGTGTAACATATTCACCATGGGTTTCTTGACACTTCTCGTAGCTCCAAGTTACATCTCACTACCTGCTATTGACATTGTTCACAACAAATAATGACACAATTAAAGCCAATGACACATCCATTGCAACAGAAGAAAAAACATTATGAAAATAAAAAAGAAAATCTTACAAAGAAAAATGTTACAAAAATTAAGATTCTAAGAGTAATCCTCATGTTTACTTGAGGATTGGGAATCTGGGAATGTATTAGATAATCTTTGTGTAGATGTTAGAGTGAGACTAAAAATGCAAAATTTGGTAGTGATTTAGCTTAGAATCCCAAGAGGAGCTTGAAATAGATAAACAAAGAATGTTGAAGTGAAATCAAGTTGAAGAAACTGAACCGGGTCTGCTGTGGGAGACACTTCCTGCTACAGCATGGTTATAAATAATTGCTGATACACAAATTCCTCAATGCTGTGTAGAAACCATTTAAAAAATGTTACTAAGAAAATGTTAATAAAGGAGTAATATGTAGTACTGAGTAACGCAAGGAAAATGGTTTTTATGTTCATTCATGCGTGAAACATCATGCCGACTCACACATATCTATCATTAGGTGAGATTTTAATGAGGTGTGGGCCCCATTGAAATCTCATCCAAAGGTGGATATATCTGTGTTAACATGGTGCCACACGCATAAATAGATACAAATAACACATCTCATAAATATATTGTATATTTATTTACATGCTTGCATCTGTGATTTTATGGCATAACTAAAATACAAGCTAAAAAGGCCACAACAAAAATCACTCTAGCTTGCACAATCAAAAGCAAGAGCTATACTAAGTAGAATATTTTGTAAGAGTAGTTTAACTTTTTAAGAGGGAATCAAACATTTTTTGGATAGAATAAGAGAATTGAATATCATTATTAGTAAATCACGGAAATAATTACAACTTAATTGTCAACTTCCTGCAAAAATTCATAAAAATAATAAAAATAAATCAGAGAAAAATATGAGGCATAATGAACTAGAAGGCATCTTAAAGATCCATCTTATATTTTCTTTATAAATAGCTCCATCTTAATGTGACAAGTTTTATATGAATAGAACATCATAGTTTTACGTGAATATTTAATGGAGCCAACTTTAGCTATATATACGAGGAACCAATGCAGGTTCATTAATTTCCTAGTTCCAATGTAACATTAAATGAACTCTCAAATCTAAGACAGCCATCCAAAAGCATGTATTCTCATCACTTAAACAAAGAGCTAACAATAAACATGTGAATTAAACAACCACTTATTGGTTTACCTACAATAGCTCAAATATTATTCAAGTTTTAGTGTCAATATTGTTGGTGCTAGTGGCAAGGGCAGGGGATACTTCTCTTGAAATGGCCAAAAATCCTAATCATGCAAGTTACAAGACAAAGTACAAACATTGCTACAATTTGGTGGAATTCCTATTACGCAGATAAATTATTTTGTTAGCACAATATATAGGATTGAGGAACCATATAGTGGAAGGTTCAATTTTGATAAATTCAAATTGCATTGTATGAGTATTCTTGTACATGAGAAAAAGAGAAATTAAATGATTTTAAAGGCATTAAAGGGGCAAGAAGATGGGAAGAATAAAAAGTGGAGGAAAGGAAAAAGAGAAATAGAATAAGAAAAAATGGAGGATGAAGAAAGAAAGAGCCAGAAATTTAGACAAGTTCACATGTATCAATACATTTACCAATTGAAAACAGAGTCGAGCGAGGGCAGTAGAACGGCAAGACTAATGCAAGTACGTGGTGGTGAGCGGCAAGACTAATGCAATGGGTTCTCAAACAATCTTTTTTTTCTTTCTATTTTGTTATTTAAACTACGGTGGGAGAATCAAAATTTTAGTGGGAAAATATAATTCTTGAGTTGCAGAATAAATTTAGCCAAGTTTGTCGGGGGTGGTTAGTATGTGAGCACTTCTATTGTTAAAGGATTATTTTCAGGCGTTCCCTAAAACCATGTACATCTACTGTGAAAACTTTTTTGGGTCATTACTGAATATTATTCTACTGTGAGGAATTTTATGAGTTGACACGGTAGGTTACGCCTCTATTGTAACAACTTTTGAGAATTGTTACTATAAGGTAAATTTATTGTGATGAGTTTATAAGTTGTCACTATAAGTTTAAATCTATTGTGGTGACTTTTATAAGTTGTTATTGATTATTTTCCAATTAAAGTTCTTTTTGCTTGCTAATTCATATAGTTTTTAGGTATTTTAGCTACATATTAGGTTGCATTTGCATGCACTCATGTAGAATTTCACTTAGGTTGCATAAACTAACAGGTTAGGCATGACAGGTGGAAATATGTGTCTTCGGGTGTTTTATAGGTGAATAGTTTCTATTGGAGAAAGCCATGGAGGATTGGGAAGCATAGGAGCCAAGAAAATTCAAGAAAACATGAAGAAAAAGCTATAGGGAGCGCTCTAGCAATGCCTACAACACTCCAACGCATAACAGAGCAGCAAAAATCACACTTTAGAGAAATACACTTTTCGCTTGAGCTGCACTTATGCTTACTCGAGCAACAAACCTTCGCTGAAAAAAAATTATAGGATTTCTCAAACCTTCACAACTCCTCTATAAATAGAACATAAACACTTTTACCTCGAAGCATAAAGAAGACAGTTTGGAGTGAAGAGGCAACCCTAGGAGAGCTAGAAGGCTGAATGAGACTTCATTGATCTCTATGATCAATAGGAAATTCATCTATTCGTGTTCTCTATGTATCGTTTCTCTTCTTCTTCCACAATTATATTTCTTTCTATTAGCATGAACTAAACTCCTTCTAGTTATGACATGGACGAAAAATCTATGTCGTTTATGTTGTAAAATTATTACTCCTTATATGATTATGGTTTTGTTGAATTAACGTTTGCTACTTTATTTTGCTTGCACTATTTAGGTGTCTGATCACCATATAGGTAGTTTGTATCCTTACTTGAGACAAGAGAGAAAGATTGCGAAATAGGATTAGGCTTAGCAACCATAGGTTGAGCAAGACATCGAGAGGGTTTACCGCGACTTGTGTGGTCGTGTGAGGGCTTGGTAGCTACGGCATAAACCCTTAGAGTAGGTTTAGACCTCCTGAGAGACTAGAAGGGCCAATCTAGACTAAGAGGGTTACTTGAACTCGAGATAGGCTAGTAACCACTAACCCCAACCATTAACTATCAATAAATCTCATAATTGGATAGGAGTAGTAACTAGCAACATAGGCAGGAGAGTGGAAGTCAAGTATTCTAATGCCTCTTCCCATTTTTTTTCTCAAATCAAATTAAATTGTGTTCTTTATTTCCATTGTTTAATTAATTTGTTTTATTTTCTTTAATTCATATAATTAAACACAAACCTCTGAAAAGATCAAACCTATACAACTAAGAGTGCCTATGTTGTAAAATAACCTAATTACTTCGTCTTCGTGAGTATGACAATCTGAGTTCGTAAAAGGACTCACTATACTTGTCATGACTAGTGCATGAAAGAGCATCAGTCACTATAAGTTATATATGTTTTGATGAGTTTATTAGGTTCTCACTAAAACTAAAAAAAGTAGTCACAAATATGTCATATTTGGTGATGATTTTTCAGTTGTCACAGAAAAAGACATTACAAAAAAGTCAAATTTGTTGTGCTAAGCAATGTGATATTTCAACATATGTAAACATGTGATGAATCACAATTTAAGGAGGCAGCATTTTGCACGTAACTTTGATGGACTAGTGAGCCTATCACATGAAGTAGAAATAAGTTTCTTTTCTTCCATAAAGCAAATTCAATATGTTAACTCAAACATAGTAAAGAAGCTAGGCGAAATTTCAAGGTTTGCTGTGGGAAAAGTCTTAAGTTTTTGATTCCACATGAACAACATATGGGGGCTGATTTGGACCCTAACTCCAAATAGATCTACTAGCAAAAAAATCACAAATCAAGTTCTTCATGTTACACAAGTTAGATTAAAGGGTTAAATTCAACAAATCTAAAAATCTACACAAAATCATGAGTTTTAATTAATGAGAACCAATTTAAACATTTTTGCAATGCACAACGTCAACTCTAGCGATAGGTTTGTACACTGAACTTTAAATAGATAGTTGTACTAGAAAAAAAAACTCAAATCAAGTTCTTTTAAGAAAAAAAAAGTTGTGTGATGACTCTTAGAAGAGAGAAAAAAAAGAGAGAAGGTACGTCTCGCGCAAGCCATAGAGTACATCTCACGCGAGATGCGAGATAGCAAAGCTACCGCATCGTAGCACACTAGGCACGCTGTAGTGACACAGTGTGTGGGCGCCCTGCAGCACCCAGGGAGCGCTGCAGCACGTTGGGAAATCTGTCTCACATCATTTGCAGCTATAAAAGGGCGTCTACTCCTCCCCTTATATATAGAAACTTTCCGTGAGTGTTTAGACTTGCTAATTCACTCTAGAGCTTGAGAGGTCACACTTTTGTGAGATTTTTCGCTTCAGTTATGTTTTAATTTCTTTTCTTTCTCTCGTCTTCTATTTGTGGGGAAGCAGAGCCTCCTTGTAGGGTGTGTTAGGAGCTCTCAGCTTAGTGCTCCTTAGCGGTCAACCATGTTAAGGTGAGTGGTGAAACACCCTTACTTGCAGTTTCACGCTATAGTCGTAAATCTTGTTCATAGGGTTGTGTTCTACTTCGGTTGGGATTACTCTCAGTCCCTATACCTTGAAAAATAGCTTAATGCAAAAATATGGACCAGTTTAAAGAAAACTCTTACATAATTAACTATATTCACAAGTAGGAGCCACGCGTGAACAACTATGTAGGTACAACAAAGCGGTAAAGCCCTATAGAGTCTCGATAGTCCTCCGCGACAATTACATTATAGCATAGTCAACAATGAAGAATAATTGCACGTAATTGGCCCCATTTAGACAAAGCAATATATATATATATATATATCATTCACATATTACATGCACCTCTTTCAGTCTTACACTTAGATACATACAACCAAAGAATACCCTGCTAGTCTATCACTAGTCTTCTTTAGAGTCTTCGTTCGGATCTTCCTCCTATTTGTCAGAGTCGAGCTCCATGTTGTCTTCCTCTTCAGAGTCATCACTGGTGGATGCAGGAGAGTCCAAGACTGGGGAGTCCTCGTCCTCATCCACCTCCCGGGAAGTCTAGGGGATCATGGGTAGGTCCTGGTGTGCGGTGGAAGGTCCAGCCTTAGCGTCGTGAGTGCGCGGGGCGAGGCGCCGTCTGAAGAACGGGTTCACCCTTTTCCTTAGTCCTAGACGATAACAGGACAACCGTTGGGGAGGTAGAGAGTTTGGGTCCACCTCGACGTCTTTCTCGTGCAGTGGAGACTCCTCCCCGTCTTCATCCAAAATAATCGGAGTGGCTGGCGTGGATCCCATGGCTCGTACAAATCCTGACATCTGGCATCACAAGCAAGTGGGGTGAGAACCATGCGTTCCCAGTGGGCATCTATAAGGGTTCCTAATCTTCTTTTGGCTTGGTTATGATCTAGGTCGCTCTGGAGATATCTACGTGTCATGCAGCCTATAATTCTAGTTCAGTTTTAATCTTGCTAATCCGGAGCGGCTTTATCTAAATTACTAAATGTCCAGGTGAACTAATCTTTTCCCTAGGGTGTAGGGTTCCTTATCGAGCTTCTTTATTATTAACGTACTTAGTGCAGTCGGAACGGGCCCTCGTGCCACACACACACACACACACACACACACACACACACACATATACATACATATATACATATATATACATACATACATACATACATACACACACGTCCACATACAATCAGTCATACCATCGTTGTTAATGCATGAGGGGATTGGGAGATTCTCTTATGCTCCTGGGTGGCGTCCTCTTGCGTCACTTGGCTTGTTCATCATTCTCCTTCACATGTCGTGGGACCGTCCTCTTGAGTTGGTGTGTTGCATATTACCCAGATGACATGGAATTTAAATGTTCCTATATGCGATTTGAGTCACTTGGTCTTCCATGTGCTCATATCAAAGTGGTGTCGGTACATTTAAATATCAACGAAATATTGAGATCTCTTCTCCTAGATAGAAGGACCAAAAGAGCAAAGCAATGTATTCAAAGTCCAATAGTTGAAAGTCCAAGTAATGGAGATATGAAACAATACAGAAGGCGTGCTGCTTCATGTTAAGAATAATTTATGTTAATGATTGTAAATGATTTGATTTAATTATAATCTTTTAAATTGATTGTAATTTATTTTGGCCGTTGAGTCTTCAGAATATAAATAGGCTCAACCTCCTATGCAAAGAAGAACACCTCAGATAATACAATTGTTATTTCTCTATTTTCTATCTTTCTACTATATTTTTTTGGTGTCCCTTTGCCCGTTTATCCACAATGTTTAACATCATTTTCAATATTTATTTCTAAAAATTATTATACTCTATTGACGGAGAAATCCATCGATATTTGAAATATATTTTCTTTTATTATTGACAACTACCTATGAATTTGTCTACCAATAATGAGTTAGAAAACACAGCCTCCCCTAAATTATTACTGCCAGATAATTCTCATCAAAATCGGCGAATGCAATATCTACCGTAAGCACATTTCCAACACTATATATATATATATGGATATTTTCTGATGCAAAATTCTCCAAAAAATGTTAAATTCACTGGTAATTTAACAAAATCCACTGGAATAAGGTGCTTTTTAGTGGTGAGAGCAAATTAAATGTTTTTAAAAGTACGAGACCAAAGTGATTAATTGAATATAATTATGAAACCAAAAAAGAATTTTACCCTACAATATAATTATCAAAATAACAATCCTTAGTATCAATATAAATAATTATGAATAATAACATATTATGTTCACTATTATTATAGATAACTAAAGATGATAAAATATTATATTTACTCTTAATAATTTATTCTATGATTCTAATTATCTCTTTAAATATATTATTTGTGATAAATCTTATTTTATCTTTATATAATAATTATTACCTTTAATAAATATTTTAACTTAAATATTTTATCTTATAACTTTAATATTAATAATAAATTATTATCGAGGCTCTAAATAATATAGGTTATAATTTTAATAATTAATAAGAGTATTATTTTATGAGAAATTATACTCTTTCTTATAATTATCAAATTGGCCTTTTGGGCCAAAAGTTGACTTTCTATTAATCTTTGACTCATATTGTCTTTTGGCAAATCTCCTAAAATTAAGGTTAAGTGTATATTCCTATTTGATTACTCATATGTAATGAGCTAATCTTTATTATGAAAATTCAGGTTGCTACACGGTGGTAGCGAATCACTAGAGAAAGAGTGAGGCGCAGTGAAGGGAAGAAGAAATGAGGGAGCTACGTCTTCTTAACCTAATGCTACCAACAGATTTTGCATCCAAGCCTGTCAATACCAAATTTTAATGAAATCTTGCATTTCAAGAAAGCGATAATTTATTCCCAATGCGAAAATTCGAATTCTGACAGCTTTCGATAATCAAAATTTCTTCAATAATATTAGAAATAATTAAAAAATAATTTTTATTGTGTCAACCGAAATATCCATTAGTATACGGACGGCATAAATAATTAGTAGTTCTTTGCTGACATTTTTAATAAATTTGACCATTCAAATTTGTCAAAATTTGCGACAAAAGGTACCCATTAAAAATTCCATTCGTATAAGATGGTTTTCTCATAGTGAGACCCAGCACACTTGCCGAAGTGTGCATTATGAAAAAGAACCCATTAGTGTACTAAATGTGTACCCAAAATTGATGAATGGATGAAAAAAGGATTGCATTTGTAGACAAACTTTATTTGTAGTGTCAAAAGTTCAAATAATGGAATGTCACTTTAGAGAAAAAAGTTTCCTAAACGCTGCCATAATATCAAAGTTACACATATTTATAAAGCCAAATAATAAAAGTAATTGACATTTGGGTAGTAGCTGGAAATAAAGAGCATCAAATGTTCCCTTCTCCAACCTTGTTTCCTTCATGATCCATGTCATCATTATTCTCTAAGACAAGAAGGTGTTAATACCTAAACATGATCACACAGACAGTCACTAAAGACTCTATTAAAACCAGCTATAACTCAAATAAATCATCATCATCCAGTGACCAAAACCATGTCAAAGACCACACGTATCAGTTCAGACATATTTGGCTGCTAATTATTATTTCCCTTCCCAACCGTCCAATCACCAAATCACACCTAATCTCTCGGTATCACTTGGCTCGACACAACGGCTCTCCTCTCCTTCAACTCCTCCGCAAGAACCTTCATGGAATCCGAAACTTCAGCCCTGTACACATAGAACCTCGCAACGAGCATGAACAGCACGAAGTTGAGCACGTTCAGCCCCGCCAAAAGGGCGTAGTAGTAGTCAAGATGCGAAGCGTTCAAGTTGTTCAAAATCCACCCCCGGTGCCCGTGTTCCTTGGTGATGCGCGAAACCGTCGAGAGGAGGAAAGTGCTGAGGAAATTCCCGATCCCTAGGGTGGCCATGGAGTAAGAGGTGCCCAGGCTCTTCATGCTCTCCGGCGCCTGGTCGTAGAAGAACTCGATCTTCGCAACCTCCAAGAACGCATCGGCGATTCCCATAAGCGCAAATTGGGGGAGCAAGATGAATATGGTCAGAGGAACTTGCCCTCCGCTTTGAACCAGCCCGTGCTCCCTGGCCACGGCGAGCCTGTGCCTCTCGGTCAGGGACGCGGTGACCATGATCGCTATGTGGATCACGAGGCCGATTCCCATTCTCTGGAGAAGGGTGATTCCTCTGGGATTGCCGGTGAGCCTCTGCATGATCCTGACAAAGACGCGGTCGTAGAGCACAACGCAGACGAGCATGGACAGGGTCACGAATGCGCCTAAACTTGCCGGCGGAATGGTGAAGCTCCCGATGCGTCTGTCGAGCGTGGTCCCCTGCTTCACGAAGAGGGTGTTTATCTGAGCAACCATTGTGCTGGGGACGAGGTTAGCAACCAAGACGGGGATCATTCTCAGCATTTGTTTTGTCTCCTCTACTTGGGTGACTGGGCATAGCTTCCAAGGGCTTGTGCTTGAACAAGTTTTGACGCTCGCCTTGCTCAGGAACCTGCTTGTTAAATTCTCGAGTTAGCTCGTAAACTCTTATCAAATAAATTTACGTCTTTTTATTAGTAAACTCGTATGAGATAGAATTTAGAAAAATCACCTCAAGGTTGGAGTGGGATAAATTCTGACTTTCCCTTTATTTACATACTCTAGTGCATCAAGCTCGTACAGTTCTCCAGAGTCAGAGGGAAGACGCACTTTCCATTTCCTTACAGCCGCCACAAGGACCCTGGCCATTCTGGTGAAAGGGCTCCCTGCGGGCAAGTTGTGTCTATAGAAGGGTGTCCCTATCAAGAACACGATGATCGAGAAGGCAAGCCCAATGGTTGGAATGCCGTACCCAACGGCCCAACCCACATTGTCTTGTACGTACACGAGAACAGTGTATGCAAAGAGGGTGCCAACGAAGATACTGAACATCCACCAATTGAAGAAGGAGAGTTTGCGCCTCTTCTCTCCGGGGTCGAAATCGTCAAACTGGCCGGCGCCGATGGTCGAAATGTTGGGCTTGGTTCCGCCGTTTCCGATGGCGAGGGTGTAGAGCGCGCCGTAGAACACGGCTAGCTGCAGTGTTGAGGCCTTTTGGCACTTTGTCACGTCAACTTGGTGGCATTGAGGTGGCTTTAGGCCAGGGAGAGAGACTGACAGCGTGAGCAGAGACATGCCCTGCCAATTCCAATGTTACGATCGGTGTTGCTTTGTGCTAACAAATGTTACCGGTATTAAAAAATTGCAACTTCTTATTGAAAATGTAACATTTGTAAGTATTCAATATATTAAAAAGCTTTAAAAACTTAAAATTATTTAAAGCTTTAAAAACTTAAAATTATTTAACTTTTAGTCCTCTGTCAAACACTTGTCAGTTAAATCTTTTAATTTATGTCAAAATTCTCAATTTAATTGATAACACACAAAATAGTCTCTCGAGATTTAAATGTCAACTTGAGATTGCTTGTCATTCAAAATATGTGACAATTTGGTTTTTAAGTATGCGAAATTTGGATTCCCTAACTTTATATGGCTAGAGATTGGATTATCCTATTTTATTTGTGTTTAAGGATTAAAGTATTCTGCATTTTAAATGACGGGAGACTTTTAGTGGACTTTCAAATTTCAAAAAATTACTTTGTCTCTTAATATTTTAATTAATCAATGACTAAAATTGAGTGTTTACTCTTAATCATTATTATTTTTTAAATGAAGACTCGCTCATTAGCTAGGGATGGTTAGCATAGTTAAATAGTTAATAAGAAATAATTTCATATTTTAAAAAAAAAAGTAAATTCAATTTTATGTCACTTTGGTGGGTAAAAGGATAATTAAGTTATTTCTATAAGTACTCTACAAACTTAAAAGGCATGCTTTGATTTTGGTGTGATAATTATGGCCATAATAATTAACCCATGTTAAATCAACCTTATCTTTTAAGCCAAAATGAAATGACTTATGCACTCCAAATAGTAGCTTGCTAATTATGAGTCCAAATGATTTCACAGTGACATAACTATGGCTGTCAAAACGGGCGGGCAAGCACCGTTTATGCCCCGCCCATTTAGGCCTGCAGACCTAAACGGGCTGGGTCAAGAATATGCATATTTTTAGGGTACGGCTAGTTTATGGTCGGTCTGTGGGCCTAAACGGGCTGCTCGCTAGCCCGTTTATTTTTTTAAAAAAATTAAAAATTTTTCACGGGCTCACGGGCCGGTCTGCGTGCCAAACGGGCCAGGCTTAATCAGGCCAGTCTAATTTTTTAAAATTTTTGCGGGCCTATTTTTTACATGTAAACTCTATCCATTTAATCGGGTAAACAGACCGAATCCATTTTGACAGCCTTAGACATAATGAACCAAATCCAAAATGTAAAAATCCCGTTATGGCCATAAAATAATTGACCTAAAATAACTAATCGCTATTGGCTTTGACCCTAAGAAACTCATCCTGAACTAGACAGCATGACGCCAGCCATGACCTAGCTCCACATTAAGGTCAAATCCGCAAGATAAATCTTAGGTAAACAACATTTTTTACCAATAATAAGATGGATAATAAGAAAAAGACGAAATTAATATGTTTTACAAGAGATGAAAAACTAATAGATTCCACATTATTTTTATTTTTTTATTATTGTTTATTTTATTATTATTTAAAAGTGTTATTCATCTACTATTTCTCAAAAATATAATGAGATGCGTAAAACAAAAAATAGACTTGACTCAATGAAGTCCCATATGAAAAAGTAAAACTAAAAAAATAAAAAAGAGTTGACTCCATGAAGACACTAACAAAAATTCTATTATATTTTATTTTTATTTTTATTAGAAAATGCTACTGTATCTTAGTTGCATTACGAATCAGAGTTGGAAGTATGAAATGAAATGAAATGAATGCCACATGCCAGCGACCCAGCGGTGACGGTCGCACTTTCCTTCTTCATCATCTAGAAAGTGTGATATCTTTACTGCTACGACTAGTAAGTGGGGGTGACCTTATGTAGACAAAGTGAAATTTTAAAAATAAAGTGATAATGTCAAAATATTTAAAAAAATTTAATAAAACTACTCACATGAAAAATTAAATAGGTAATTACAAAGGGTAATTTTGTAAATAAATATGACTAAAAAGGTAGTTATTTCAATCCAACTTCTTCATTAAATAGTAAAGATAAAAGAGTTGAGTCAAAATAACTATCCCTTAATCATATCTTTTTTTAAAATCTATCTTTCTCTACGTAATTACTATAATCACCCATTAAGTTTGATGTATGCACTGGACTCCCCATTTGTTAGTTGTGTGTGTCCGCCACTGACAACGACTAATTTTTCTTCGAGGCTTAGAGATCACTGAAGTGGGTATATCTCTATCAACAAAGCCTATTTCATACACATTAATAGGAATCAAACAAGTGACCAAATGCTTAAATAACCTAATTAATCATCTACTAATTGTGCTAAACTTTATTGGTTAGTTGTATATAAATATGTTCATACACAGCGTCAACTAAAATTATAGAGTAAAATCTTGTACTATTCTTCATATAGTTTTAGGTATATAAATAGTTAGGACTTTATGCCATTCTAAAAAAGTCAAGGTTAGCTGTCTTTAGTATGATTGGTCGTTAGTACATAAGGAAATTGAATGATTTCGTGTGTCTTATATCATCAACAGCGTGAATTGGTGCTTTCTTGATCCTCGTGTTAATGTTACATATTTATCGCATAAGCAATTAATGTTATACTCAAAATTTAAGAATCGGGGCCAAAAATTACACAACATTATTTAGCGTGATATATCTATTTCATGATGATGCATCACAATTTTGTTATTGTATAAATATATATGTATATATATGTATAAATGTTTTTCAAATTACAAATTTTTTTTTCTTCAGTAAGTTCGTCTCCATTTATTTAAACTCAAAATGAGTTAAAGAGGTTACAAAGAGACTCAAACTAGCTGTGATTAAATTCATGGTCAAACTAATTGATTAGTCAGTAGAGTATTATACATCGTCAATGTATGACTTTTTATAGTCTTCAAGATTGAGAACAAAATTCCATATATCTTTGATTATATGATAATGATTTTGGGGAAAATTCCATATTCCTTTAGACTATGGAGTCTTATCCAGGTATACGGCACTCACGACATGGGACCCACCTAATGTATTTGTATAAACAATTTATGGTGACACTATGGTGACCTTGTAAAATGTTGTCCAAAAAACATTGTTCTCATTTTACAGTTGAAGAAATCCAATGAACATTTATAAGCAAAAGAAAAATTATACTTCACACTAAATACCCACACACAATTACGCTTTTGTACCTAATATAACTTTTTGTTACCATGCATAGTATACTATGATATTTTTAAAAGAACAAGGGAAATTCAAATGTGATAGAAATGAAGACATACCAAGAAATAGATAACGGAGGCAAGGACAAAAGTCCAATAGCGGCCAAGATGAGCATCGGCAACATAGGCACCTAATATGGGAGTTATCCCAACGGTTCCAACCCA
>QANU01084768.1:508-32971 GCA_003254905.1 Nissolia schottii | reverse complement strand
AAGACATACCAAGAAATAGATAACGGAGGCAAAGACAAAAGTCCAATAGCGGCCAAGATGAGCATCGGCAACATAGGCACCTAATATGGGAGTTATCCCAACGGTTCCAACCCAGTTTGTGACATTGTTGGAAGAAGCAACAGTGCCTTGATGAAGCTTCCTTGTCAGATATAGGACCAAATTTGATGATATCCCATAATAAGCCATCCTTTCGAATATCTCATACACTGCATTGCATTGCATTGCATTAGTATATTCCACCGAAACCAATCAATTCAATGGGCAACCAAGGTTTTGCTTATTGTTGCAGCTTAACGACAGTTTTGAATGATGTATGCGTTGACCCTATCCACTTATCTAGGAAAATTTTAAAATTATTCAATTATCTTTATGAAAAAGGATTTTAAAGTTTGATCTTATTCGTGATAACTTTATTTTTAAATATTATCGACATTTTTGTTATACTTTTATTCTTTTTTAAAGACAACCTCATGACAGGCTTGAATATTTCGTAGAATTAGACGCTACTACTACTATTGCATATTACATTATACTACTTTTATATCAATATCCTATAGAGTTTTTATTTGCCACTCTGTGTGAAAATTGAAAAGTTTCCTAAAATAAATAAATTTAAAAGCAATACTAAAATACTAAAATATGTACAAAGCAAACATAAAGGCATAAAAAGTCATTGCATTAAATTGTGAAAAAATCTGAAAATGTGAAAGGAATTAACATTATGGATCAAATGGAGTATTAATTATTGTATTTTCAATTACACCCTTATTTATTACTCCTTTCATCTATTTTTTGTTGTTGTTTCTCAAACAAAAATTTGTTCAAGAGTAATTGTTATTTAATTAGATTAAGAAAGTATTAAATGTATTTTTTTACACTTATATCTTTGTTATCTCTCACACTTCTCATAACACTGAATAACTAAAACAATTAGATTAAGAAAGTATTAAATGTATTAACTTTTCACTATTTGCATTAATTGCATTACAATTTTTTTATAATACTCTTTCTCACTAGTTATTCAATATGTGTTTTAATTAAAATAAGATAAAAATGAGAGGAAAAAATGTCGAAGGATAATTTAGTCTAAACACATAATATATATTATATATATATATATATGCAAATTAATTACTTTATTAATTTATGTGCAAAAACTGATTTATAAGAGTTGAGGGAGTATGAGTAATATGAACCGCTTACCTTACAACATTTATTGGTGTTTTACGATCCAGTTTTGTATGACATTATATGCAATAATTGTTCTTTTTATGTGAAAAAGAGCACTAGATATAAATACTCTGTAACTAAAGGCTAACACAAATATTATCGAGTTGATAAAAATGCTACCATGAAAATATGGATTGGTACGAACATACATATGGGTAATTAACACCAATTAAAAAAAAAGTAGTAGTATATTCCTTCCATCTAATTTTAGTTGTCATTTTAACAAAATTTTATTTAAAATTAGTTGTCATTTGTTTAAATTAAAGAAATATTAATTATATTTTTTAATTTTATTCTTGTTCGTCATGAACCATTTACTTCTTATATTAATTACGGTTTTAATTTTTCAAGACTTAGAATTTTATTCCACTTAATTTAGTCTAAAAACTTAATATTTTTTAAAGTTGATTCAAATTAATTATTTTCTTAATCCGTGTGTCTTTATTATCAATGACCATTAAAACTGGAAGGACAAAGTAATTTTTTCTTGGATGTTCTAACTTTCTCTCCATTTTTTTTTTCGTAGAAGAGGATAGCAACCTTCATCCAAAATTTTTTACGTAGAAGAGGATAGAACCCTACTTGTTTGGGTGAGTTATGTAACTGTAACACCTTTATACTCTTTGATTTGAAATTATCCTATGTCTCATGCTCTAATAAGCTTATATATCCCTTAAGTCATCTAATAAAAAACAAAATTTCTCGCACCATGCAAGAAAGTCACGACCAACGGAGCTAAAACAAAATATATAAAGTTTGCGGCTTGTAAGGTTTGAACCATTGTTTTTTCGATTTTAGTTTCTTCATGGTCAAAGGGAGTAGGTAAGGCACTCATGAAGCTTAAGGGAGGTTTCTGGAAAAAATAATTTCTATTGAACAAGATAAAAGATAAAGGGAGTGTAAGTGAGAGGAAAAGAATAAGAATTAAATGAAATCTTTCTCGTTTTATTGTTGAATTTATTAGGGAATAAGAAAGAGGAGAGAAGAGAGAATGATGAAATAAGTTTTATTTTTTAAAGAATTTGTTAACGAGTGTTTTGGACACTTATTAAGAAATTTAAAATAAAAATATTCTGTTAAAAAATAATATTTTAATATGTTTAATGTATTAAACACTTTAAATTTTTATTTTTTCAATAAAATTTTATCATTTTAGATTTTTTAACAAGTATTTTTGAGATATTTATTAATAAAATCTTATTTTTAAATATTAAATTTTTAAGTTACAATAAATATCCTTGATAAAAAAAATTTAATACTTAAAATTTGGGGCATTCTTTTCAAAAAGAATTTTGGGTGGACGTTGCTATCCTCCTCCCCCGTAAAAGAGGGTGGGAGGATGTTAGAATAAACTGTTTTTTTTCTTTTAGCTGAAAAAAGTAGCAGTGAATTATACGGTGAAACACAATAAAACATATTTCTTTTGTTCATTTTTATATGTCATTTTTTATAAATGTACACATATTAAGAAAATAATTAATTTGCATATAGTTAAAGAAAATATTAAGTATTTAGACTAAATTATTCTTTAATTAGTAAGATAGATTGTTATGAAAAATTGTAATGCAATTAATACAATAGTTAAAAGTTCATAATAAGTAAGGGTATAAGCTACCCCTCCTATCTCTACGTCAAGGAAATTTATACTACGTTAATTCTTAAGTACCGGATGGTGTTATTTAGTGAAGCAAGAAATATAGCCTAATTCTCAACTACTAATTTTAGCAGCAGTTGCTGAGGGATGCAAAAGAAGCTACAAAGTTAGAAAAGGTCTGAAAAACGAGTAGAAGATATCAATCCATCCTTTTTTAAATAATTGTTCACCTTTTTTATAGTATTTTTTTAAATAATTATTCACTTTCTCATTTTAGACTATATTAATTATCATTTTTTTAATATACCCTTATTTAATAAAAGTAGTAGAAGAGGGATAATTTTGTAAAGTGCTGTTAAATTTTTATCCACTAATAATAGACATAACTAATTTTAAAAAAATGCCTATTATTAGTGGACATAACTAACTTTGAGACTTTTTAATTATTTTTTTTAATATTCGTGCAAAATGGAAAGCGAACAATTATTTGAAAACAGAGAGAGTATAGAATATAAATAAAAATATGGTTAATTAAGAAAACAAAACTTGAAGGTTTTTAAGTTTCAATGCATTCAATTCAATGCCATTAAAAACTTATCGAATTTGGCTAACAAGTTCCATTAAAGCAAAGACACTGGTTAATAAGTCTAAAGTAAAAAAGATTTGAGTGTTTTTAATGTATTCAATGCATTAATAAATTTTAAATGCCTATATATATCTCCAATGACATATTTTTACTTTAAGAGTATCTCTAATGGGCGTCCTTTCATGAGTCCTTATTTTGATCCCACCTTGCTACATTGACGTCATATCATTTATGCATCATAAAAAATAAAAGTATTTCAAAAGTGTCACTCTTTTCTTCAATGGAAGGGACTAAACTTTAATTTCAACTATGATCTCACTTTAATTAAGTCTTTTCACTATCATGTTTTTTTTTATAAAAATATATTAATGATAAAAGTTGTCACATGACACATGTCATATAACTATTAGTGAAAGATAAGGTGGGATGAGTCTCTCCTTAAAAGAACTTTGAACACTCTCTTTTTTTTGCTTATTTCATTAAAGTGGGACTTGAAATAATGAAACTAAGGACTCTAAAAGAGCACCATTGGAGATGGTCTAAACTCCTTAATAATTTTTTTTTTATACTCACAACTTCTTAATAAGTATTCTAACAACACTGGTTAATTCTTTATAAATTTATAAATGCCTTACAATTGTAACAAAAGCTCGCTTTTACTTTCTTANGCAAAGAAGCGACTCACAATTTTTGGACATTTCCCTACTTGGGTAATGGTACCCACTAGAAAAACCAGTGGTAGCATCTGATCTGAAGTAAAGCATTAACCATGGATACTTTATTGAGGTCCTCAAGATGTGGTGGAAAACCCAACTTCCCTTGCTAATTTCCTTCTACCACATCACACAGTAGTAAAATTTGTTTTGTTCTAATCTTGAACTCAAATCAGCATCCTAGTCCCATGATCCGTTTGGCCATTAATGGTTAATGAAAGATCAAAGAATGAATGAAAAACCTCAGTCAGGAACTTCCACTAGTAACCACAAGGAAAAATCATAGGAACTTTTGTTATTTTTCTCTTCTGTTATGTGCTTTGCTAATGATGTTAACCACTCTCAAGACCGAAGCGAACACTTCCATAAGCACTATGGAAGGAAAGTACACACAAAACCACATAATTCATGTCATTAATACAGTGGACTTTTAGGTGGTGTTTATAATAATGCACCAGTTGCTGAGTTTCCATTCTTTAATAAAAGAGAATGACAAGTGCTTGCAAACCACCAAGTCTGACCTCTTAAGAATAAGTCAACCCACAAAAATACAGTTTAGGTGTGACTCATGTTGTCTCACAAGAAATTATTTTTAACCAATTTAACAAAAAGGGGGGGGGGAGAGTTTGTTGAGCAATTTGATAATCAAAGTAAATAAAAATAATAATAAAGAAATACATGCACATGGAACTCGCAGATTAAGGATTATCTATCAACAATGTAACAAGAGTTCACGATAAAGGGGTTTGCTTATTAGCTAGAGATCTCCAACTAACATGTAATTCACCTAGGGAGATCATAATCGCTTTCTACCTAGGAGTTTGATTGATATACAAACTTAATAACCACGGTCACAGTCCTAAAATTCTATGCCAATTCTAATCCAAATTACACAACTTATTCCTATTGGAACGAACAAACTCAATTCCCTTACCAAATTGATGGGTATTAATTTATCAATTAAATTTCCCAAATCAAAAGCCCTAAATTAGTTAGACACATGCATCATAGGGACTCACCAAGTTTAGAACACCCTAACTAATAATTGACAATTGCGCAATTATTAATTAAAGTTAACAAAGAGAATAAAAACCATATACTTACAATACAAAGTGAGACATCAATCAATCCTTTATCCTTGATTGTTCGTGCGTGANTTGTTCAAAATGACAAAAAAAAATAGATAGACAGAGTATTATAGTATTTGATTAAGTTTCTAGATGAAGGAGTGTGATATTTTGCGGAAGATCTTCCAACGAAGTTCAGCAAATAAAAATTTGGATCACCAAATGAAATGAAAAAGGGTCCATTAATTGTCGCACAAAAACTCTCATAAAAAAGGTGTTAGAAAACCCAAACGTCTACGAATCTATAATGAAAAAAAAAAGGTTTTTGTTAAACACGTGTTAAAGAATCAATAAAACATAAATTTGTACCCAAAAAATAAAAATATAAAATATTTAATGCATTAAAAGTATTAAAATCATAAAATATTTTATTTTAGATCTCTTAATAAGTGTTTTTAGAATATTTATTAATTTAACCTTTAAAAAAGGAACCATTATAAGCTGAAGTGTAATGATAATTAAATATATGGATTTTGTTAATAAATGTTCTTAGGACACTTGTTAAAAAAACTAATTAAATTTTTTTTATTGAAAACCCAAGTTTTTTAAGTCTTTAATACCATTAATGCATTAGAAACTTGTGTTTTCAATAAAAAAAAATGTTTCTTTTTTGGGTTGAGAGAGAGAGAGGGAGAGAAGAGAGAGGCTAACTCTACATTTGATGTCATCCCAGATGGTTGTTCATCACCATAATAGAAAGAAAGATTAATTAAAAAGAGAAATTACTGCATCACTATACTCACTGTCATGGCTGCTAGGCCCTCCATTTCAGGATATTCAGGGTGAACCTCACTTTGAAGTTTGATGATTCTAGAATCTGTCCAATACACATACTAGTAAATTAATCTGGCATTAGTCACATGACTAATGTTTTTGAGGAAACTCTTAGCCAAGCAATTTAATGTGGAAAAAGTTTGCGCATAAAGTTTAGAGATAAGTGTTGGGCTTATTTTCATTCTTGTCACTTTTTTTGGTCAATAAATAATAGTGTGAAATCAAAGTTTTGATTGAGACTTCAGGAAAGCAAAGAAGCGACTCACAATTTTTGGACATTTCCCTACTTGGGTAATGGTACCCACTAGAAAAACCAGTGGTAGCATCTGATCTGAAGTAAAGCATTAACCATGGATACTTTATTGAGGTCCTCAAGATGTGGTGGAAAACCCAACTTCCCTTGCTAATTTCCTTCTACCACATCACACAGTAGTAAAATTTGTTTTGTTCTAATCTTGAACTCAAATCAGCATCCTAGTCCCATGATCCGTTTGGCCATTAATGGTTAATGAAAGATCAAAGAATGAATGAAAAACCTCAGTCAGGAACTTCCACTAGTAACCACAAGGAAAAATCATAGGAACTTTTGTTATTTTTCTCTTCTGTTATGTGCTTTGCTAATGATGTTAACCACTCTCAAGACCGAAGCGAACACTTCCATAAGCACTATGGAAGGAAAGTACACACAAAACCACATAATTCATGTCATTAATACAGTGGACTTTTAGGTGGTGTTTATAATAATGCACCAGTTGCTGAGTTTCCATTCTTTAATAAAAGAGAATGACAAGTGCTTGCAAACCACCAATTCTGACCTCTTAAGAATAAGTCAACCCACAAAAATACAGTTTAGGTGTGACTCATGTTGTCTCACAAGAAATTATTTTTAACCAATTTAACAAAAGGGGGGGGGGAGAGTTTGTTGAGCAATTTGATAATCAAAGTAAATAAAAATAATAATAAAGAAATACATGCACATGGAACTCGCAGATTAAGGATTATCTATCAACAATGTAACAAGAGTTCACGATAAAGGGGTTTGCTTATTAGTTAGAGATCTCCAACTAACATGTAATTCACCTAGGGAGATCATAATCGCTTTCTACCTAGGAGTTTGATTGATATACAAACTTAATAACCACGGTCACAGTCCTAAAATTCTATGCCAATTCTAATCCAAATTACACAACTTATTCCTATTGGAACGAACAAACTCAATTCCCTTACCAAATTGATGGGTATTAATTTATCAATTAAATTTCCCAAATCAAAAGCCCTAAATTAGTTAGACACATGCATCATAGGGACTCACCAAGTTTAGAACACCCTAACTAATAATTGACAATTGCGCAATTATTAATTAAAGTTAACAAAGAGAATAAAAACCATATACTTACAATACAAAGTGAGACATCAATCAATCCTTTATCCTTGATTGTTCGTGCGTGAGGTATTTGGGAACTACTCCTTCATGGAAAGAGGATTACTGCACATGATTGTGAATAGAACAAAGTAAAGTGTGCATTGAATTTGAATGCTAAGAACAGAACTTAAATATATTGAAAAATAGAACCTGCGCGTCAATGCGAGTGCTTTATAATGTGAACACCTAACTATGGAAGACGGAGAGGAGTGTTCTAACAAAAGTCTAGATTGTGAGAGATGCCTCCCCCCTCAATATAATGTCAATTTATAAGAAAAACTACAAGCAAATTAGGTCTACATGTCTCAGACTTTTTTGATGGTGTTTTGTTAACTGCTGCAACGCTTATTGATCGTTGCAACAATACGACACTTCCTCAAAATGTCATGTCACCAATTCGCTAATTACTACAGCGCTGATAACCGCAGCAACGATATCTACAATCTAGGAATGCTGCTCCAGCTCCCTCTTACATGTCCTTTGCACCAATTCTTTGGTTCCTAGCTCCGACATTAAAACTTCAAATAAATGGTGATTGAAGAATGGTCGGTTAGTGATGGTGGCTGTATGCAACCGGAGATTGAGGGATGGTCTGTTAGTGATGGTGATGGTGTGATTGAAGAATGGTTGGTTAGTGATGATGCAAATTCATACTTGGGTGAGAATAAAGATGACAATGATCCTGAAAGTGCTAAAGTGATGTTTGACTCATTAACATCAATTGATATATTGAAGTTGGAGTTTAGAAGTGTTGATGGCGCATTTAAGTTTTACAATGACTTTGCTCGCTGTTATGGATTTGGTGCTAGGAAAAGTCAGAGCGTGAAAAACCAAAGTAGGAAAATAGTTCAGTACAAATTTGTGTGTAGCAAAGAAGGATTGCAAGACTGTCAGTGGTTATAGAAGAATGATCAGAAGCAAACCCATACGACAATTATGCGGTATGGATGTTAAGCTAAAACGCAGATCTGTGTTGATAAAAGGAAAGGGTTATGGTGTGTTTACTTGTTTAATAATAAACACAATCATTACATGCATAATGAGAAGCACATAGATCTTATGAGGTCCCATTGGAAAATGGAAACCACATACATTAATCATTTCAAGACTATGCTAGACATTGGTATGAGTGTGCTACTCTGTTATTAGGCATTTGTTAGGAATGTTGGTTCTTATAGTCTAGTTGGTTTTAAGAAGAGGGACATGTACAATCAGCTGTGAAAATAACGGAAATTACAAGATGGTGATTGATGAAAGCCTTTTTAACCACTTTCTCAGATCTTGGCACAGCTTAGGTTTTGTCACAACCATGCCAAGCTCGTCCAAAGCTTCTATGCGCTTTTGTCGTTCAAATTAAATATATACCTACTTTACGGCTTTCAGATTCCAAAGGAATCCGATTGCAGTATAGTCGGGTATAGTCGAATCCACAGAGATTTGCAAAAATACCGTTCTTGAGTTCGTTTAATCAAACAATGAAGTGAAGGTTTTGATAATTTTGTTTTAATAATTAAATAAGTAAATAAAAAACATAAAAAGTAAATAGGGAACAAATCAGAGGTAGTTCCGGAGCTTGCTGGGAATTTTAATCACATCGTAGTTTCATGTATTCATTACCTTATTACACAGAATCATCATTTCTTTGATTACCCGCATTTAGAACTTTTACATTGCTTTCGTATATGAAAAGATCGCTGGTTTCCCTTGTTAAATTGTTACTTTGGCATACAAGCTTAACAAAGTACACCAAAATGATTTCGGATGTGTAAGCGGCTAACATTTATTCCAGTTACGGCAACAAGGTTAGATGAATGATTTCAATCCGACTCTAATGGTTGTAATTGTTCATTCACAACGTTCGAGTCTAAAATCTAGTTAAGCATCATGATTTTGAATTTAGCTTGGTTATGACTTAATTAGCATAACAATCGTTCATACAACTAAGTCCCAGGCCAAGAATCAAATCACTAAACAAAGCTAGCCTTAAGCATGAGTTCATTCAAGCAAATCATAAGAAATAGATAAATTCATATGCAATAGTTACATGGATACAAGCAAGCTACAATAATGACAAAAATCCCAACAAAAAGAGGATTAGGAATCCATCTTACAAGAGAGTCTCGGAGGCAAAGTTTGGGCACTTACCATGACACGTACTCACGCTATCATGGCCATGACTTCGCCGAGCTTCCTCGATCTCCGGCTCCTTCACAAGCCTCGTCTTTGTTCCTAACCTAACCTAACCTAAATAGGCTTGAAAGTACAAGAAAATGTGTAAAAGAATGGTGTCTAGGGGGGAAAAGAGAGATGGGAGAAGATGTCCTCCAAATGAACTCGGCCTGCCTATTTATAGGCATTTTTGGGAAGGGACCGCTCAGCGGTTGGGGTACCGCCGCTGAGCAGTGGGTCAAAATTGGCGGCGGTTACGCGTTTTCATTTAATGCTGGTGGCGGCTTGAGGTGGCGCCAGGCTGGCGCATTTAATGCGGAGTCAAAGGCGGTTGCCGACCTCCAACCGCTCAGCGGTAGGGGTTTAACCGCTGAGCGGTTGCTACTTATCCGCTGAGCGCTGCTCCTCCTCCGCTGAGCGATCCTCCCTGGATTCTTCCGTTTTAGTTCTTTTCCAAATCTGCCCGTGTTCTCCATTCTTCAGGGGATTGTTCTTTATCTTTTATGCTTGCATCCATCTTCAAATATATATTATAAACCTACAAAACAAGGAGATTTAATTAGCTAATTCGTTTAAAACCTACGAGAATAAGTGCCATTTTAAATGATGAAAATTTTGTATTTTGGACACTTATCACTCCCCCTGACTTAAGACCTTGTTTGTCCTCAAACAAGAGGTAGTAGAATTATTTTACAAAAGATCAATGCTTATGAACAATCATTTAATGCAATGAATTGAAAAGTTTCAGATAGTTTAAGTTTGAGACCATGTGAAACAACATAGGATATCCTTAAACAAATCAAATGCATAATTAATTGAATAGCATAAGCAAATCACTCTATCCAATGTCTTTTCCACCAGGGAAATTATCTTTATCGCTCAATGGTCAGTGGACCAATTTGGGGTGAGTGTTTTGCTCAATATCACCATTGAATTAGAACAATTTAAATTTGTTACCTGTCTCATCATTCAATGCAAAGTATGGTCATGCAAGGATCACAAAGGACTTTAAAGGGTTGTAATGGGGCCAGACTACAAAGAACATTGGTTTTTCTGGATATGCAAAAAATTTCCAATTAAGAGAGCAATGAAAACCACCTCCTTGTTGTCACCTGTTTTCTTTTCAACAATTTTCTTTTTCACCCCTTTTTCTCCTTGATTTTCTTTTTCTTTTATCCCTTTTTCTTTTTCTTCTTTTTGTTTTGGGATAGAATGTTTTCTCCTTTGCTTGCTTCTGTTCTTTCAATTCATCTTTTGTACATCCCCACTTTATCCATCCTTGTCTCCCCCTGACTTAGATCTTTTGCACATAATCCAACTTTAAATGCTCTCTTAGTTTAGAAATTAAGGGAAGTCATTGTTTTTCTTTCTAGGCTTAGGGACTATGAACAAGAATTTCTCATGTAGGCTCAAATGGGGTGGCAAAGGATGTTCCTAATTAAGGGTAGGCTTATGTGGCCAAGTAGGGTTCAAAATCTAAAGAACAAAATGCCTTTATCATCTCCTATTATTTCCATACAATTTATCAAATTAAAAGACTCAAACAAATTCAACTGTGTAAAAACAATGGTGATTCTCTCTTCTTACTAAGTGTATGGCTTACTCCCTCACAAGGCTAGGGTTTATTTCCTTGATTTCAAAACATCTTCAAGGTTATGTTTATGCAAAACAAGTAAAAAATATGCATATGAACATGTTCATGGTACCTATGCATGTATTCACAAGTCTATCATGGATACTGAAACAATTCAATTCATGATGTATTTATGTTCATGCATCAAACCAAGTAAAATAAACTACTACTTTGTTTTCAAACAAACAAGTCTTTAAGCACATAATCTAACTAAGGTAATTAATTAAATAAGGTGCTAGAAAATTAAAGTGCTCCCTGTTCATGGTGAATGTCTTGAAGTAGCCTTGTTGATGTAGTTTCTCTGTAGTTGTTCAAGCTACTTCATCTTGCTTCAATGTGTTAAGGAGATAGAGACTCATCCTTCATTAGGAATCATGCTCTTCTTCCTCTAAAAGTGTGTCTCTCTTTGTTGTTGTTAGGAATCTTCATTGCTTGTTCTTCGGCCTGCAAAAACAATCAAAGAAAACTTCCTTTCTTCCAAGTAGTGTTAGAGAGATCATGGTTTTATTTTGAATCCTTTTGTAGACAGAAATTTCTACAACTTGCGGACAGAACTTCCCGCTTAAGTGGACAGAAGTTCCCACTTGTGTGGACAGAATTTCTCACAATGATTTATGGATTCAAAACATTTCATCGATCTTAAGGTGCTTTTAGCAAGATTCTTTTCTTTAAAATTTCTTTCCATTTTTTAAACAAATAAGAATCCTTTTTCAATTAGCTCATGTGCACCTCATAATTGCTTAAAAGGTTTAAAATCTGTCATTAGGTTTAAAAATCAAAAATGTTTCAAGTTTAGCTCAATTGAGAAGGATTAGCATTTTCAAAATCCAAACCTAATTACAAGAGTTAGGAAACCTTTTATTTCCTTTTCACCATATTATAAAAATATGTTCTCAACACCTTAAATTAATTATCCTTTCAAAATTAGTAAACTACTAATTAATAAAAACTTACAGAACTCTGGGTTGCCTCCCAGACAGCGCTTTGTTTAACGTCGTTAGCCCGACGTATTTTTCCTTCTAGCTCCTTGCTTCATTATCAACCCTCCCCTCATGGCAAGAGTCCTTAGGGTTCAGCTCCGGATTAGCCGTAAATCTTCTTTTCTTCAACTCCGCCATATCATTAGCCAATTGTCCAAATTGTGTCTCCAAGTTCCTAATAGAGGCTTCGTTGTTCTTTTGATTTATCATTGATTGTTGCATAAATTAATTAAATGTTTCCTCTATTTTGGTACTTGAATGCATGGGAGGCTGATTTTGATACGGCCGGGGTGGTTGGTACGGCGCGTGCGGAGCTCTGAATGATGGTCCGGCCTCTTGTCTCCATGGCTGATTGAAATTTTGATTCGGCCCCCTTTGAAAATTGTTTTGATAGGGTGGCCGTGGCTGGTTTTCAAGGAAGTGAACTTTTTCTTCCTTGAAATGACAAACACTAGACGGGTGATCGCCACTACAAATTTCACATAAGAATACCTGTTGCCTTTTTGCTTCACGAGCCTCTCTGATTTGCTTTGGCAACTCGCTTATGGCCTTTTTCACCTCGTCTATCTGTTGTTGGAGTTGCTTGTGTTGGGCAAGTATGGCATCGTTGGTTCCCATCTCAAGCACTCCTCTCCTAGGACCTCTGTTGTACTGACCTTGTTGGTCCGTCAAGGCCATGGAATCAATAATAGAGATGGCTTCCTCCGGGGTTTTGGACATTATCTGTCCACCGGCGGCAGCATCAAGCATGAGTTTGTGCTATTGTTGAAGTCCGTTGCGGAAGATATGGATTTGTGTTCGTGCATCGAACCCATGATTCGGGCACTTTCTCAGCATGGATTTGTAGCGTTCCCAGGCTTCACAGAGACTTTCTCCTGGCGCCTGTACAAATGTAGCAATCGCAGTCTTTAAATCCATAAATTTAGACTGAGAAAAGTACATGGCACAAAACTTTTCCTCCAACTGATCCCAATTTGACAAGACGTTTTGTGGTTGATCCAGCAACCACTCTTTAGCTTTTCCAATCAAAGTCAGGGGAAACATCCTCAAAAAGATTGATTCTTCATCGGCCTTGGACATTCCCGCGGTCCCACAGAGTTCATAGAATTTCGTTAGATGAGCATACGGATCCTCATGATCCAAACCTGCAAAAGGGTTAGCATATAACAATTGAACCAACCCAGGTTGCATCTAAGGTTGTCTTTGAGCTCCAGTAGTTCTGCTCATTCTTATGATGTTTCTAGGGGTAAAGTTAACAAATCCCCTATTGTCACTGGCTCCAGTATTGGTACCAGCTCCAGTGTTGTCTCCAGCTCCAGTATTGTCGGCCATGTCTTCTTGATTGGTTGAAGAAGTTGATGATGAAGTTGTTTCTTGCTCCGCTCTTTGTTTGGCTAAGTGCTTTTTCTTCTTTTTCCTGTTTCTCCTCGAAGTAGCTTCAATCTCAGGGTCAAACAACAATTGTTCTTTTGAAGTCTTACCTCACAATTGCTAAGAAAAGTTCACAATAGCCAAATAAGATCAAAACAAGAGTTCACAAAATAACAAAATAGTTCATAAAATAACGAAAATAAAGACTATACAATATTTTACACCTATTCACAATTGTTTAATCAAACAAAACTCAAGCAATGTATTTTTGACGCAACTTCCCGGCAACGGCGCCAAATTTGATGAAAGCCTTTTTAACCACTTTCTCGGATCTTGGCACAGCTTAGGTTTTGTCACAACCATGCCAAGCTCGTCGAAAGCTTCTATGCGCTTTTGTTGTTCAAATTAAATATATACCTACTTTACGGCTTTCAGATTCCAAAGGAATCTGATTGCAGTATAGTCGGGTATAGTCGAATCCACAGAGAGTTGCAAAAATACCGTTCTTGAGTTCGTTTAATCAAACAATGAAGTGAAGGTTTTGATAATTTTGTTTTAATAATTAAATAAGTAAATAAACAACATAAAAAGTAAATAGGGAACAAATCAGAGGTAGTTCCGGAGCTTGCTGGGAATTTTAATCACATCGTAGTTTCATGTATTCATTAACTTATTACACAGAATCATCATTTCTTTGATTACCCGCATTTAGAACTTTTACATTGCTTTCGTATATGAAAAGATCGCTGGTTTCCCTTGTTAAACTGTTACTTTGGTATACAAGCTTAACAAAGTACACCAAAATGATTTCGGATGTGTAAGCGGCTAACATTTATTCCAGTTACGGCAACAAGGTTAGATGAATGATTTCAATCCGACTCTAATGGTTGTAATTGTTCATTCACAACGTTCGAGTCTAGAATCTAGTTAAGCATCATGATTTTGAATTTAGCTTGGTTATGACTTAATTAGCATAACAATCGTTCATACAACTAAGTCCCAGGCCAAGAATCAAATCACTAAACAAAGCTAGCCTTAAGCATGAGTTCATTCAAGCAAATCATAAGAAATAGATAAATTCATATGCAATAGTTACATGGATACAAGCAAGCTACAATAATGACCAAAATCCCAACAAAAAGAGGATTAGGAATCCATCTTACAAGAGAGTCTCGGAGGCAAGGTTTAGGCACTTACCATGACACGTACTCACGCTATCATGGCCATGACTTCGCCGAGCTTCCTCGATCTCCGGCTCCTTCACAAGCCTCGTCTTTGTTCCTAACCTAACCTAAACTAACTAGGCTTGAAAGTACAAGAAAATGTGTAAAAGAATGGTGTCTAGGGGGGGAAAAGAGAGATGGGAGAAGATGTCCTCCAAATGACCTCGGCCTGCCTATTTATAGGCATTTTTGGGAAGGGACCGCTCAGCAGTTGGGGTACCGCCGCTGAGCGGTGGGTCAAAATTGGCGGCGGTTACGCGTTTTCATTTAATGCTGGTGGCGGCTTGAGGTGGCGCCAGGCTGGCGCATTTAATGCGGAGTCAAAGGCGGTTGCCGACCTCCAACCGCTCAGCGGTAAGGGTTTAATCGCTGAGTGGTTGCTACTCCTCCGCTGAGCGCTGCTCCTCCTCCGCTGAGCGATCCTCCCTGGATTCTTCCGTTTTAGGTTTTTTCCAATTCTGCCCGTGTTCTCCATTCTTCAGGCGATTGTTCTTTATCTTTTATGCTTGCATCCATCTTCAAATATATATTATAAACCTACAAAACAAGGAGATTTAATTAGCTAATTCATTTAAAACCTACGAGAATAAGTGCCATTTTAAATGATGAAAATTGTGTATTTTGGACACTTATCAGTGATGCAAACGCAACCTTGGCTTTCATTGAGAGTTTGACTTTGAAAACCCATCCATGTTTTGGAGGGTGAAAGTTGGTGGTAATGGAAAATTTTTTAAGTTTTTTTGGTCTAACGGCAACTACCATGGTGATTATTCAACATCTAGTGATGTGCTTGCCTTTGATGTAATGTATGGTAGGAGCAAATACATGTGTCTTATGATTGTTTTCCTGGAGTTAGCCATCACAATCAAACCTACGAGTTTGGGAGTACCATTGTGTCAAATGAAACTGAGGAGACATATGTATGGGTTTTACGGCAGTTTTTGGAATGCATGAAGGGTCAAGCGCCACAGTTTATTATTACTAATGGTGATTATGCTATGAGGAATGCCATTAGGTTGATATTTTCGAGTGCTCACCATAGATTGTGTGTGGGTGTGGCACCTTTGTCGAAATGCTACATCTAATGTTGGTGATAAAATATTCACAAGGCTCATTAAGATTTGTATGATAGATTATAATAATTTCTTTTAATCATAGCATGTGAAATATAAATAATTGATAAGTGATAGAGAAGAGAATTTTTACCTGGAATTGAAGGAGCAGTAGCCATTGTTTCTCTGATGCCTGCAGACGAGAGAATGGAACCAAAAAAAAACACAGAGAGAGAGAAGAAGAAGAGGTTCTATTCACCTATGCTCTGTGTCAGGTAAGGTTCCTGATAGCAGGAGAAAAATAGTATTTATTTATTCTTAATAGGGAGAATAAAAACTGACACAGGGTAGGCGAGTGGACTCTTCCATACATTAGGTAATGATGGACCTAGCCCATCTATCATCAGCTAGTCCATACACATGTACACATTATTCTGGCAATCAATTTAATCTAGACAAAACACCAATTTATGCATGTCCATAAAATAATTATTATAATTATTCCAACATTCTCCCACTTGGACAGCATAAATTAGATTACAAAATGAAACATTAATCCAGATCAACTTACACTATGTGGCCACAATAAATACCAGAATAACACCGTTCTTAACCACAAGATCCAAAATGAAATGTATAAGTATTCCATTACAGCAGAAAATCACACTCGAAGGAGCAATGATATCATATAGAAATAAAAAACCACTACACTTCAGTGACCTTTATGAACGTGAAAAATATTTGTCCCAATCATCCGCCCAAGATGCTATATGAGATTGAAAGACAATCTCGTAACAATAATAACATGAGACTGGGTCCAAAATGTCTCAATATTATGCCATTATACAACAACGATATACATAATTTCAATTGCGCAAATCACAATAAACAAAAAATGGCAATGCAAGATAATTGTCGTCACATTAGTCAATAATTATTGTCAAATGTTTCAATAAAACGACAATATAACACATGAGGTCCAAAAGAAAATTACATATGGGATAAAACTCCCACTAAACCAATATATCAAAAAACCTCATCATACCCATACGGGTTACATGCTCAACAATGAGTTGCATACGCCCCATATGCCTTTTTGAGATGCAACAAGATATCTCAGCAAAAATATTGAGACTGAGTCCAATATGTCTCAATTATATGTCATTACACAAAATTTGTCAATAATTAAGCTGGACAGACTTAAATGACATTCACAATAACATGAGGTCACAACGAACCTACAGAACAAACTCCCATAACCCAAAACATCAAAATGAACCTCATTATGCCCTGAAATGTTGCTAGCCATTGATTAGGGGATCAACAACAACATATTCTGTAGTAACTTAATAGACAAGAGTCTACCACAATACGCCATATATAAAACGGAAGGACGCGATAATATATATATATATATATATGACAAAAAATTATTTAGTCTTAAGACAATAATGACAATATATATTGCTCCCACTAATCCAACATATTAAAACAAACACCAATTTTAATATGCCAAGGAGTAACAAGTTTGGACATACACTCAATAACAATTAAGAACATAACACAATATAAAGTCTCTAACTCCCACTAAACAAAATTTTCAATTTGCCGAGGAGTAACAACACAATCAAAGAGACTTAACAATGTTCTTAATTAAGGTTCTAAAATTGAAGCGACGATAGATCAAAAGGTAGAGAAAATCATAAACCCAAATAATATTTGCACACGTATTGATGATTTTCTCATGTTCAATTAATTGGGCAATTAATTGAACTAGAGCACTTATATCATTGTAATCCAGCCGAAGGGTCTTGAATCACAATATACAAGTCTCTCACTTGATAGAGAAAAATAATAATGCTAGTATTGAAAAATTACTTACAATATATATAAATATAATTAAATTATTTTTCTCTATCACACAATGATTATGTCAAATAATGTCACACCGAAGGGTATGCCCATTATTTACATAATCCAACAATAGTCGCAATCCATTAAAAATAATAATAACACCAATAATAATAACTTATTTAACAAGGATAAATTTCACCAAAAGTGAAAACAAAATTAATGAAATTTTCACATTTCTACAAAATTCTCAATGAAGCTCTTTCATGCAATGTAATTCCTTTGGGGAATATCAGTATTATAGTGCATATACAGAGTCTTCTCACAAGCATTATTCTAATATAATTCTCAATATCACATAATAACAAAATTGAAATATTTATAGTGGTAAACACTCAGCCAAAAAAGGAGCACACAACATTATTTAATAAATGATAATTAGTGAACAAAGCTCCTTAAAAGCACAATGTGGCTGATCAAACAAAGCATAGAGATATTGTCAAAATTAAAATAATTTCTCCATGAAAAATAATATTTTACCCAAAAAGAATAGCACTTTGACGACAACAGAATTTTACTATAAGCAGCGGAAGCATAAATAATTTCACAATTATTGTAAGTAGTATTTTATTACAAATAGTGATTTATGTAATTCACACAATAATTCAATATTCTCCCACTTGAATTGCATAAATCATAATATCAACATGTTAAAATGCACTATTTCAGATTAACATGAGAGTGTATAAAATTGTCATGTTACACACACACACACACATATATATATATATATGTACACACACACATCACAACTTGAAATACAATAAGATATCTCATAATTTTATAACATTATTAAATTTGAAAACTCAAAAACAAATAGTTCCAAAAACACCAAAGTAAATAAAAGTTAACAAAATATTATTTTAGAACTTGGAACATGAGACAAACAAAATCAGAAATTCTCAATTTTTTTTAAAATTAATTACAAAAGTACATTTGATTATAATTGGTCTTGCGAAGGCAAGCACAGAATTATAAAAAAATGTATGTTAGCAAAGCTTAGCAAATGGCAGATTACCATTCTTTCCAACGAAATAGCAAAGTTGGGTTATTTGAACTTTCCACAAAAATTGTTCTCAAAACAAACTTTACACTAATTCCATGTTAATTAATCCAAGTAACCCAAAAACAAAAGGTACCCAAATTGAGATTTCTGTAGGGTTCATGCATAAGTAAAATTGATTTCCCAGTTCATATCAGACACCCAAACTCATAACACAACCATAACATGAAGTTAAATTGGCTTTTATACCTATTGGAAACAAACAATATAAACAATAATATCAAATTTTTATTTCCACAGAGAATGTTGAGCTTCCAACCATAACATTATATCCTTAAAGCTAATATCGAGAGGATACTGAAAACTTTAGGGATATAACTAATCATTCACCAAGAATTATATTAACAAAAAACAAACCGAAGGGTAAGTTTATTATTAATATAAATCTTAATGCAATAATAGAAACAACAGTATACAATAGAATGATGTCCTAACATAATCCGTCCCGCGAAGGCGAGTTCACGATTATGTAAGACATCTAACAGTCTTTTCCAAAACAAAGATACTTTATCACAGTTCGTCCCGCGAAGGCAAGCTCTCAACCATGCAAAATATCCAACAATATTTATCTAGATACACATATATCATAAATTCTCAAAGAAACATTGTTGCATTTCTCCAAAATAAAATAGGGCTCATCCATATTCAAAACAAAACCAAATGTTTTAACAAAAACAGGAAGGATAGTGGCCCATTCCGCAAAACAACAAAGTCATAAGCAGAAAACATAATGGTCCATTGTCCTTTATCAGCCCAATCCGAAACCAATGCACATTTAGTCTTCCATAGTAAATGGAAACATTGCTATAATTTTACAAGAGATAAAATTAAAATTACCTTCTTGTTAGAAAAGGCCCATTTTGTATGAAAAAATAAATTTTCAACCAGCCAATTTAATCTAGAACAAAAACAACCCTTATAGCTAACTTTCACGAAATCAAGGCAAATAATAATAAATTGCCCAACAAATATAAATAAATAAACCTGTAACCCATATCATGGTTAGCCAATAAAAACTTTCACCAAAGGAAAGCCGAATTTAGGTTTTTAACAATAAAACCCAAAAACAGTAACCACATCAGCCCATTTCACCAAATCAATCAACCCCTTACATTCAGCAATTTGACTTGGTCAATGGCATATATTTAGAAAATTAGAATCACAACCAATGGGCAACAATTCAGAAGCACAAAACGCTAGGCATATATTCAGCATATATATTATTTATTTATGACCAAAAAATCAAAAGAAACAGTAATCCCAACAAAAGAGGAAATGGCAACCCCATTAATTATGTTAATAATGGCCCGAATCACAGCACATATCCAGCAGCCCATATCATGCCATTAATGGCTCATACGGCCAACCTTAACAAAATCAAGGCAAACAATAATTGCCCAGAAAAATATCACAGCTATTTCATATCAATCACGTTTAGAACGGTTAGTTATTTCATATCAGTCATCACAACACATATCACAGCTATTGATATCATGCCTAAACAATCAGAAAATTTCATGGCACATATCACAGCACATATGATGACAATATTTAGCCCAAATCATGGCCATAATAGCCCATTTAATTCAAACAAAAACAGCAGCCCCACGAATCATGGCATATATTGTGGCAATAATTACAGCAAATAAGCAACAAATGCAAATCCTTTATAACAATAATAACAATATAAGCATAATAACCATAAACATAATAACCATAAGTATAATAACCATATATAATCTCTGCCATATTGAGGATGTATAATATATATGGTACATCAAAAACAATAATTTTCTTTAAGCATTTAGCATTTAGTTGTTTATAAGTAATTAAAACATATTCTACACAAAATTAATAATTATTCTGATGTCCAGAAAAATAAATAAAAATCACCAAAAATTTTATTCCATCGAAACATGCCAGAACCATAAAAGGTTCAAAATTTTTGGACATTCCCACTGCCCTCACGCGCCGCACGCCGATATTGGCTTATATTGGCCCAATCCATTTTTAACAAGATTTTCCAGAAGCAATAGGCCCATCAAACAAAACAATAACAAAAATTCGTTTGAACCAAAAAGAGGAAAAACTGAAACAGGTTATATAAGCAATTTGGACTTGCAATTTTAACTTGTTATTCTCCCCTTAGATTAAGCAATTTGGACCGTATCCAAGGCATAAATTCAGCACATCAGAATCAGAAACAGTAAAATGTTCAGCAATATTTCAGAATCACAAATGGGCATATATTCAGCAATTTCATAATCACAATCAGTGGGCCAACAAATTTTTTTTTATTTTATTTTTGACCAAAAGCATTCCCCAAATCCTGCACATAACTCTGTGTTTTACGCCAAACATGCGCTAATCGCGCACTAACCCCCAAAACCATGCGCGAATTGCCAACACCTTTTCTGCGTGAATCCCGGCACAGCACCACGCATCTAGCAAGACCCACACCAAATGGTCGAAGAGAGGCAGATCGAAGAGAGGAAGCAACAAGAATCAGGCATGTCATCCTCGTTGGGCAACACTTTGCCTAAGGAATGGGAAAAGGAAACGAAGCAATTGCAAAGCAAGCAAAGCAAAAGTCAACTAGAAGAAAGCGGTTACGAGGATTCACGTTTCATGTTCGAGGATGGCATTGTTACTTTCCTCAGGCCGAGTGAGACGGAGTCGGGAAGAAAAAATTACGACAGCAATAGCAACGTAAAACGCTGCTATGGAGCCTGCAACATGGACTTCGCACGTCCGTCACGCCCACGCGCACCAGCCACTGCGCCATCTCGGGCTGGCAACGCCGCCTCAGACGCGCCACCGTGGATCCACCGCCGCAGCTCCCGCGAGAACTACCTTGGCTTGGCCACCACCTCGGTGTCGCAGAGTGATGGAAATAGATCGCGGTGTGGATGATATGCTTGAAAACCAAAATAAATTTCCCAAATTCTATATTCCCAAATCTCACATTTAGGGTTCATACACATTTTAACTCAAATGAAATTGAACCTTCTCTATACACACACACACATATATATAGAAAAATATCAATATAAATAATTAATAAGTGATAGAGAAGAGAACTTTTACTTAGAATTGAAGGAGCAGTAGCCATTGTCATCTCTGATGTGAGAGAATGGAACCAAAAAAAAAAAACAGAGAGAGAGAGAAAAAGAAGAGGTTCTATTCACCTATGCTCTGTGTCAGGTAAGGTTCCTGATAGCAGGAGAAAAATAGTATTTATTTATTTATTCTTAATAGGGAGAATAAAAACTGACACAGAGTAGGCGGCGAAGGGACTCTTGATGGACCTAGCCAACCTATCATCAGCTAGTCCATACACATGTACACATTATTCTGGTAATCAATTTAATCTGGACAAAACACCAATTTATGCATGTCCATAAAATAATTATTATAATTATTCCAACAGTGTATGCCGGGTGACTTGGATGTTAAGGAGTTTGAACGGAAGTGGAACATGATGGTTGAAGCTTGTGGGGTTAAAATTGATCTTGGGTGAATGTATTGTATGAAAAGAAAGCTAGCCGGGTGACTACATATATAAGGGGTAAATTTTTTGGAGCGTTTAGGACAACATTTAGATGTGAATCCTTGCGTGGTAAAATTGGCAAGAATTTGAAAGCTCAGTGTGGTTTGAGTAAGTTGCTACCACATTTCCAGTGATACCTTGAGTATTTGTGCAACAATGAGTAGGAGGAAGATTTTAGAGGGTATGAAGCGCATCCAGTTTTAGAGACAGGGTATCAAGGACTAGAAAAGTCAGATGCAATGCTTTACACAATGAATATCTTTTATTTATTCCGTCCTATGTTGCTGTAAGCAGCTTCAATAAGGATTGAAGATTGCAGGGACACTAGGACATCAAAAATCTACACTTAGGTGAATTATCTGAGGGCAAGATTGAGTTGGTGTGTTGCATATTACCCAGATGACATGGAATTTAAATGTTCCTATGTGCGATTTGAGTCACTTGGTCTTCCATATGCTCATATCATAGCGGTGTCGTTACATTTAAATATCAATGAAATCTTGAGATCTCTTCTCCTAGATAGAAGGACCATAAGAGCAAAGCAATGTATTCAAAGTCCAATAGTTGAAGGTCCAAGTAATGGAGATATGAAACAATACAGAAGGCGTGTTGCTTCATTTTCAATATTTATTTTTAAAAATTATTATACTCTACTGACGGATAAATCCATCGATATTTGAAATATATTTTCTTTTATTATTTACAACTACGTGTGAATTTGTCTACCAATAACGAGTTAGAAAACACAGTTTCCCCTAAATTATTACTACCAGATAATTCTCATCAAAATCGGCGAATGTAATATCTACCGCAAACACATTACCAACGAGCTATATATAAATGGATACTTTTTGACGCAAAATTTGTCAAAAAAATGTTAAATTCACCAGTAATTAATTAGTAAGAGTATTATTTTATGAGAAATTATACTCTTTCTTATAAATTATCAAATTGGCCTTTTTTGGGCTAAAAGTTGACTTTCTATTAATCTTTGACTCATATTGTCTTTTGGCAAATCTCCTAAAATTAAGGTTAAGTGTTAATTATTATTTGATTACTCATATTTAATGAGCAAATCTTTATTATGAAAATTCGGGTTGCTACACGGTGGTAGCGAATCACTAGAGAAAGAGTGAGGCGCAGTGAAGGGAAGAAGAAATGAGGGAGCTACGTCTTCTTAACCTAATGCTACCAACCGATTTTGCATCCAAGCCTGTCAATACCAAATTTTAATGAAATGCCGCATTTCAAGAACGCGATAATTTATTCCCAATGCGAAAATTTGAATTCTGACAACTTTCGATAATCAAAATTTCTTCAATAATGTTAGAAATAATTAAAAAATAATTTTCATTGTGTCAACCGAAATATCCATTAGCATATAGACGACATAAATAATCAGTAGTTCTTTGCTGACGTTTTTAACAAATTTGACCATTCAAATTCGTCAAAACTTACGACAAAAGATGCCCACTAAAAATTCCATTGGTATAAGATGGTTTTCTCCTAGTGAGACCCAGCACACTTGCCGAAGTGTGTATTGTGAAAAAGAACCCATAAGTGTACTTAATGTGTACCCAAAATTGACAAACGGATGAAAAAAAGATTGCATTTCTAGACAAACTTTATTCGTAGTGTCACAAGTTCAAATAATGGAATGTCACTTTATTTCTAGACAACCTTGTTTCCTTCATGATCCATGTCATTATTATTCTCCAAGACAGAAGGTGTTAATACGTAAACATGATCACACAGTTACTAAAGACTCTATTAAAACCAGCTACAACTCAAAATACATTATCATCATCCAGTGACCAAAACCGTGTCAGCGATACGTATCAGTTCGGACATATTTGGCTGCTAATTATTTCCCTTCCCAATGTCCAATTATCAAATCATACCTAATCTCTCGGTATCACTTGGTTCGACACAACTGCTTTCTTCTCCTTCAACTCTTCCGCAAGAACCTTTATGGAATCCGAAACTTCAGCCCTGTACACATAGAACCTTGCAACGAGCATGAAAAATATGAAGTTGAGCAAGTTCAGCGCCGCCAAAAGAGCGTAGTAATAATCAAGGTGAGAAGCGTTCAAGTTGTTCAAAATCCACCCTCGGTGCCCGTGTTCCTTGGTGATGCGCGAAACCGTGGAGAGGAGAAAAGTGCTAAGGAAATTCCCGATTCCTATGGTAGTCATGGCGTAAGAGGTGCCCAGGCTCTTCATGCTCTCTGGCGCCTGGTCGTAGAAGAACTCGATCTTCGCAACCTCCAAGAACGCATCGGCGGTTCCCATGAGTATAAATTGAGGGAGCAAGATGAATATGCTCAGAGGAACTTGTCCTCCATTTTCAACTAGCCCATGCTCTCTGGCCACGCCAAGTCTGTGTCTCTCGGTGAGGGACGCGGCTACCATAATCGCTACGTGGATTACGAGGCCGATTCCCATTCTCTGGAGAAGGGTGATTCCTCTGGGATTGCCGGTAACCCTCTGCATAATCTTGACAAAGAAACGGTCGTAGAGCACGACGCAGATAAGCATGGATAGAGTCACAAAGGCACCTAAACTTGCTGGGGGAATGGTGAAGCTCCCAATGCCTCTGTCGAGCGTGGTTCCTTGCTTCACAAAAAGGGTGTTTATCTGGGCAGCCATTGTGCTGGGGACAATGTTAGCAACCAAGATGGGGATCATTCTTAGCATTTGTTTTGTCTCCTCTACTTGGGTAACTGGGCATAGCATCCAAGGGCTACTAGTACCTGAACAAGTTTTGACGCTCGCCTTGCTCAGGAACCTGCATACAATTAACAAGGTTGTTAAATTCTCGAGCGAACTCGTGAGCTTGTATGAATTTATGATTTTCTTTCGCAAAATAAGTTCACGTCTTTATTAGTAGACAGCCTTGCTTATTAAAACATTTTCATATGATAATTCTATTCTCCCTACCTTTCGAAACAGTAAGAAATTATTTGAAAATTGAGATAGAATTTAAGAAAAATTACCTCAACGTTGGAGTGGGGTAAATTCTGACATTCCCATTCTTCATATACTCTTGTGCATCATGCTCGTACAGTTCTCCAGAGTCAGAAGGAAGACGCACTTTCCATTTCCTCACAGCCGCCACAACGACCTGGGCCATTCTGGTGAAAGGGCTCCCTGCAGGCAAGTTGTGTCTATAGAAGGGTGTCCCTATCAAGAATATGATGATCGAAAGCCCAAGCCCAATAGTTGGAAGCCCATACCCAACGGCCCAACCCACATTGTCTTGTATGTACACCAGAACAGTGTATGCAAAGAGGGTGCCAACGAAGATGCTGAACATCCACCAATTGAAGAAGGAAAGCTTGTGGCTCTTCTCTCTGGGGTCGAAATCGTCAAACTGGCCGGCGCCAATGGTTGAAATGTTGGGCTTGGTTCCGCCGGTTCCGATCGCCAGAGTGTAGAGCGCGGCGTAGAACACGGCTAGCTGCAGCGTTGAGGCCTTTTGGCACTTTGTCACGTCTACTTGGTGGCATTGAGGTGGCTTTAGGCCAGGGAGAGAAACTGATAGTGTGAGCACAGACATGCCCTGCCAATTCCAATGTTACGGTTCGAAGAACAAATTGAGGATTGATGATATTGCAACCAAGACATGCATAAGAAAAGAAAAGCTCTACAATCTCTCTAGGTTCTTAATCATTGGATTTGACAAAATACCCCCTTCTTTTTTTTAATTTAGGATTATGCTAACAAATGCTCGGGCATTAAAAAATTGCAAGTTCTTATTGAAAATGTAAAATTTTTAAGTGTTCATTGAATTAAAAAGCTTAAAAACTTGAAATTATTTTACTTTAAGTCCCCAGTCAAACACTTTTTAATTAAGTCTTTTAATTTATGTCGCTAACACACAAAATAGTCTCTCAGGATTTAAAAGCCAACTTGAAATCGCTTGTCATTTAAAATAAGTGACAATTTGGTTTTTAAGTATGCGAAATTTGGATTCCCTAATTTTGTATGGCTAGAGATTGAATTATCCTATTTTATTCATGTTTAAGGATTAAAGTATTCTGCATTTTAAATGGCGGAAGACTTTGAGTGGACTTTCAAATTTTAAAAAACTACTTTGTCTCTCAATATTTTAATTAATCAATGACTAAATTGAGTATTTACTCTTAATCATTATTATTTTTTAAATGACGACTCGCTCATTCGCTAGGGATGATTCGCATAGTTAAATAAAGAAACAATTTCATATTATTATAAAAAAAAAAAAGCAAANAAAGAAACAATTTCATATTATTATAAAAAAAAAAAAAGCAAATTCAGTTTTATGTCACTTTAGGTGGGTAAAAGGATAATTAAGTTATTTCTATAAGTACTCCACAAACTTAAAAGGCATGCTTTGATTTTGGTGTGATAATTATGGCCATAATTAACCCATGTTAAATCAACCTTATCTTTTAAGCCAAAATGAAATGACTTATGCACTCCAAATAGTAGCTTGCTAATTTTATTTTTTTTAGGTTGCGTGTCCGGTATTCAAGACTTAGCCTTGACTAATCTGGGTCGACCCGGGTCGCGCACCTAGCTATGGCAGGTGAGTCTTCCAGCGGGGATAACTGCGTACACAAGGTCTCGAACTCGGAACCTTGCTTAAACGATACCAAACCGCTTACCACTTGGACCAACTCCCGTTGGTTGTAGCTTGCTAATTATGAATCCAAATGATTTCACAGTGACATAATGAACCAAATCCAAAATGTAAGAATCCCTTATGGCCATAAAGTAATTGACCTAATATAACTAATCGCTATTGGCTTTGACCCTAAAACTCATCCTGAACTAAACAGAATGATGCCAGCCATGACCTAGCTCCACATTAAAGTCAAATCCGAAAGCATATAACATTTTTGAACAATAAGATGGATAATAAGAAAAGGACGAAAATATTTTATAAAAAATGAAAAATTAATAGATCTCACATTATCTTTTATTTTTTTATTATTGTCTATCTTATTATTGTCTAAAAGTGTTATTCATCTAATATCTCTCAAAATATAATGAGTTGCATAAAATAAAAAATACACTTGACTCAATGAAGTCCCATATGAAAAAGTAAAATTAAAAAAAATAAATAAAAGAGTTAACTCCATGAAGAGGCTAAAAAATTTCTATTATATTTTATTTTTATTTTTATTAGAAAATGCTACTGTATCTTAGTTACATTACGAATCAGAGTTGGAAGCATGAAATGATTGCCACATGCCAGCCACCCAGCGGTGACGGTCGCACTTTCTTAGTACATCATCTAGAAAGTGTGATATCTTTACTACTACGACTAGTAAATGGGGGTGACCCTATGTAGACAAACTGAAATTTTAAAAATAAAGTGATAATGTCAAAATATTAAGAAATTTTTTTAATAAAACTACTCGCATGAAAAATTAAATAGGTAATTTTGTAAATAAATATGACTAAAAAGTAGTTATTTTAATCCAATCTCTTCATTAAATAGGAGAGATAAAAGAGTTGAGTCAAAATAACTATCCTTTAATCATATTTTCTTTTTTTAAAATCTATCTTTCTCTGCGTAATTACTCATAATCACCCATTAAGTTTAATGTATGCATTGGGCTCCCCATTTGCTAGTTGACCAAGAAATGTCTGTCACTGACAGTGATTAATCCTCATTCGAGGCTTAGAGATCACTGAAGTGGGTATACCTCTTTGAACGAAGTCTTTTTTATACATATTGCCAAAAATCAAATCTCTGACTAAATACTTAAATAACTCAATCATCTACTAATTATGTTGGACTTTGTTGATTAGTTGTATATAAATATGTTCATACACAGTGTCAAGTATAATTAGTAAAATCTTATAATATTCTTGGTATAGTTTTAGGTATATAAATAGTTAGGACTTTATGTCATCCTAAAAAAGTCAAGGTTAGGTGTCTTTTGTATGACTAGTCATTCGTACATGAGGAAATTGAATGATTTCGTGTGTGAATTTGTGAATTTGTGTTAATTTGTGCTTTCTTGATCCCGTGTGAATGTTACATATTTATCGCATAAGCAATTAATATTGTACTCAAAATTTAAGAATCGGGGCCAAAAATTAGACAGGGTTATATAGCGTGATATATCTATTTCATGATGATGCATCACAATTTTGTTATTGTGATATATATATATATATATATATATATGGTTATATGTGTTTTTCAAATTACAAGTAAATAAATATTATAAAAAATGCTTTTTTTTTCAGTAAGTTCGTCTCCATTTATTTAAACTCAAAATGAGTTAAAGAGGTTACAAAGAGACTCAAACGATTAAACTCATGGTTGGTCAAACTAATTGATTAGTCAGTAGAGTATTATATACCGTCAATATATGACTTTTTATAGCCTTAAAAGATTGAGAACAAAATTCCATATATCTTTGATTATATGATAATGATTTTGGGAGTTGGAAGTTGAAAATTCCATATTCCTTTAAACTATCACTATGGAGTCTTATCCAGATATACGGCACTCATTACATGGGACCCACCTAATGTATTTGTATAAACAATTTATGGTGACACTATGGTGACATTGTAAAATGTCCAAAATCATTGTTTGTTCTCATTTTACAGTTGAAGAAATCCAATGAACATTTATCACAAAAGTAAAAAAAAAAAGTATACTTCACACTAAATACTCACACACAATTACGCTTTTGTACCTAATATTGTTTTCATATACATACATACATACATACATATATATATATATATATATATATAAACTACTTGTATAAGGCCAAGAGAGGATGAGCTTTTGTTACCATGCATGCATACTATGATATTTTTAAAAGAACAAGGGAAATTCAAATGTGATAGAAATTAAGACATACCAAGAAATAGATAACGGAGGCAAAGACAAAAGTCCAATAGCGGCCAAGATGAGCATCGGCAACATAGGCACCTAATATGGGAGTTATCCAAACGGTTCCAACCCAGTTTGTGACATTGTTGGAAGAAGCAACAGTGCCTTGATGAAGCTTCCTTGTCAGATATAGGACCAAATTTGATGATATCCCATAATAAGCCATCCTTTCGAATATCTCATACACTGCATTGCATTGCATTGCATTAATATATTCCACCGAAACCAATCAATTCAATGGGCAACCAAGGTTTTGCTTATTGTTGCAGCTTAACGACAGTTTTGAATGATGTATGCGTTGACCCTATCCACTTATCTAGGAAGTTTTTAAAATTATTCAATTATCTTTATAAAAAAAGATTTTAAAGTTTGATCTTATTCGTGATAACTTTATTTTTAAATACTATCGACATTTTTGTAATACTTTTCTTTTTTTTAAAGACAACCTCATGACAGACTTGAATATTTCGTAGAATTAGACGCTGCTACTACTACTACTTGCATATTACATTATACTACTTTTATATCAATATCCTATACAGTTTTTATTTGCCACTCTGTGGAAATTGAAAAGTTTCCTAAAATAAATAAATTTAAAAGCAATACTAAAATATGTACAAAGCAAACATAAAGGCATAAAAAGTCATTGCAGTGGAAAATAGTGACACCTAATCTGAATTATGGAATTATAACATGTTGTAATTATTCAGAAGTCAGCTAGATAAATATTGCTATATAATGTAGGAGACTCATACTATTATCGAGAAAAATAAAAAAGTGATATTACACAAATTTTCCAATATACACCGAATATTGTGTATATTTATAAGTATACTTATTCTACTAATAATTATGTATACAGTTTTGTACTAGCTAGCTTTATTTAAGAAGAATTTCTCGTATTATAACCCCGTCCACACTTGCATATCATTTTTCACCTAAAAATTTGTTGAAAATTAATTGTCATTTGATTAAATTCAGAAACAAATCCTAAAAATATATAAAAAGAAGATAAAATTTATATAGCATCATCAAATAAATATTATAATAAATTATTAAATAATTATATATATTGATATATAGAAATAATTTTTTTCTAAACTATAAAATTAGTCCATATAAAAAATCTTATTGTCAATTTTTTTTAATAATTCTCGTATTTTATAAGTTAAAAGACTATTAACAAAAACAAAAATTTTCATTTTATTTATGAGTTTACTTTTTACATTATTCATACTTGAAAATGCTTATTAATAGTAATATTTGAAATGAAAAGAGTCAATATCAAATAAATAAAATAATAAATTAAAAAATATCACAAATGATTCTTATAAAAATTAGTACATATAACTCAAAAATTGACAACATCAATTTGATAATTTTAAACTTGTGTGATGCTTAATAAAGTTAACAAGATAAAATGATTTTATATTAATTCACATTAATACTAAAACATAATTTTTTTCTATTATTCTACATGAGTACAAATAGAGATAAACACTTTATGATTTATTATAGCTAAATTTGACATTAAACTTTTATAATTGAGTGCAACGGGAGGAAAGAATAAAGTAAAAGCGTAAAATTTATAACAAAGTCTATAGGATGAGATAAGTTTTTTAGTTGGTTAAAATTTAAAATGAGTACAAAAAGAAAAATTGAAGTTATTGAGAGTAAAAGAAGAGACCCCAAGGTTAGTAGCCAACATTACATGCAAAATCTACCACTAGGCTACCACTATTTCCATGTTATTTGAATAGATTTTATGGGAGGGGCATAACCCCTGAAAACCCCCTAGATCCGTCCCTAATTAGATTAAGAAAGTATTCTTTTCGATCCATAATTGTGTCCAGGTACATTAAATTGTGAAAAAATCTGAAAATATGAAAGTAATAAACATTATGGTTCAAATGGAGTATTAATTATTGTATTTTCAATTATACCCTTATTTATTACTCCTTTCGTCCATTTTTTGTTGTCGTTTCTCAAACAAAAATTTGTTCAAGAGTAATTGTTATTTAATTAGATTAAAGAAATATTAAATGTGTTTTTTTTACACTTATATCTTTGTTATCTCTCACACTTCCCATAACACTGAATAACTAAAACAATTAGATTAAGAAAGCATTAAATGTATTAACTTTTCACTATTGCATTAACTGCATTACAATTTTTTTATAATACTCTTTCTCACTAATTGTTCAATATGTGTTTTAATTAAAACAAGATAAAATGAGAGGAAAAAAATGTCAAAAGATAATTTAGTCTAAACACATAATATATATTATGTATATATATGCAAATTAATTATTTTATTAATTTATGTGTAAAAACTGATTTGTAAAAGTTGAGGGAGTATGAGTAATATGAACCGCTTACCTTACAACATTTATTGATGTTTTACGATCCAGTTTTGTAAGACATTAAATGCAATAATTGTTCATTTTATGTGAAAAAGAGCACTAGATATAAATACTCTGTACCTAAAGGCTAACACATTAATATTATCGAGTTGATAAAAATGTTACCATGAAAATATGATTGGTACGAACATACATATGGGTAATTAACACCAATTAAAAAAAAGTAGTAGTATATTCCTTCCATCTAATTTTAGTTGTCATTTTAACAAAATTTTATTTAAAATTAATTGTCATTTATTTAAATTAAAGAAATATTAATTATATTTTTTAATTTTATTCTTGTTCATCATGAACCATTTACTTCTTATATTAATTACGGTTTTAATTTTTCAAGACTTAGAATTTTATCCCACTTAAAAATAATTTAATCTAAAATCTTGATTTTTTTTAAGTTGATTTAAATTAATTATTTTCTTAATCCGTGTGTCTTTTATTAAAAATGACCATTAAAACTGGACGGAGAAAGTCACGACCAACGGAGCTAAAACAAAATACATAAAGTCACGACCCTTGTTTTTGCTATTTTAGTTTCTTCATGGTCAAAGGGAGTAGCTAAGGCACTCAGGAAAAAATAATTTCTATTGAACAAGATAAAAGATAAAGGGAGTGTAAGTGAGAGGAGATAGGAAAAGAATAAGAATTAAATAAAATCTCTCTCCTTTTATTGTTGAATTTATTAGGGAATAAGAAAGAGGAGAGAAGTGTAACATCCCA
>QANU01084714.1:11103-46192 GCA_003254905.1 Nissolia schottii | reverse complement strand
TGTTCAGCATTTTGGAGTACCTGCAGCATAGCATACTTGTACATGCAACATGGCATAATTATTTCCTATGGTTCATTTCAGCATCTCTATTTATCTCAGCATTATTTCTAACTCTTTCATTTAACTCAGCATAAAATACTACACATCACAGCATGCATCACTCATAATTCATATACAGCATATAGTTCGCAGATTTGCTAACAGCCAGTCTTTCACACAATTCCGCATTAATCATGGTCATAAACAATCAACATTCAAATATGTGCCTCAAGCTAAGTTCCATAACATTTCTAGTCTCAAGCCGCTCAGCGAAAGTTCTGTGTCGCTCAGCGGTTTGAGCTCTAGCGCTCAGCTCTTCATACATTTCCGCTCAGCGGTATGGGCCTTATCGCTCGGCGATAAGAGTCCTATCGCTCAGCGGTATCAAAATATCTCCACCGACCCTTATCTTTTAAGAAAAATATCTTTTAGACTTTCCACGTGGGCTTCAGACCGCTCAGCGGTAACCGCCTACCGCTCAGCGCTGAGGTTCACAGCAATTCGCTCAGCGGCGCCAGAGCATCGCTCAGCAGCTACTGGGCGAAACTTGGAAACCGAAACCACCATTTCTTCCATTTTTCCTTCCTTACTTTCATGGAACTCTGCATGAGCTTAACACATATTTCCAACATAATAATCCTATCTAATCCAGGTCACAAGACCCTTCAGAATTGTCTTCCTAAACCTAGCATCAATTCTAACATATTTCCTCATAAATCCATAATTCACATACATACACATACAAACACATAAACCTCTTGAAACATCAAAGAGGCAAGGAACTAGAGTTACCCACCTCCTGACTAGCTCTTTGATGATTGAAGAAAGGTGGAATCAAGCTTTGCTTGCTTGCTTGGCTTTCTTGACCTAGAAATGAAAATCTTGAATGATTATGGAAACTTTAATTCACCAAGTGATGAGAAAATAATCTTTCTTGCTTGCCTTACTCCTTGCTATGCCTATGATTTAGAAAATAAGAGAATTCAAGAAAGGTAAAGATAGATTTGGGTGATAAGCTTTGGTGGAGCTTGTATGGCTTTAGGTTTTGGGAACTTTGGAAAATGAAAATGAAAGAACTTTGGAGTGTATGTATGTGTGTGGCTTCGGGGAGCATGGGCTAGCCGTGGGAGACTTTGGGCCTTTGGCCTAGAGTCTTTTATTTTTCTCTGTATGGTTTTGATCGGGTTCGTTCATTAACTATTTATGTCCAAACGTCCTAAAAATATTTCGGACATACCGTTACGCTCTAAAAATTCCCTTCATTAATTCTAAAATATCACTTGACATATTCTTGATTTATTTTCATATTAATATATTTTACAGACTCCGGTGAGTCATAAGGAAATTACCATAAAACCTTAATTACGATCCAGACGTCACCGAACATCACAAGACCGTCAGAGGATTATTTTCAACTAATATTACAGAAATAAAATTAATATTTGAATTTTATTCTATTTCTATCTTGCCTTTTCCTTATTATTATATTTTTAATTTTGCCTTAAATAGCATTTTGACTTGAGAAAAAAGTCGGGTTGTTACACCTTGCCTCCGAGATTCTCTTGTAAGATGGGTTCCTAACCCTCTTTTTGTTGGGATTTTGATCATTATTGTAAGTTTACTTGTATCCATGTAACTTTTGTGAATGCTTATGAAGGATGTTTTGATGAAGACAAATGAAGCAAGTTTCCAAAACTCCAAGAAGCTCAAAAAGATTTAGTTTTAGGACCTAGGAAATGTGTTAAAGGTGATGTATATCCAACTCTCACCTTAAGCTCTTCTAGATGGCTCTTAGAAAGAAATATTGATTCATGCCTTAAAAACTATTTCAAACAGAATCAAAGAATCAAGCAAAAGAAAAAAAAGAATAAGTTTGGACAAAACCCTAGAGACATTCGAATGACTTGCCTAGATCCATTCGAATGTCTGATGAACAAGACATTCGAATGACTCATGAACAAAGGTAATCCGAATGGCATAGTCGAATGTCTAGGGTTTGATACATTCGGTGATCCAGTACAGCAAAAGACATTCGAATGGCTGACTCAAATCCATTCGAATGACTCAGGCGCATTTAATGCCCAACGGCTACATTAGGTGAGACATTCGAATGGGCCATTCGAATGGATCGAGCACTGAGGTCAGAAATGGCTAGTTCTGTTTGCTGACTTCAGATGCATTAAATACACAACGGCTAGGATCACTTTGGGCTTAATAAATACTTACCAAACTCATCAGGAGAAGGTTGAACATCAATTCCATAATATCTAATATTCTCTACTTCATTAAATACATTCTTTGAGCTATCTATTTGAGAAAAAGAGAGAGTTTCATACATACACACCTATAGGCCTTCAAATTGTATTATCTACTCTTCAAGAGAGTTTCAAATCAAATACAAATCATTTTCTTGTAAAGAGGGTGAGGTATCCCTCTCAAGTGATTAGGGTGGTACCCTTAAGGGAATTATTTGAGACTCAAGTAGAGTGCTCATCTTGAAAAGGTTGTCAAGCACCTAAGTTTCAAGCTTGAAGAATAGTGGAAAAATCTTGAGCGGATTGCTTGGGGACTGGAGGTAGATCACAAGGGTGGTTGAACCAGGATAATTGAGTTTGCATCTTCTCTATCCCTTAACTCCTTAATTTGTTTATGCTCAAGATTACTTCTATCTTTATTCATTGATAATTTGTATTAATACTTGGTGGTTTATTGGCATCAAAGTAAAGATTTTAAAAATAACCTACATACCCAATTCACCCCCCTCTTGTGTATTTGAAGCCACTTGGTAACAAGTGGTATCAGAGCTTAGGCTCTTGTTTAAGGCTTAATAGCTTCAAGAGAAATGGCTTCTTCTACATTTATCACCGATAGTAGTCCTATTAACAAACCTCCCTTCTTTAATGGTGAATGCTATGGATATTGGAAATCTAGAATGAGAATCTTTATTGAAGCAATTGATCCAGACGTATGGGATGCTATAGAATTTGGGCCTTTTATTCCTCTAGACATTTTGAGTGGTAGACCTAAGTCCAAACAACAATGGAGGGATGATGATAAAAAGAAAATCAACCTTGATAAGAAAGCTAAAAACATCATTATGTCATCCTTAGGACACTCGGAATATTGTAGGGTATCAAATTGCACAACCGCCAAAGAAATGTGGGACACTCTAGAAGTTACTCATGAGGGAACCGAAGTAGTGAAGAATAATAGAATTAATACGCTCATGTTTGAATTTGAAATGTTTAGAATGAAAACCGATGAAGACATTAAAAGTTTACAAATGAGATTTACACATTTAGTAAATGAACTTGCTTCCATTGGAAAGAATTTCTCTAACTTTGAACTTGTAGAAAAGGTTCTAAGATGCTTGAATAGGAAGTAGACTCCAAAAGTGACAGCAATTAGAGAAGCAAAAGATTTGTCAAAGATGCCTCTCACCACTCTCTTTGGAAAGCTTCTTGAACATGAAATGCAATTGGCAAGAGTAGATGCCAATGAAGAGTTAGACAAAAAGGAGAAAAAGATTGCTCTCATGGCAGCCTCTCCCTCAAAATCCAAAAGCCTTGAAGAAGAAGAAGAAGAAGATGAGAATAGCTTTTGTGGAATTGAGCTCAATGACGAAAACATGAGTCTTCTTGTGAAGAAGTTTGGGAAATTCCTCAAAAAGAGAAGCAACACTCAAGGGCAATCAAAGCCTCCATTTCCTCCAAGAAGAAACAACAACAAAGAAGAATCATCACTTCCAAAATGCTATGAATGTAGAAAACCGGGACACATAAAAGTGGATTGCCCAATCTACCAAAAGAAGATGGAGAGATATGAAAGAAGGCCTATTGAGAAGAAAAAGGGCAAGAAGGCTTATGTAGCTTGGGAGGACAATGATGACTCCGATGAGACCGATGATGAAGTAGCCAACCTTTGTCTAATGGCCAATGACCATGAAAATGAAGATGAGGTACATGATTCTAACCCTTCCTATGATGAATTACAAAATGCCTTTGTAGAATTGCATGAGGAATCCATGAGAATTTCAAAAGAATTATCTATTGCAAACAAATCCATTGCCATGCTAGAAACCTAAAATAAGAGTCTTTGTCTTGAAATAAATGCTCTAAAAACAGAGAATGAAGATATCAAATCTAGTAAGAACACATCACAACTTGAAAAATATGTTTCAAAGTTATGTCATGAGATTGACCATCTTAAGAGGGAAAATGAATCTCTTAGAACAAACAAAGTCATAGCTAGATTAGAAGAACAGATTGCTAAGCTTAACCATGAAATAAATGAGCTTAAGTTTGAAAATGAAACTATTGGTTTATTGGAGGCCATCTCATCTAGTTCATCTTGTGCATTGCATGAAATTGATACTCCTACTTGTTTATATTGTGAGAAATGGGAAAAAGAAATTGAATCTCTCAAAAAGGATCTAACCAAGTTCACAAATGGAAGTACCATGCTAAACATGATGCTCGGTAGTCAAAGATGTTCTCTTGACAAGGCTGGAATAGGATATATACCTAATGCAACAACAAAAGCCACCAAGAAACCACATTGTTATCATGGCACTACTAGTAATCCTAAAGGCAAATGTTTTCATTGTGGTAAACTTGGTCATAGTGCTTCAACTTGTGTTTCTAGGAAAATTGGCTATGGAAAATTGGCTTGGGTTCCAAAGGGATCCACTATCAACTCTAACATTCAAGGACCCAAGACAAAATGGGTACCTGAATCAAAAACTTAAACTTCTCTTGTAGGTATGCTTTAAGACCAAGAACTTGAATTGGTATCTTGATAGTGGATGCTCAAAGCATATGACTGGGGATGTATCAAAGTTCTCTTGTGTCTCCCCTAAGAAGAATGGATTCGTCACCTATGGAGACAACAATAGAGGCAAGATACTTGGAATCGGAAAAGTTGGTAAAACTCCCTCTACCTCTATTGAAAATGTCTTGCTTGTTGAAGGACTTAAACATAATCTTCTTAGCATTAGTCAATTATGTGATAAAGGAAACAAAGTCATCTTTGATTCCGAAAAATGCATAATTGAAGACAAACATGATAAGAAAATTAAGTTTATTGGTCAAAGAGTCAACAACATTTATATGATTAGTCTAGATGACATCTCCTCAAATGATGCACAATGTCTCATTAGTAAGGAGGAAGAGTCATGGCTATGGCATAGGAGAATAGCCCACATTCACATGGATCATTTGAGCAAACTTATCTCAAAAGATCTAGTAATTGGTTTACCCAAACTCAAATTTGAAAAAGGCAAGCTATGTAGCTCATGTCAAAAAGGAAAACAAGTAAAGGTCTCTTTCAAAGCCAAAAATGTAATTTCAACAAATAGACATTTACAACTTTTGCACATGGACCTTTTTGGGCCTTGCAAACCAATGAGCTTAGGTGGAAACCAATATGCACTTGTGATTGTGGACGACTACTCTAGATATACATGGACATTATTCTTGACTTACAAAAGTGAGGCATTCAAAGCATTTAAGAGACTTGCCAAAGTTATCCAAAATGAGAAAAACGTTAGCATAGCATCCATTAGGAGTGATCATGGAGGAGAATTTCAAAATGAGCAATTTGAAGAATTTTGTCATAACAATGGAATTGATCATAATTTTTCTGCTCCTAGAACTCCACAACAAAACGGGGTTGTAGAGAGGAAGAACCGATCTCTAGAGGAGATTGCAAGAACTATGATCAATGATTGTAATCTCCCCAAATATTTTTGGGCGGATGCGGTTAACACCGCTTGTTATGTGCTTAACAGTGTTTTAATAAGACCAATTTTGAAGAAAACTCCCTATGAGCTTTATAAAGGAAGAAAACCTAACATCTCCCACCTTCACGTCTTTGGATGCAAATGCTATGTGTTAAATAATGGAAATGATAACTTAGGTAAATTTGATGCTAAGTCTGATGAGGGAATATTTCTTGGCTATGCATTAAATAGCAAAGCCTTTAGAATATACAATAAAAGAACTATGACAGTTGAGGAATCCGTGCATGTTGCATTTGATGAATCTAACGCCGAAAAGCCAAGAGAGGATACCATTGTTGATATCACAGGTACATTGGAAGACATGAGCATAAAGGACAAAACTGAATCCCCACAATCGGGAGAAGAGGAACAAGAGCTTCTAACCATTATTGAATCAAGGGATGATAGCTTACCAAAGGAATGGAGAACATCTAAGAATCATCCACTCGACAACATTATAGGTGATATCACCAAAGGGGTAACCACTAGACACTCTCTAAGAGATGCATGTAATCATATGGCTTTTGTCTCGCAAATTGAACCCAAAAATAACAAAGATGCATTCAATGATGAATATTGGATTTTAGCTATGCAAGAAGAACTTAATCAATTTGAGAGAAATCAAGTATGGGAGTTAGTTCCTAGGCCTCAAGATCACTCAATTATAGGAACTAAGTGGGTCTTTAGAAACAAACTTGATGAAAATGGAGTAATCACTAGAAACAAGGCTAGATTAGTAGCAAAAGGATATAATCAAGAAGAGCGAATTGATTATGAAGAGACTTATGCTCTCGTTGCTAGGCTAAAAGCCATTAGGATGTTACTTGCTTATTCTTGCATCATGGATTTTAAATTATATCAAATGGATGTTAAGAGTGCATTCTTAAATGGCTATATTCAAGAGGAAGTATATGTTGATCAACCACCTGGATTTGAAAGTCATGAGTTTCCCAATCATGTGTTTAAATTAAGAAAGGCCCTTTATGGTCTTAAGCAAGCCCCTAGGGCTTGGTATGAGAGGTTGAGCAAATTTATCTTAGACAAGGGATTCAATAGGGGGAAAGTGGACACAACTCTTTTCGTTAAACATGACAAATAGGACATCTTACTTGTACAAATTTATGTTGATGACATTATTTTTGGTCCACTAATGAATGTTTGTGCAAAGAATTTTCCAAATTAATGCAACATGAATTTGAGATGTCTATGATGGGAGAGCTCAACTTTTTCCTTAGGCTGCAAATCAAGCAACTAAAGGACAGAATCTTCGTAAATCAATCCAAGTATTGCAAGGAATTGCTCAAGAAGTTTGAAATGGACAAAGCAAAAGAGATGGCAACCCCCATGGGTACCTCATGCACCCTTGACAAGGACGAAGAAGGTAAACCTGTAGAGATCACAAAATATAGAGGTATGATTGGATCTCTACTATATCTCACCGCTAGTAGACCTGATATAATGTTCAGTGTATGTATGTGTGCTAGATATCAAGCTTGTCCTAAGGAATCCCACTTAAGTGCTGTAAAAAGAATAATGAAATACCTGGTAGGCACTATTAATGTTGGTTTATGGTACCCAAAAGGTGCCACGTGCCACTTAGTGGGATATTCGGATTCGGACTTTGCCGGATGTAAAATTGATAGGAAAAGCACTAGTGGAACTTGCCACTTACTTGGATGCTCACTAGTCTCATAGCATAGTAAGAAACAAGTAAGTGTGGCCTTGTCCACTGCCGAAGCGGAATATGTTGCAGCCAGAAGTTGCTGTGGTCAAATCCTTTGGATGAGACAATAACTCATGGACTATGGCTTTGAACTTGATCGTATTCCTATTCGGTGTGACAATACTAGTGCCATAAACCTATCGAAGAATCCAATCCAGCACTCAAGAACTAAGCATATTGAAATACGACATCACTTTATCCGAGATCATGTTCAAAAAGGGGATGTCTCACTTGAATTTGTTGAAACAACAAATCAACTAGCTGACATCTTCACCAAACCTTTGCCTAAGGAAAATTTTTGTCGCATTAGAAATGAACTCGGTATAATTGATGCCTGTGATATTTAAATCTTACACACTTTTATAATTCTTGTTATCTTCTTGTGAATACTTTACTAACTTGAGCGTCGGAGAGTCCCCCAAATTTGTTTTGCAGGTTCTCTTATCTCCTCATTCATTTCATCTCATTATCAAGACCACTTGATCAAAGAACTTCCTATGGTAGACAAAGAAAATCCTTCTCAGCACTAAAAGTCATTCGAGTAAATCACCCCTTTTCATTCGAATGACAAAACCCTGTGGCTCAGATCTAATTTGTGTGCAAATCATTCGAGTAAATAAATCCGTTTCATTCGAATTCTAAATTTTTTAAGTCTCAGGTCCTAAATCTTCCAAAGTTAGTCGAATGAATTTCCATAATTCACTCGAATGTCGAATCCTTGAAGCCTCGGGTTACTAACCAGCTTATGTCATTCGATTGAATTGCCATAATTCACTCGAATGTCGAATCCTTGAAGCCTCAGGTTATTAACTAGCTTTTTTCATTCGATGGAATTACCCCATTTCACTCGAATGTCAAATTTTTGAAGTCTCTGGTTATTCAACACCCACAGTCATTTGAATATATTGCCTTGTTTCCATCGAATGCTAAATTTCTGAGGTCTTGGGTTCCCAAACGCTCTCGAGTCATTCGAATGGAACTCCCCTGTCCATTCGAATATATCGCGACCTGGAGTTTTTTTTTAACATAAACACTCACCCTTTTCTCTTCCCTCCTTCTCATTCTCACCCTTTCTCTTCTCTTAACCCTAGCAGACTTCTTCGAAGCTCCTTCCTCCTCCACCTCCCTCTCCCTCACTTATCTTCATCCTCTTCCTCTCTACCTCACCTTCATCTCTCTCTCTCCCTCCTCCTTGGCCTGCATTGTTATTTCCTTTTCTCTCCTCACCATTCTCCCTACTCCATCCTTTGCTTACCTATGTTTGTTGTTTTTTTTTATGCTTCTATGAACTTTTGGTGCATATCTGACAGTTTTTTGTATCTAACTAAGAGTTATAACGTTGCACTGTTATCCGATAACTCTCTTCTGCTGCATATATTTTGGCTACGACTAATATAACCTGCTATTTCTTTCTATACTTGCCAATCTATTTCTAGTTCATATTGATCATGTCGGTTTACTTCTCTGCTCTCCACTATATCTTTTTGATCATGCCAAAAGGGGGAAAAGAAAGTTAAGGAAAATTTAGAGAGAAGTTCTGTTTTCTTTCCTTGAAACTAAAAAAGGCCAAAGTAAAGTTTGAAAAGTTTGAAGTTTCTGCGTTCAAAAGAAAACGAAGGGAACTTAATTCAAAATAAACAATTTTGAAGAATGCACAAGCTCAAGGGGAATAAATGCATAAACTGAGGGGGAATCATGATTGCACTTGCTGTTTTTCAAAAGAATTGATCAAATAATTTGAAAAATCATAAAAGTCCTTAACGTGAAATAATTGCAAAATCTCTTAACTTATCTCTTTGTTTCCTTAAGAGTTTGTCATCATCAAAAAGGGGGAAATTGTGAATGCTCATGAAGGATGTTTTGATGAAGACAAATGAAGCAAGTTTCCAAAAGTCCAAGAAGCTCAAAAAGATTTAGTTTTAGGACCTAGGAAATGTGTTAAAGGTGATGTATATCCAACTCTCACCTTAAGCTCTTCTAGATGGCTCTTAGAAAGAAATATTGATTCATGCCTTAAAAACTATTTCAAACAGAATCAAAGAATCAAGCAAAAGAAGAAAAAGATTGAGTTTGGACAAAACCCTAGAGACATTCGAATGACTTGCCTAGATCCATTCGAATGTCTGATGAACAAGACATTCGAATGACTCATGAACAAAGGTAATCCGAATGGCATAGTCGAATGTCTAGGGTTTGATACCTTTGGTGATCCAGTACAGCAAAAGACATTCGACTGGCTGACTCAGATCCATTCGAATGACTCAGGCGCATTTAATGCCCAACGGCTATATTAGGTGAGACATTCGAAAGGGCCATTCGAATAGATCGAGCACTGAGGTCAGAAACGGCTAGTTCTGTTTGCTGACTTCAGATGCATTAAATGCACAACAGCTAGGATCACTTTGGGCTTAATAAATACTTACCAAACTCATCAAGAGAAGGTTGAACATCAATTCCATAATATCTAACATTCTCTACTTCATTAAATACATTCTTTGAGCCATTTATTTGAGAAAAAGAGAGAGTTTCATACATACACACCTATAGGCCTTCAAATTGTATTATCTACTCTTCAAGAGAGTTTCAAATCAAACACAAATCATTTTCTTGTAAAGAGGGTGAGGTATCCCTCTCAAGTGATTAGGGTGGTACCCTTAAGGAAATTATTTGAGACTCAAGTAGAGTGCTCATCTTGTAAAGGTTGTCAAGCACCTAAGTTTCAAGCTTGAAGAATAGTGGAAAAATCTTGAGCGGATTGCTTGGGGACTGGAGGTAGATCACAAGGGTGGTTGAACCAGGATAATTGAGTTTGCATCTTCTCTATCCCTTAACTCCTTAATTTGTTTATGCTCAAGATTACTTCTATCTTTATTCATTGATAATTTGTATTAATACTTGGTGGTTTATTGGCATCAAAGTAAAGATTTTAAAAATAACCTACATACCCAATTCACCCCCCCCTCTTGTGTATTTGAAGCCACCTGGTAACAACTTTTACATATGAATCTATCTTTTTCTTATGATTTGCTTGAATGGTTTTACACTTACTGCTAGTCTTTGCTTAATATTTTGATTCTTGATTTGGGATTTAGTTGTATGAACGATAGTTATACTAATTAAATCATAACCAAGTTAAGATCAACATCATTAAGCTTAACTAGATTCTAGACTTGAACGTTGTGAACGAAAGTTACAATCATTAGAGTTGAATCTAAACCATTTCATCTAACCTTGTTGCCGTAACTGGAATTAAGGTTAGCCGTTTAACATCTGGATTAATGCTGGCGAACTTTGTTAAGCTCGTGTGCCAGAGTGATGGTTTAACAAAGGAAACCTGTGATCTTGTCATGTACGAAAATGATGACAAGTTAAGAACTGGTGGCAGGCAATCAACTGATAGTTCTATGTAATAAGTAACTGTATGCATGAGACCATGATGTGATTAAAATTCCCAACAAGCTCCGGAACTACCTCTGATTTGTTCCCTATTTACTTTTTATGTTGTTTATTTACCTATTTAACTATTAAACAAATTACCAAATCCTTCACTCCATTGTTTAATTAAACGAACTCAAAAAACGGTATTTTTGCAACTCTCTGTGGATTCGACTATACCCGACTATACTGCAATCGGATTCCTTTGGAATCTGAAAGCCGTAAGTAGGTATATATTTAATTTGAACGACAAAAGCGCAGACAAGCTTTCGACGAGCTTGGCATGGTTGTGACAAACCCTAAGCTATGTCAAGATCCGAGAAAGTGGTTAAAAAGGCTTTCATCAAATTTGGCGCCGTTGCCGGGGAGTTGCGTCAAAATACATAGCTTGAGTTTTGTTTGATTAAACAATTGTGAATATTTGTAAAATATTGTATAGCTCTTATTTTGCTATTTTCTTTAAAGAACTATCTTGTTCTAATCTTATTTGGCTAGTGTGAATTTTTCTTAGCAATTGCGAGGTAAAGCTTCTAAAGAACAGTTGTTATTTGACCCTGAGATCGAAGCCACTTCAAGGAAAAATAGGAAAAAGAAAAAGCAACTAGCCAAGCAAAGAGTGGAGCAAGAAGAAATAACTTCATCATCAACCTCTTCGTCAACAAACCAAGAAGACAACATGGCAGACGATACTGGTACTGGTGGTAATACTGGAACTGGCAACACTACAGGAGCCAGTGATAATAGGGGATTTGTAAACTTTACCCCTAGGAATATCATAAACATGAGCAGAACCACGGGAGCGCAAAGACAACCTCAGATGCAACCTAGTTTAGTTCAATTGTTATATGCTAACCCTTTCGCAGGTTTGGATCATGAGGATCCATATGCTCATTTAACAAATTTCTATGAACTTTGTGGGACGGCGGGAATGTCCGAGGCCGAGGAAGAATCAATCTTTTTAAGGATGTTTCCCCTGATCTTGATTGGAAAAGCTAAGGAGTGGTTGCTTGATCAGCCACAAAATATTCTGTCAAATTGGGATCAACTGGAGGAGAAGTTTTGTGCCAGGTACATTTCTCAATCTAAATTTATGGATTTAAAAACTGCGATTGTTACATTTGTGCAGGCTCCTGGAGAAAGTCTGTGTGAAGCCTGGGAAAGATACAAATCCATGCTGAGAAAGTGTCCAAACCACGGGTTCGATGCGCGCACGCTGACGCCACCAAAATGTCGTTAGATTTTAGTGCGCGGCCAAATAATAATTTATAAACCAAGTAAACCCCGAAAACGTAGTAAGGGGGTTAACCTGGGTCATTTCCCAAAGAAGCAATTTAGAACCAAATCAATAGTTAAGTAAATCGGGGTGTTTGTTTGTTGATAACTTGAAAGTAATTAAAACGAGATTAAGACAATAATGATAAAAGCAATATCCTGCATACGGCGTTTCAAGATTAAGGATTAATTCTCATCGGTTCTTAGTTAATTATTCATGAAAGGAGATGTTGTTTATTAGTTGAAATCTTCAACTAATATGCAATTCATTTAAGAAACTACGATCGTCAATTCCTTAAGCATTTTTTAATATAGGTATTAAAACCAAGATCTCAGCATTAAATCCCATATCAATTAAGCACCAATTGCACAACCTAATCAAATCTGATTAGTTCTCCAAAAGTTCCTTGATCATAGTTAAATAAATTATACAATCGTCAAGATTCATTAACTTAGATTTAACCTTAACCATTAACGTGCAATCGCTATGTCATTAATTAAGGTGGAACGAGTCATGAATATTCTTTAAGCGCAAGACCTCAAATTAATCTTAATCTTGAGTTACCGCATGCAAGATATTAAGGAATTACTCCTCCATGGTTGGAGGATTAAAACTTAAAGTAAATAAAGAGAAAGAAAGAGTAGATAAAGAGAAAGGAAAAATAAATGACAACGGGAAAGGTAAATAATAAGGCAAGAGTAAATGAAAATAGAAGGAAATAAAATGAAAGATAAAAGTAAAGGAAAAGAAAATGGAAAGAGTAAATAAACTTAAAGTAAGTAAAGAGAAACAAAGAAGTAAATAAAGAAACGGAAGGATGTAAATAGCAATGGAAGATTAAAGCAAATGAAAAGCAAGAAAGAGTAAATAAAGAAAATGAAAGAGTAGATGGCAAAAAGAAATAATAGAACCTGGAATTAATTCGGCAGAACTTCGTTACAAAGCTTTAAAGAAAACAAAGCACTTTAACATAGCCTAAGTGCTTTGAAATAAAATGTAAAGAGTGAAGAATATGGAAGGAAAAAGGAAGGGTTTTGGCCTATGAGAGCTTAGGGAGAGGGTGGAAGAGGATGGGGGAAGAATGCCCCAAATGCTAGCCTCGGCCCCCTATTTATAGGCGTTTTCTGGGGGAATCGCTCAGCCGTTTAGTGCCATCGCTGAGCGGTTTGGTCGACTTTGGCGGGCGGAGGCAGTTTGCAAGCTGGCGCCAGCTGGCGAAGGTTTTGGAAGCTGGTCCGCTCAGCGCATGCTCTGGTCCGCTCAGCGGTTGCTGTTTTTTTCCTCAACCGCTCAGCGGTTGTCCTGGTCCGCTCAACGGACTGACTTGCGCAGCAGTCAGTAAAACTGCAATATCTTCAGCTACAGACCTCCGATTGAGGTGATTAAAATTGTCACTTAAAGCTAAGAGATAGAGCTACAACTTTGTAGTTGACATCGAATTGAGATTCAATCTCTATCATGGATCAAAATCAATGGCAAAGCCAGTGTTAAAAATCCTCAGCTCATCTTTTAACCAAATCTTTTTGGATTTGAATTTGATCTTGCATTCGTTGGTCCAAATCTTCTCTTCACACCTTCAATGATTCTCTTGAACCTTTAATTCCTGAAATTTTATAATAGAAAACTCCAAGAGAAATATTAAATACTTAAAGTAAAAATAATGCTTAATCTTACCTATTTCTTAATTTCTTTCAAAAGAGGACAATGTGTAAAAACATGTTGAATAAGTATTAAACCTACACATTTTAGTATGCATTTGCTCACTTATGGAGTGATAACTTAGGGTATAAAATTGACTTATCAAATTACCCCACACTTGAACAATTGCATGTCCTCATGCAAGAAACTAAGAACTTAAGCAAAACTCAGAGTGAAAGCAAAGGAACAAAGATCATGAAAAATCTTTTTAGTGCAGCGACACTATTTACATCCCCCTACAAAGCTGCGAAACTCAGGGAGGCACTTAAGCCGACTCGCTAATTACCAAACAACTGTGCAAAATACATGACAATTCAAGGATTAGAGTACATTAGACAAAAGATGATATCATTGTGCATTTAAACTAATGTTCTTGGCATATTAATCATGAACAAAAGAATAAGTCAAGGCATGTCAAAATCAATTGGGCCTCACAGGTTAGTGTGTGTGTCACTCGTCACTCAAAGTGTATAGGTTTATTCAATGCTCTCTCAAACACTGCACTAGAGTCGCCTCCATAGGCTTGACTTTCTTCTAAGCATCATGGATCACCAATTCATATGACATGCATCAAGAGGTCTTTTACAGGTTCTAATGGGGTCAAGGTCAAGGTGGGATATCATATGGCCAGTGAGTTAAAGCCTAAGACTTAGTAGAATTCATGGCATATGTGCTTAAACAATGGTGCAAGGACCTTGATCTTCATTGGCTTTTCTTGTCACTGCTTACTTCATGGCTTAGGGGAGGATTTTTGTTGGTGCTAATTGGTTGTTTTTGCAAAAAATTGCACCATTTTTTTTTTGAAACAATACTCTATTGCTCTCCCCCCCACTTAAATGTTACATGGCCTCATGTAACCCACACTTTATTGTTTAGCACATATGAACAGATGGACCACAATTCTCCTAAACCTTAAAGTGAGGTGTATCATGGTTGCTCTAGATTAAATGGCTTGTAATGTGCTAATTATACAATAAAAGGGTTTAAGGCTCAAAGGGGTTATCAAGGGTTAAATATTCAAGGTAGGCTTATATAGATATGTAAGCTAAATGCACAAGAAATGCCTCAATCATATCACATGTCACATACAAAGGTAAAAGTGTAATGCAAAGAATCAGGCAAGTTCTGGATTTAAACACTAGTGAGTGTACACACGAAAAAGAAAGGAATAACATGTAAGGTTGCTATCCTATAAATGGCTCAAAAGCTTACCAGGTATATTATCCAATTGATTCGAACAAGCCAAGATTTATAAAATGCTCAATATAATGCCATAATCACCCACATCAATTCACATTGCACAAATCAATCATCCACTAGTCTAAATTATACCTAATTAATGAATTTCACAAGTAATGCACAGTTAAAACTCTTAACTTCCCCACCCCACACTTTAAGAATTGTACTAGCTTTGATGCACAAAATAGGGCAGGAAAGAAAAGATAAAGATAAAATAAATAAATAAGAGATAAGGATAGAAAAAGCTCACAAACGGTGGGTTGTCTCCCACCCAACACTTTTGTTTATCGTCCTTAAGTTGGACGTTGACCGCAGCTTCCTTGGTCATGGAATGGCATGACCTTGAACCTCCACTTCCTCTTGGAGTTTCCCAGTGGTGTCATAGTACGGCTTCAGGCGATGTCCGTTGACTGCGAACGTACTTGCAGTCTTTGGATCTTTCAGTTCAACCTTACCGTACGGATGTACCTTGGTAATTACATAAGGACCGTCCCATCGGGATCTGAGCTTTCCAGGCATAAGTTTGAGCCTAGAATTGTAAAGCAACACCAATTGCCCTTCTTGAAATGATTTGTGCAGAATGTTCTTATCATGGAATAGTTTGGTCTTTCCTTTGTAGAGTCGGGAGTTCTCATACGCATCCAACCGGAGTTCTTCCAATTGTTGAAGTTGTAATTTTCAGTAACTCCCTGCTTGCTCTAAATCCATGTTGCATTGTTTTACGGCCCAATATGTCCGATGTTCCAATTCTACCGGCAAGTGGCAAGGCTTGCCAAATACCAGTCGAAAAGGACTCATCCCAATGGGGGTCTTGTAAGCTATCCTATATGCCCATAATGCATCATCCAATCGCAGTGACCAGTCTTTCCTGTTGGGCTTTACCATCTATTCCAGGATTCCCTTAATCTCCCGGTTAGATACTTCTGCCTGTCCGTTAGTTTGGGGATGGTAGGGAGTGGATACCCTATGAACAACCCCATATTTGTGGAGCATAGCTTCCATGCGCCGGTTGCAAAAATGTGTTCCTTGATCACTGACGCTCACTAAAACGTCGTTAGATTTTAGTGTGCGGCCAAATAATAATTTATAAACCAAGTAAACCTCGAGAACGTAGTACGGGGGTTAACCTAGGTCGTTTCCTAAAGAAGCAATTTAGAACCAAATCAATAGTTAAGTAAATCGGGGGGGTTTTGTTGTTGAATTCAAAAGCGATTAAACGAAAGTAAGACAATAATGATAAAAGCAATATCCTGCATACGGCGTTTCAAGATTAAGGATTAATTCTCATCGGTTCTTAGTTAATTATTCATGAAAGGAGATGTTGTTTATTAGTTGAGATCTCTAACTAATATGCAATTTACTTAAGAAACTACGATCGTCAATTCCTTAAGCATTTGTTAATATAGGTATTAAAACCAAGATCTCAGCATTAAAACCCATATTAATTAAGCACCAATTGCACAACCTAATCAGATCTGATTAGTTCTCCAAAAGTTCCTTAATCATAGTTTAATAAATCTTACAATCGTCAAGATTCATTAACTTAGATTTAACCTTAACCATTAACATGCAATCGCTATGTCATTAGTTAAGGGTGGAACGAGTCATGAATATTCTTTAGGCGCAAGACCTCAAATTAATCTTAATCTTGAGTTACCGCATGCAAGATATTAAGAAACTACTCCTCCATGGTTGGAGGATTAAAACTCAAAGTAAATAAAGAGAAAGAAAGAGTAGATAAAGAGAAAGGAAAATTAAATGACAATAGGAAAAGTAAATAATAAGGCAAGAGTAAAGGAAAATAGAAAGAAGTAAATGAAAGATAAAAGTAAAGGAAAAGGAAATGGAAAGAGTAAATAAACTTAACGTAAATAAAGAGAAACAAAGAAGTAAATAAAGAAACGGAAGGATGTAAATAGCAATGGAAGATTAAAGCAAATGAAAAGCAAGAAAGAGTAAATAAAGAGAATGAAAGAGTAGATGGCAAGAAGAAATGAAACAATAGAACCTGGAATTAATTCGGCAGAACTTCGTTACAAAGCTTTAAAGAAAACAAAGCACTTTAACATAACCTAAGTGCTTTGAAATAAAATGTAAAAAGTGAAGAATATTGAAGGAAAAGAAGGGTTCTTAGGCCTAGGAGACCTTGGGGGAGGGGTGGAAGAGAATGGAAAGGAATGCCCCAAATGCTAGCATTGGCCCCCTATTTATAGGTGTTTTCTGGGGGAAAATCGCTCAGCCATTTAGGGAAATCGCTCAGCGATTTGGCGGTGGACGCGGTTTGACAGCTGGTTCGCTCAGCGGATTGGTACTCTCGCTCAGCGGACTGACTTGCACAGCAGTCAGTAAAACTGCGATATCTTGAGCTACAGACCTCCGATTGAGGTGACTCAAATTGCCACTTAAAGCTAAGAGATAGAGCTACAACTTTGTAGTTGACACCAAATCGAGATTCAATCACTATAATGGCTCAAAATCAATGGCAAAGTCAGTGTCAGAAATTCTCAGCTCATTTTTTAACCAAATCTTTTTGGAATTGAATTTGATCTTGCATTTGTTGATCCAAATCTTCTCTTCACATATTCATTGATCCTCCTAGACATTCATTCCCTGTAATTCAAAATAGAAAAACTACAAAAGAAATATTACATTCGAAGAGAATTAATACCTTATTTTGCCGTTTTCCTTAATTTCTCTCAAAAGAGGACAATGTGTAAAAACGTATTGATTAAGTATTAAAACTACACCTTTTAGTATGCATTTGCTCACTTATAGAGTAATAACTTATAGTATAAAATTGACTTATCAAATTACCCCACACTTGAACAATTGCATGTCCTCATGCAAGAAATTAAGAACTTAAGCAAAACTCAGAGTGAAAGCAAAGGAACAAACATCATGAAAAATCTTTTTGGTGCGGCGATACTATGTACATCCCCCTACAAAGCCGCGAAACTCAGGGAGGCACTTAAGCCGACTCGCTAACTACCACACAACTGTGCAAAATTCATGACAATTCAAGGATTAGAGTACATTAGACAAGAGATAATATCATTGTGCTTTAAAACTAGTTTCCTGGGCATTATCAATCATGAACAAAGAATAAATCAAGGCATGTTAAAATCAATTGAGCCTTACAGGTTAGTGTGTGTATCACTCGTCACTCAAAGTGTATAGGTTTATTCAATGCTCTCTCAAAACACTGCACTAGAGTCGCCTCCATAGGCTTGACTTTCTTCTAAGCATCATGGATCACCAATACATATGACATGCATCAAGAGGTCTTTTACAGGTTGTAATGGGGTCAAGGTCAAGGTGGGATATCATATGGCCAGTGACTTAAAGCCTAAGTCTTAGTAGAATTCATGGCATATGTGCTTAAACAATGGTGCAAGGACCTTGATCTTTATTGGCTTTTCTTGTCACTGCTTACTTCATGGCTTAGGGGAGCATTTTTGTTGGTGCTATTTGGTTGTTTTTGAAAAAATTGCACCCTTCTTTTTTTTTTCTTTCAATATTATGGTTGTTCTTTGCTCTCCCCCTACTTAAATGTTACATGGCCTCATGTAACCCCACACTTATTGTTTAGCACATATAAACAGATAGACCACAATTCTCCTAAGCCTTAAAGCTAGGGGTATCATGGTTTTCCTTCGGGTTAATGGCTCGTAATGTGCTAATCATTAAATAAAAGGGTTCAAGGCTCACAGGGGCTAACAAGGGTTACATATGCAAGGTAAGTTTATATGGATATGTAAGCTAGATGCACAAGAAATGCCTCAATCATATCACATGTCACATATAAAGGTAAAATGTGATGCAAAGAATCCGGCAAGTTCTAGATTTAAGCACCAATTAGTGTACACACAACAAAGAGAGGAATGACATGTAGTGTTGTCACCCTATAAATGGCTCAAAAGCTCACCAGGTAATATTATTCAATTGATTAAATCATGCCAAGATTTATAAAATGTTCAATCAAACATAATGCCATAATCAACCACATCAATTTGCATTGCACAAATCAATCATCCACTAGTCTAAATTATACCTAATTAATGAATTTCACAAGTAATGCACAGTTAAAACTCTTAACTTCCCCACCCCACACTTTAAGAATTGTACTAGCTTTGATGCACAAAATAGGGCAGGAAAGAAAAGATAAAGACAAAATAAATAAATAAGAGATAAGGATAGAAAAGCTCACAAACGGTGGGTTGTCACCCACCCAGCACTTTTGTTTATCGTCCTTAAGTTGGACGTTGATAACAACTTCCTTGGTGGTCATGGGGGATCATGTTTCAACTGGTCCAGAAACATCCACCAAAATTTGCTACGATAGTCTCCACCTGGATCCCATAGCATATGAGTCATGTCATGGTCCTGGAAACCGTGTTTCTTTTGGAAACCAAGCATTGAGGTTTTCCTTCGATGCCTTCAAGCTTTAAGCCTCCGCTTTGGCTTAGTCATCCAGCATTTAATCACTCCAAGTGGGGTTGGATGAAGATTCCCACTAGGAAGCTTCTTGAACTGTCCCTGTACATGGTCTAACCTTCCTCTAGTAGCAGGAAGTAAGTCTCCAAGCCCTTCACCTAAGGTCTGCAACTGGTCATCAGTTTCCAATTGAGCATACTCACATGGTCCAAGGAGAGGAACATGTGCCGTAGGGGGCAGTTCGAGTGGTGGTAACTGAAAGGCTAGAAGAGGGAATGATGGGAGTAATGGAATAGACAGAGGGAATTTAGGTAGACTGACAGGCTCAACCAGCACCTCTACCATCTGGAATGTCTCCAAAAATTCCTTTTCTAACTGAAGCCCATCAGCAGACTTAGGTTTGGGACCTTTGTGTGGAAAGGGAAAAGGGACAGGTGCTTCTCCTGTCTGCATGGGTTCCGGACACCTGTTAGTTTCCTTAGTCTGCCTCGAGCCTTCTGCTCTAGTGTTACCGTCAGAGTCTTCTTTTCTGGCTTTTCTTTCAGGTTCCTTCTCGTCAACATGACTGCCAAGGCCTTCAGAATCTTCAACCTGTGGTGCAATTGCTCTAGGGTTTGGAACAGTCTGCGAGGGAAGATGAGACGAGCTGCTCGGTTGTGACTACTTGTTTGATTGGATTTCATTCTGTATTGCTGACAACGCACCCTCGTACTTCTTCTGGGAAGCCTGCATATCCTGCATCATTTTAAACATATCTTGTAACATAGAACTTTCAGGTGCAGGGTATCTTGTGGAAGTTGTGGAGAGGGATGGTAATATATGGGCTCTGGTGAATAAGGATATGGTGGGTATGAGTCATATGGGTATGGTTGAGGTTCATGTGGTAGTGGTAGATGTGTTTCGGTATGGTAAGGCTCGGGGTACTGTTGGTAGGGATAGAATGATGAAGTCATCACCCCATAATGGCTCAAGTAGTCTTCCCATTCTTGTTCAGATAGCTCGAAAAAATTGTGGGGCAATGTCTGCAATATCTCCCAAATGGTGTCCTCAGGTAATTTTTCCAGTTCCTCTTTCCTCTGGTGATACCTCTGTTGAACACTATCGAAATTCGCTCCATTACCTGAAAAGCAAGGAATACTAGACCACTGCGAACTAGGAAAGCTATTAGAGTACATGATAGCACATTTTAGGGATTAAATTAAACAACAAAAGGAAAAAGAAATGGAGAGAGAAGAAAAGAGTTTGGCTAAATTGCTTCCCCGGCAACGGCGCCAAATTTGACGCTCACTAAAACATTGTTAGATTTTAGTGCGCGGCCAAATAATAATTTATAAACCAAGTAAACACCGAGAACGTAGTACAGGGGGTTAACCTAGGTCGTTTCCCAAAGAAGCAATTTAGAACCAAATCAATACTTAAGTAAATCGGGGGGGTTTTGTTTGTTAAACTTGAAAGCAATTAGAACGAGAGTAAAACAATAATGATAAAGGCAATATCCTGCATACGGCGTTTCAAGATTAAGGATTAATTCTCATCGGTTCTTAGTTAATTATTCATGAAAGGAGATGTTTATTAGTTGAGATCTCTAACTAATATGCAATTTACTTAAGAAACTACGATCGTCAATTCCTTAAGCATTTGTTAATATAGGTATTAAAACCAAGATCTCAGCATTAAAACCCATATTAATTAAGTACCAATTGCACAACCTAATCAGATCTGATTAGTTCTCCAAAAGTTCCTTAATCATAGTTTAATAAATCCTACAATCGTCAAGATTCATTAACTTAGATTTAACCTTAACCATTAACATGCAATCGCTATGTCATTAGTTAAGGTTGGAACGAGTCATGAATATTCTTTAGGCACAAGACCTCAAATTAATCTTAATCTTGAGTTACCGCATGCAAGATATTAAGAAACTACTCCTCCATGGTTGGAGGATTAAAACTCAAAGTAAATAAAGAGAAAGAAAGAGTAGATAAAGAGAAAGGAAAATTAAATGACAATAGGAAAAGTAAATAATAAGGCAAGAGTAAAGGAAAATAGAAAGAAGTAAATGAAAGATAAAAGTAAAGGAAAAGGAAATGGAAAGAGTAAATAAACTTAACGTAAATAAAGAGAAACAAAGAAGTAAATAAAGAAACGGAAGGATGTAAATAGCAATGGAAGATTAAAGCAAATGTAAAGCAAGAAAGAGTAAATAAAGAGAATGAAAGAGTAGATTACAAGAAGAAATGGAACAATCAAACCTGGAATTACTTCGGCAGAACTTCGTTACAAAGCTTTAAATAAAACAAAGCACTTTAACATAACCTAAGTGCTTTGAAATAAAATGTAAAAAGTGAAGAATATGGAAGGAAAAGAAGGGTTCTTAGGCCTAGGAGACCTTGGGGGAGGGGTGGAAGAGAATGGAAAGGAATGCCCTAAATGCTAGCCTTGGCCCCCTATTTATAGGTGTTTTCTGGGGGAAAATCGCTCAGCCATTTAGGGAAATCGCTCAGCAATTTGGCGGTGGACGCGGTTTGATAGCTGGCGCCAGCTGGCGAATTTTCTGGAAACTGGTTCGCTCAACGGGTTGGTACTCCCGCTCAGCGGACTGACTTGCACAGCAGTCAGTAAAACTGCGATATCTTGAGCTACAGACCTCCGATTGAGGTGATTCAAATTGCCACTTAAAGCTAAGAGATAGAGCTACAACTTTGGAATTCTCAAAATCAATGGCAAATTTAGTGTCAGAAATTCTCAGCTCATTTTTTAACCAAATCTTTTTCGAATTGAATTTGATCTTGCATTTGTTGATCCAAATCTTCTCTTCACATCTTCATTGATCCTCCTAGACATTCATTCCCTGTAATTCAAAATATAAAAACTATAAAAGAAATATTACATTCGATGAGAATTAATACCTTATTTTGCCATTTTCCTTAATTTCTCTCAAAAGAGGACAATATGTAAAAACGTATTGATTAAGTATTAAACCTACACCTTTTAGTATGCATTTGCTCACTTATAGAGTAATAACTTAGGGTATAAAATTGACTTATCAATCACTAACGATTGCTCTCGGCATTCCAAACCTGCAAAGGATGTTAGATCAGACAAAAGACACAACTATGGCAGCATCGTTAGTTCGAGTAGCAATGGCTTCAATCCACTTAGATACATAATCAACAGCCAAAAGAATATAAGTATAACCATGAGAAACAGGAAAAGGGCCCATGAAATTAATCCCCCATACATCAAAAATTTCACAGAATAGAAATGGTTGTTGGGGCATTTCATTTCGCCAAGTAATGTTACCTGTTCTTTGACATTGTTCACATGATTTACAGAATTCATATGCATCTTTGAATAATTAAGGCCAATAAAATCCTGAATCTAAAATTTTTCTGGCTGTGCGTTGTGGTCTAAAGTGGCCACCACTTGCAAAGGTATGACAAAATTTGAGAATAGACTCAAACTCAGAGCTTGGGACGCATCGTCTAATTACTTGGTCACTTCCTATTTTCCAAAGATAAGGATCCTCCCATATGTAATACTTAGCATCGCTCTTTAGCTTAGCTAATTGAGTTTTTGAAAAATGTAGGGGTCCTTTATTTGAAACCAAGTAATTGATGATATCCGCATACCAAGGTCTTTCAGATATCATTAACAAAGATTCATCGGGAAAGTCATCCTGGAGAGGAAATGGATCGGCTGAGATGTACGTTAAGCGACTTAGATGGTCGGCTACTTGATTTTCTGCTCCACTTTTATCTTTAATTTCTAAATCAAATTCTTGGAGTAGTAGCATCCATCTAATGAGCCTAGGTTTAGCCTCAGGTTTCTTCAGAAGGTACTTTAGAGCGGCATGATCTGTGTACACCACTACTTTGGAACCAAGCAAATAAGATTGGAATTTGTCAAGAGCAAAGACTATAGCTAAGAGTTCCTTTTCGGTAGTGGTGTAATTAGATTGAGCGGCATCCAAAGTCCTTGATGCATAAGCTATGACATTGGTAAAAACCAAACGCACGTTCTCTATCCTTGACACAGCTTTGGTTTGTCACAACTGTGCCAAGTTAGTGGAAGGCGTATTTGTACTTCTTTGTCGTTCAAATTAAATATTTATATACATACCTACTTTACGGCTTTCAGATTCCAAAGGAATCCAATTGCAGTATAGGGTATGGTCGATCCCACAGGGAGTTGTAAGAATACCATTCTTGAGTACATTTAATTAAACAATGAGGTGAAGGATTTGTGATTTTATATTTAAATAGACTAAATAAATAAAAGATAGGAAAATAAAATAGGAAACAAATCAGAGGTAGTTGGAGCTTGTTGGGAATTTTAATCACATTGTAATTTCATGCATCCAATTACTTATTACATAAAACTATCGTTTGATTGCCCGCCATCAGTTCTCAACTTGTCATTACTCTCGCACATGACAAGATCATAGGTTTCCTTTGTTAAACTGTCACTTTCGCACACGAGCTTAACAAAGTACGCCAGCATTAATTTAGATGTTAAAACGGCTAATCTTTATTCCAGTTACAGCAACAAGATTAGATGAAATGGTTTAGTTCTGACCCTAAGGATTGTAACTCTCGTTCACAACGTTCGAGCCAAAGATCTAGTTAAGCATAATGATGTTGATCTTAACTTGGTTATGATTTAATTAGCATAACTACCGTTCATACAATTAAATCCCAAGGCAAGAATCAAAACATTAAACAAGACTAGCATTAAGTACAAAACCATTCAAGCAAATCATAGAAAAAGGATAGATTCATATGTAATAGTTACATGGATACAAGCAAACTACAATAATGATCAAAATCCCAACAAAAAGGTAGATTAGGAATCCATCTTACGGAAGCATCTAGGAGGCAAGGTTCAGGCACTCACCATAACACGTGCTCACGCTATCATGGCCATGGCTTCGCCGAGCTTCCTCGATCTCCGGCTCCTTCACAAGCTTCGTCTTTGTTCCTAACCTAACCTTAGCTAAACTAAGCTTTAAAGTGTAACAAAATATGTAAAAGAATAGAATTGTGGGAGGAGAAGATGATGCTCCTCGAAATGGCCTTGGGTTGCCTATTTATAGGCATAATTTGGGGTCCATCGCTCAGCGGTTTCGGTACCCTCACTGAGCGATAAGCTTTGAATCGCTGGGCGGCGGTGCTTTATCGCTGAGCGATTGTACTTGTACGCGTCTTCATTAAATGCTTGGCAGCTTTTTGCAGGGCGGTGCTGACGTGTCATGCGGCTATTGGCTGGCTCCAGCTGGCTCAATGATGGCGCCGGTGCAAGTGGCTTGCCGACTTAAGTTCGCTGAGCGATTAGGGATATTCTGCTGAGCGATTCATCCCTTTGAGCTGAGCGATAAGGATCTATTCGCTGAGCGATGCCTCGTCCAGAATCTTCTCTTTAAGTTCTTTTCCAATTCTGCCTTTTTCTTCCATTCTTTATGGGATTATTCCTCAATTAACTACTTGCATCCATTCTTCAAACATATTATAAACTACAAAATATGGGGTATTCGTTCGATAATTCTTTAAAAAGTTTGCAGATAAGTGCCCTTTTGATTTGTCAAAATTGTATAAATTGGGCACTTATCAGACATGTGGAAACTTACCAACCCTTTGGGATAGCACAACACCTACCGCATGGTCAGATGCATTGCACATTAATTCAAATGGCATCCCCTAATCTGGTGGTTAGATGATAGGAGTTGTTATCAAGGCATGCTTAATGGTGTCAAAGGCTTTCTTGCACGAATCATCAAAGACAAAGTCTGCATCTTTGTGCAACAGGGAGGTAAGGGGATGCGCAATTTTGCTAAAATCCTTAATGAATCTTCTGTAAAAACCTGCATGGCCAAGGAAAGAACAGATCTCCCGCACACAGGCGGGGTAAGGTAAAGAAGAAATAGCATCTATTTTCGCAAGGTCAACGGCAATTCCTTTGCTAGAGACCACATGCCCTAAAACTATACCTTGTTGAACCATAAAGTGGCATTTTTCATAATTTAGGACAAGGTTAGTTTCAATGCATCGTTGAAGCACTCTAGCAAGACTTTCTAAACAAGAATCAAAGGAAGTTCCAAAAACAGTAAAATCGTCCATAAAAACTTCCATACAATTTTCCAGAAAATCAGAAAAAATACTCATCATGCAGCATTGAAATGTAGCAGGTGCATTGCAGAGTCCAAATGGCATCCTTCGATAGGCAAATGTACCAAAGGGGCACGTGAAGGTGGTCTTTTCTTGGTCCTTCGAGGCAATATGAATCTGGAAGTAACCTGTATACCCATCAAGAAAACAGTAATGAGATTTACCTGCAAGTCTTTCAAGCATTTGATCAATGAATGGCGGGGGATAATGATCCTTTCGGGTGGCGTTATTGAGGCAGCGATAATCAATGCAAACTTGCCAGCTATTTGGTACTCTAGTGGGGATCAACTCGTTGTTTTCATTCTTCACCACCGTGATTCCAGACTTCTTTGGGACCACTTGCACGGGACTCACCCACTCACTATCTGAAAGAGGATAGATAATGCCAGCTTTTAAAAGCTTCATTACTTCCTTTTTCACAACATCTTGTATGAGTGGATTAAGTCGTCTTTGAGGTTGTCTGATTGTTTTTGCCCCTTCTTCTAGGAATATCATATGGGTGCATGTAGAAGGGCTAATACCAGTGATATCATCGATGGTCCATCCAATAGCTTTTTTGTGCTTCTTGAGCACATTGACCAACCTTTCTTCTTCCTGAGAGGAGAGATCATTTGCTATTATCACTGGTAGCGTGGCATCCTCTCCTAGGAAGGTGTATTTGAGATGAGAAGGAAGAGCCTTTAATTCTGGATCTGCTGCCTTACTGTCTGTACCTGCAACTTCACTTACTTCTAAAACAGGAGATACATTAAACATATCAAATTCAGAATTTTCAAAATTACTACCCAGATCTTCTTGGAGAGATTCGTCTATTTCTTTATAGAGAGAACACAGGTTACTAACTCCATCACAATTAGGACATTCAAATTCGGGTGTTAGTTCTAACATTTTATCAGCCCATATATCATAGGTGTCCAAAATTAAGGAGTCAATAACATCAATTTGGAAAACTGAATGTTCCTCCGAAGGATAATGCATTGCCTCAGGTAAACCAAATTGCACATGCATATCCTCATATTCCATGGATAATGTACCAGCATGTACATCAATCTTGGCCCGTGCGGTTTTCAGGAATGGTCGTCCCAAGATTAATGTAGGCTGGTTTACATTGATGTCATTTTCCATTTCCAAAACATAAAAGTCTGCGAGGAATATTAAATCGTTTACCTTTACTAAGACGTCTTCCAAAATACCTTCTGGTTTGGCGGTGCTTCGGTTGGCAAGTTGTATTATTAATCCGGTTGGCTTAAGAGTTCCAGTGTGCAAGGATTGATAGATAGACTTTGGCATAACATTGATTGCGGCTCCTAAATCTGCCAAGGCCTTTGTAAATAATCGTTGTCCTATTACACATGGGACTAAAAACGTACCTGGATCCGTGCATTTTGGAGGTAAAGGACTGGCTTTGATGATGCATAACACATTTGTACCCATACTGACTTGTGCGGTGTCTTTCAGCCTTCCTTTGTTAGTACATAAATCCTTCAAGAATTTTGCATATTTGGGAATTTGTCTAATTACCTCTAGCAGGGGAATGTTTACTTCTATCTTCCGAAATGTCTCCAAAAATTCTTTTTCTAACTAGAGCGCAGCAAGGACTTCGGTTTAGGACCTTTGGGAGGAAAAGGAAGTAAAACTGGTGCTTCTCCTGTCTTCAATGGTTCTAGGCACCTGTCAGATTCCTTGGTTTGCTTCAAACCTTCTGTTCTGGCGTTACTGTTTGAGTTCTCTTCTTCGGCTTCTCTTTCGGAGTCTTTTTCTTGAATGGGATCGCCAGAGTCTTCAGATTGTTCCACTTGTGGTGCCTGCAAAACAGTACCAGATCTTAAAGTTATAGCACTTACATTTGCTCGGGGGTTTGGAACTATCTGAGAAAGAAGATGCGATGAGCTGCTTGGTTGAGACTGCTTGCTTGAATGGATTTCATTTTGGATTGTTGACATGGCGGCCTCATACTTTTTCTGAGATGCCTGCATATCCTGCATCATTTTCATCATATCTTGGAGCATAGAATTTTTAGGTGCAGGGGCAGGTTGTGGAAGTTGTGGAGTAGGATGGAACTGTTGTTGCACAGGTTGGAACTGCTGTTGTGACCTCTGCGGAGGAGGCACATATCTTCGTTGTTGTTGTTGTGGAAATGGTTTAGGTTAGGGTTGCGGATCAAAGTATTGGAGTTATTACTCTATTTGAATGTCGGGTTATCCTTCCAGCCTGGGTTGTAGGTATTGTTGTAGGGGTCATATCTCTGCTGGTTGGATTGGTCTGGCTTACCCGGGAACATGGCCGCAACTGTGGAAGTCTCATCCCTGAGTAGTGGACACTGCTCGGGAGAGTGAGAGATACCATCGGGACAAAGAGAGCATACCGCTTGAGTTTGGTGTCCCACAGCCAGAACACTGACCATGTCTGCCAATTTATCAACTTTTTCAGTGAGATATACGTATTCATTGTTTGGACGGTCAACAGAAACTTCATAAGCTCCTCTGGTATTCCTGTTGGCCCGTATTTTGTATCTAGAATGATCAGTCATCTCACTGATCAATTGTCTGGCTTCCTCTGGTGTTTTCCTGTTCTTTAGAATACCACCAGCAGCCGAATCAATCCATTTCCGGTCCATGAGACTTAGACCTTCATAGAAGTGTTCCCAAGAGTTGTATGTCAGTGAACCCATGGTGAGGACACATGTCGCACAAACTTTGGAATCGCTCCCAATATTCTCCTAAAGTCTCATCGGGCCTTTGTTGGATTCCAGAAATTTCTTTTCGTAGAGCGGAAACTCGGCTAGCTGGGAAGTATTTTTCAAGAAATAGTTTCTTTAGGCCCAGCCAGCTATTAACTGCTTGGTGCGGAATACTGTAATACCAGTCTCGGGCCGCACCCTCTAGAGAAAATGGAAAAGCTTTAAGCTTTACCAAGTCAGGAGTGGCAGACTGAGATCTCATGGTGTTACAGGTCATCACAAACACCTTCAAATGGCAGTGTGGGTTTTCTGACGGCAAACCATGGAATTTGGGTAAATGATGTAAAAAGTTAGATTTTATTTCAAACTCCATTGCATCGTTAGGGAAAACTACACCGGATAGCTCATAAGAGTAGTCAGGGGCAGCCAACTGGCCCCAAGTTTGGGCAGGATTTGCCATGTTACCTGTCAAAGGAATAGTATAATCAGTAGTATCAGGAGGTTCTCTTTGTTGCCTCAGTCCTTGCCTAATTCTCCTTAGCGTTCTTTTGATTTCAGGATCAAAATTGTCTAAGGTAAGGTCAGGCAAAGAACGTCATACATGAGAACTAAAACTAATTAACAAAAAGGAAAAAGAAATGGAGAGAGGATAAAAGAGTTTGGCTAAATTGCTTCCACGGCAATGGCGCCAAATTTGACGCTCACCAAAACGTCGTTAGATTTTAGTGCGCGGCCAAATAATAATTTATAAACCAAGTAAACCCGAAAACGTAGTAAAGGGGGTTAACCTGGGTCGTTTCCCAAAGAAGCAATTTAGAACCAAATCAATAGTTAAGTAAATCGGGGCGTTTGTTTGTTGATAACTTGAAAGTAATTAAAACGAGATTAAGACAATAATGATAAAAGCAATATCCTGCATACGGCGTTTCAAGATTAACGATTAATTCTCATCGGTTCTTAGTTAATTATTCATGAAAGGAGATGTTGTTTATTAGTTGAAATCTTTAACTAATATGCAATTCATTTAAGAAACTACGATCGTCAATTCCTTAAGGTGGAACGAGTCATGAATATTCTTTAACCGCAAGACCTCAAATTAATCTTAATCTTGAGTTACCGCATGTAAGATATTAAGGAATTACTCCTCCATGGTTGGAGGATTAAAACATAAAGTAAATAAAGAGAAAGAAAGAGAAGATAAAGAGAAAGGAAAAATAAATGACAACGGGAAAGGTAAATAATAAGGCAAGAGTAAATGAAAATAGAAGGAAATAAAATGAAAGATAAAAGTAAAGGAAAAGAAAATGGAAAGAGTAAATAAACTTAGAGTAAGTAAAGAGAAACAAAGAAGTAAATAAAGAAACGGAAGGATGTAAATAGCAATGGAAGATTAAAGCAAATGAAAAGCAAGAAAGAGTAAATAAAGAAAATGAAAGAGTAGATGGCAAGAAGAAATAATAGAACCTGGAATTAATTCGGCAGAACTTCGTTTCAAAGCTTTAAAGAAAACAAAGCACTTTAACATAGCCTAAGTGCTTTGAAATAAAATGTAAAAACTGCAGAATATGGAAGGAAAAAGGAAGGGTTTTGGCCTAGGAGAGCTTAGGGAGAGGGTGGAAGAGGATGGGGGAAGAATACCCCAAATGCTAGCCTTGGCCCCTATTTATAGGCATTTTCTGGGGGGAATCGCTCAGCCGTTTAGTGCCATCGCTGAGCGGTTTGGTCCACTTTGGCGGGCGGAGGCGGTTTGCAAGCTGGCGCCAGCTGGCAAAGTTTCTGGAAGCTGGTCCGCTCAGCGGTTGCTGTTTTTTTCCTCAACCGCTCAGTAGTTGTCCTGGTCCGCTCAGCGGACTGGCTTGCACAGCAGTCAGTAAAACTGCAATATGTTCAGCTACAGACCTCCGATTGAGGTGATTCAAATTGCCACTTAAATCTAAGAGATAGAGCTACACCTTTGTAGTTGACATCGAATTGAGGTTCAATCTCTATCATGGATCAAAATCAATGACAAAGCCAGTGTTAAAAATCCTCAGCTCATCTTTTAACCAAATCTTTTTGGATTTGAATTTGATCTTGCATTCGTTGGTCCAAATCTTCTCTTCACACCTTCAATGATCCTCTTGAACCTTTAATTCCTGAAATTTTATAATAGAAAACTCCAAGAGAAATATTAAATACTTAAAGTAAAAATAATGCTTAATCTTACCTATTTCGTAATTTCTTTCAAAAGAGGACAATGTGTAAAAACATGTTGAGTATTAAACCTACACATTTTAGTATGCATTTGCTCACTTATGTAGTGATAACTTAGGGTATAAAATCGACTTATCACACGCAAATCCATATCTTCCGCAACGGACTCCAACAACAGCACAAACTAATGCTGGACGTTTCTGCCGGTGGACAAATCATGTCCAAGACGCCCGAGGAGGCTATCTCCATAATTGATTCTGTGGCCTTGACGGACCAACAAGGCCAGTATAACAGAGGTCCTAGGAGAGGAGGAGTGCTTGAGCTGGGACCCAACGATGCTATCCTTGCCCAACACAATCAACTCCAACAACAGGTGGACGAGTTGAAAAAGGCCATAAGCGAGTTGCCATAGCAAATCAGAGAGGCCCGTGACACGAAAAGGCAACAGGTATTTTATGTGAAATTTGTAATAGCGATCACCTGTCCAATGTTTGTCAGTTCAGGGAAGAGGAAGTTCACTTCCTTGAAAACCAGCCACGGCCACCCTATCAAAACAATTTCCAAAGGGGGCCGAATCAAAATTTTAATCAGCCATGGAGACAAGAGCCTGGACCATCATTCAGAGCTCCGCAACCGCCGTACCAACCACCCCACCCATATCAGAACCAATCACCTGTGCACCCAAGTTCCAAAATAGAGGAAACGTTCAATCAATTTATGCAACAATCAATGATAAATCAAAAGAACAACGAAGCCTCTATTAGGAACTTGGAAACACAATTAGGCCAATTGGCTACTGATATAGCGGAGTTGAAAAAGAAAAGATTTACTGCCAACCCGGAGCTAAACCCCAAAGACTCTTGCCATGGGAGGAGGACTGATGATGAGGAGGAGAGATAGAAAGAAAAATGCGTCGGGCTAACGACGTTAAACAAAGCACTGTCTGGGAGGCAACCCAGTGTTATGTAAGTTTTTAGTAGTTTATTAATTTTGAAGGTTAATTAATTTGAGGTGTTAAGAACATTTTTTATAATATGGTGAAAAAGAAATAAAGGTTTTCTAAATCTTGTAATTAGGTTTGAAATTCTTAAATGCTAATCTTTTTCAATTAAGCTAAACTTGAAGCATTTTTGATTCTAAACCTAATAACAGATTTAAACCTTTGAAACAATAATTGGGAAAGGTGCACATGAATGAAAAAGGATTCTGATTTGAAATAAAAAGAAATTTTAAAGAAAAATCTTTCCAAAAGCACCTTAAAATGTTTATTATGAAAGTGGGAAATTCTGTCCACTATAGTGGGAACTTCTGACACCTTAAACGGGGACTTCTGTCCGCAGTTGTAGGGAATTCTGTCTACAAAAGGATTCAAAATAAAAACACAATCTCTTTAATGCTACTTGGAAAGAGAGACTCACTTCTAGAGGACGAAGAGCATGATTCCTCAAGGAGGATGAGCCTCTATCTCCTCAAAAACACTGAAGCAAGATGAAGTAGTTCAAACAATTGCCAAGCAGCTACATCAAGAAAGCTACTTCAAGAACTTCACCATGAACAGGGAGTCTTTTAAATTCTAGCATCTTAATTAATTAATTTCCTTAGTAGTTCAATATGGGCTTAAGACTTGTGTGTTTAAAAACAAAGTAGTAGTTTATTTTACTTGGGTTTAATGTATGAACAAAACATATCATGAATTGAAATTGTTTCATAATCCATCATAGACTTTGTGATTCATACATGGATACCATAAACATGTTCATATGCATATTTTACTTATTTGCATAAGCATAACCTTGAAAATGTTTTGAAATCAAGGAAATAAAACCTAACCATGTGAGGGAGTGAGCCAAACACTTAAGTAAGATAGAGAGAATCACCATTGTTTTGTACAATTGAATTTGTTTGAGTCTCTAATTTTGATTAATTGTATGGAAATAATAGGAGATGATCAAGGCATTTTGTTCTTTAGAATTTAAACCCACTTGGCCAAATAAAGCCTACCCATAATTAGGAATATCCTTTGCACCCCATTTGAGCCTAACATGAGAAAACTTTTGTTTCATAATCCCCGAGCCATCAAAGTAAAAAAATGGCGTCCCTTAATTTCTAAATTAAGAGAGCATTTAAAAATGGATTATGTGCACAAATCTAAGTCAGGGGGAAACAAGGATTGGCAAAAGTGGGAAAGTACAAAAGAAAAGATAAAAAGAACAAAAGAGTGAAAAAGAACACATTCTATCCCAAAACAAATAGAAGAAAAAGAAAAAAGGAATAGAGATAAGAGAAAATAAGGCGAAAAAGGGTTGAAAAAGAAATGGGAGATTGTTGGAAAAGAAAAAGAACAAGTGTCAACAGGAAAATGGTTTTCATTGCTCTCTTAATTAAAATTTTTGCATATCCAGAAAAACCAAATTTCCTTGTAACCTGGCCCCATTACAACCCTTGGAAGTCCTTTGTGATCCTTGCATGACCATACTATGGATTGAATGATGAGACAGGTAACAAATTTAAATTGTTGTAATTCAATGGTGATATTGAGCGCAAACACTCACCCCAAATTGGTCCACTGACCGTAGTGTGCATAAAGATAATTTCCTTGGTGGAAAAGACATTGGATAGAGAGATTTGCTCATGCTATTCAAGTAATTATGCATTTGACTTGTTCAGGTTCTTTTATGTTTCACAAGGTCTCGAGCTTAAACTGTTTGAAAATTTTCAATTCATTGAATTGACCGAATGTTCATATGCATCATTCTCTTGTGAAATAATTCTATTACCTCTTGTTTGAGGACAAACAAGGTCTTAAGTTCAGGGGGAGTGATAAGTGCCCAATTTATACAATTTTGACATATCAAAAGGACACTTATCTGCAAACTTTTTAAAGAATTATCTAATGAATTCCCCATATTTTGTAGGATTTATAAATATATTTTGGTAGGTAGATGCAAGCAGCTTAATTGAAGAATAATCCCATAAAGAACAGAAGAAAAGGGCAAAATTGGAAAAGAGCTTAAAAGAGAACATTCTGGACGAGGCATCGCTCAGCGAGAGCCCACATATCGCTCAGCGCTAAAGAGCAACTCGCTCAGCGGTATAACACTTATCGCTCAGTGAACTAATGTCAGCAAGCCACTTGCACCGGCGCCATCATTGAGCCAGCTGGAGCTAGCCTATAGCCGCGTGCCACGTCAGCACCATCCTGCAAAAAGCTGCCGAACATTTAATAAAGAGGCATAAAAGGACAATCGCTCAGCGATAGTGCGCCACCGCCCAGCGATTCAGAGCTTATCGCTCAGCGATGGTACCAAAATCGCTGAGCGATGGACCCCAAATTTTGCCTATAATAGGGAGGACGAGACCACTTCGAGAGCATCCTGCAACCATTCCCTTCCTTCCCCAAAAACACCATTCCTTTATACTTTTAAAGCTTAGTTTAGTTTAGGTTAGGCTAGGAACGAAGACGAGGCTTGTGAAGGAGCCGGAGATCGAGGAAGCTTGGCAAAGCCATGGCCATGATAGCGTGAGCACGTGTCATGGTAAGTGCCTAAACCTTGCCTTCGAGATTCTCTTGTAAGATGGGTTCCTAACCCTCTTTTTGTTGGGATTTTGATCATTATTACAAGTTTGCTTGTATCCATGTAACTTTTACATATGAATCTTGTAACATCCCAATTTTCTCTTAGGGGAATAATCGTGATTAGTTAATTTTCTAATCATGATTAGAGCATTGAGATGGAAAATTTTAAATTAAAGTATCTCTAGGAATTTAGACGTGTCGCGGTAGACAATTCGGCGCACAACCGAACCGCAATCGGTTGCCGATGAAATTTGGCACGCAAAACGGTATACGTGAAAATAATCTCCTGGAGAAAATTTTCACAAGCACCTTTAATATTAATACCCTTAGATAGGTGGGAATTAGAGAATCGCGACGGTTCAAACAGAATATTTTTCGGACGACCGTGCGCGACGCACCGAGACTGCGAGCGATAAAACACGAGCGAACCGGGACCGGGAGAAAATAAAATCTCCCCAGCAACAAAGAGAAGGGCTGCACGGTTTTGAGGGAAATTTTGGTCAAAAATATCCCCCAAATTAAGCCTACAAGCATCTCATCACCATACTTTCATTAATTACCACCCATACCTAAGCCCATACCTTACACTATTCACCACATTTTATTTATTCCAAAAATAAATCAATTCTCCCTCACATTCAGCCCTCCATGACTGAACCTCCTCCCCCATTTTACAAGAGCATTTCATCTTCTTCATCCTCCCAAAAATACACACCAAACTAAGCTTCAAGCACACCACCATAACCACCAAGAGATCAAGCATTCTTCCACCATTTCCCCTAGCCAAAAACCGAATCCCATAGCCAAGTTTCCTCACATTTTCACTTATTCTACTTCACTCACCATCAAGGAAAA
>QANU01084676.1:5347-27382 GCA_003254905.1 Nissolia schottii | reverse complement strand
TCATTCGGTATATAGAGGCGTTGATTAAACCGCAAGAGACCATCCGGTCCAAAGGCTGCTTCTTTCATCTTCCCTGCTTGCATGGTCTTTACTAAGTCTAGCCAGGCATCATCAGTGCAGTTCCGTTGTGCTTCCGCGATCCTGACCCGGAACTCACTAGTAACCTGAACTACAAAAATCGGATGCTAGTTGGCTGGCAGGTAAACCCCAAGTCGAGATCTCAAAAACTCTCAATCAGTTCCTGTTCCTTTATCATCAACCAAGCCGCGTGCAGCGACTTCCTGCTCAAGGCATCGGCTACCACATTAGCTTTCCTTGGATGGTAGTTCAGGCCAAAATCATAGTCTTTCAGAAATTCCATCCAGCGACGCTGCCTCATGTTCAACTCCTTCTGATCAAATAAATATTTGAAGCTTTTGTGGTCCGAGAATACGTCGAAGCGTACATCGTATAGGTAATGTCTCTAGATCTTAAGAGCAAAAACCACAGCTGCGAGCTCTAGATCATGCGTGGGATAGTTTGCTTCGTGTGTCCTCAGCTGCCTAGAAGCAAAGGCCACCACCTGACGGTGCTGCATCAGCACGCATCCTAACCCCGTGTGAGAGGCATCACAATACACCTAGTACGGAGCTTGGGGATTTGGCAAAATCAGCACTGGAGCAGTCGTCAGCTTCTCCTTCAGGGTACGAAAGCTCTGCTCACACTCTGGCGTCCATAAAAATGGTGCATTCTTCCTCGTCAGCTTAGTCAANAAAATGGTGCATTCTTCCTCGTCAGCTTAGTCAACGGCAGTGTTATCTGTGAGAATCCCTTAATGAATCTCCGGTAATACCTCGCAAAGCCTAAGAAACTCCGTACCTCAGTAATGGTCGTGGGCATCTCCTACTACTGAACCGCTTCCACCTTTCCAGGGTCCACTACTACTCCATGCTCCGATACTACATGGCCTAGGAACTATACTTCCCCTGCCCAGAATTCACACTTGGACAATTTCGCATACAGCTTCTTGCTCCTCAAGACCTCTAGCACTCTCCTCAGATGCTCCTCATGCTCTTCTTCATTCTTCGAATACACCAGGATGTCATCGATAAACACAATAACACACTGGTCCAAGTACTCTCTGAAGATGCGATGCATGTAGTCCATGAATATGGCCGAGGCATTCGTCAACCCAAAAGCCATCACCGTGAACTCATAATGGCCATATCGCGAGCGAAACGCCGTCTTCGGGATATCTTTCCCCTTCACGCGAATCTGATGGTAACAGGACCGCAAGTCGATCCGGGAAAACACCTTTGCTCCCCTTAACTGATCTATCAGATCATCGATCCTGGGCAGTGGGTACTTATTCTTGATCGTGACCTTGTTCAGCTGTTGGTAATCCACACACATCCGCATGGAACCATCCTTCTTCTTGACAAATAGTACTGGAGCTCCCCAAGGTGACGCGCTCAGGCGAATAAACTGTTTCCCTAGTAACTCCTCGAGCTGCTTCTTTAACTCCTGCAGCTCACTTGGGGACATACGGTAGGGTGCTATGGACACGGGTCCGGCTCCGGGAACGAGATCAATCGAGAATTCAACTTCTCGCTCCGGAGGGAATTCGGGGATGTCATCCGGAAACACATCTAGATATTTACACACCACTTGAATCTGATCTACCTGAAATTGGGCCTTCGTGTCTGACGAAGCTAACAGAACACATCCCTGGGCTCCGAGTGGACAGCAATATAGAGACATTGCCGTCACCCCCTGAACATTTACCACTAACCCTGCAGGGGGAACACTAACTACCTTCGCCGCACAATCCAGCACCACGCGATTGGCGCGTAGCCAGTCCATACCCAATATTATATCTAACCCCACCAGAGGGAGACATATCAGATCTGCTGTGTACACTCTACCCTGCAATTGGAATGGGACCTTAAGACACGCTAAACAAGTCTTTACTAGAGGTGCCATAGGAGTAGACACACTCAGAGTGTAGGGCAGTAAAGTAGGGGTCAGGCCTAAACTCTCGACTCTAGCATATGAAATAAATGAATGCGAAGCTCCGGAGTCATACAGCACTGCTAATAGTTCACCTTTCATCTCATACTTACCCTGAATCAGATCGTCTTCATCCTGAATCTCCTCAGCTGAAAGAATAAACACTCGGCCGGCCTGGTGAGCTGAAGGCTTACCGCATCGGTAACAAACGTTCTGCCCGGCAAGGCAGGCTCCTCTATGTTGCCGGCCACACTTTGGGCAGGGCGGCCTAGATCCTCCCGCTTGCAACTGTAGCCTCGGTGCGGGCAGCGCAGCTCTTGAGGGTCCTTGTCGTGGCTGGCTGGGCTGTCCTCTGGCTCCTGGAGTCAGTGGCTGTTGAGTCTGTCTTCTCCCCCAGTTCGCGATCAGGCTCGGGAAAGGCCCTCGCTTCCTAGGGTCTTGTCGGGATCTCTCAGCTTCTGCCAGCTTCCTCTTATTCCTCTCTCTGTTCTCTGTTGCCAGGTTCCTCTACGAGTCTTCCAGGATCAGACACTTGTCCACTAGGACGGCATAGTCCCAAATGTCAAGGTGGTTCACTGCCACTTGCAACTCCCCCTTCAGTCCTTGCTTGTACTTGGCGCACTTCTAACCTTCGTCGAGGTTCAGCCGGTAGGTGCTAGAGTACCTGCAGAGCTTGTCAAACTCTGTAGTGTAGGTTGACACGGTCCTGTCTCCCTGTTTCAACTCCAGAAATTCTACCTCCTTGCGGTTCTGCGTCTCGCGTGGAAAGTGTTTGTCCACTACCGCGGTAGTAAATGCAGCCCATGAAATAACCTCTTCGCGCTGCTCCAGTAGAGGCCTAGTAGACCTCCACCAATCATGAACTACTCCTCGAAACATTCTCGCCACAAACTTCACCACTACGTTATACCCTGAGAGAGGTCGATACTCAGAAGTACGCAGAGTTTATGAAAGCTTGCCCGCCTACTTTTGAAGGACAGGTTCACCCCGAGATCGTGTATAACTGGATCGAGGGGATGGACCTGGCAGCTGTAGTGGTGGCCATCTGGGCCGTGGCGCGAGCCATCTCGTGTATAACGTCGGTGAAATCCCCATTGTCGGGTGCGTTGTGTCGAATCTCTTCTAGGAGGCATGACTGTCTATAGGGCACCTGAAAAAACCCGAGGTGATCAGTCTCAAGAAAAGCTAGTGCACATAAACAGTACAGAAATCCTAGAAACAGTCTACACCGTTATTATGCTCAAAAGCATAGCACAGCTCAGTCCTCAGGCTCACTTGGACCAAACTGCTCTGATACCAACTGTAACACCCTAGGTTAGCAGCTTATGCTTAAGTCATAATCTGCGTACGCTAGGTTGTTATATGCTGTGTGGAAATACTGGTAGTCCCTAGTTTCTTTTAGAAAATAGTTTAGTTATCTCAAATTAAGGACCCCTTTTTTTTTCTTCTTTGCAAGTAATGTGTAACAGTAAAGTAGAGCCAGTCGCGGGAACTATACCATATGTTCCATACAGACGAATAATGCCAATAATAATGAATGCGAGGAGCATTAATCATACATAACCAAGATCAGGCAATCAAATACAAGGCTGGATAGGGTCCATAAAAAGCGATATATAAATATTCCACAGTACTATATACAAAGTCATAGTTATACATTGTCATGGTCTATACATAATTAATTACTCCTACTACATCATATACATCCATATACAGTAACTACAGTCAGCAAAATACATATACTACAACTACAACCAAAACAAGCTGGACCGAAATACAGGGGGCTGAACAGGTTGGTCACTCCTCGTCGCCGTCCTCCTCCAGGGGAACTGTCTCCGTAGGCTCCTCCTCCCCGTCTGACGAGGGCTCCGAGACATCGGGCGGGTCCCGGGGTCCTGTGGACGGTCCCGCCTCTCCATCGTGTGTGCGAGGCGCAAGACGTCAGCCGTATACCTGCGTCACGCGCATCCGAGGTCCTTTCTTCTTCGGCTTTGGCGGTTGCAGTCTCACGGACACTGGGTCCGATTCTACATCCTTCTCGTATGGGGGTGCCTCATCATCTGCTGGAGGGGCTGGCTCAGCCGGGGCTGAGGGTACCGCTCGGAGAGGAATGGGGTCATGTACCACCAAAACTGACCAGTGTTCTGTCTCGACCCCTGTCTCGGGGTGTACATCCCTAAAGATGCTGCGGAGGATCCGCCTCTTCCTCGACGGCGGTATAGTCATCAGCCTCACCTGAAGACATAAATGAGTAGGGGTGAGAACGGTTGGTTCTCAGTGAATAACTATAGGGTCATGAGGTCTGGTTACTCAATTATTCTTCAGGCCGTCCAGGAGATCTCTAAGTGTTCATGCATCTAGACCTCCCTACCAATTATTACTTGCCTAAGTTCCTGGGCGGATTTATCTAAGTTACTAGGTGACTGGGATCTCTAATCTTTAATTACTTAAGTACTCGCACTTGGCTATTAGACCCGCGATGCTACAGTGACCGTCTCGTACGTGTCTGGCGGACGGCTTACCCAACACACATACATAATGATACATATATAATCATACATACATCCATACACAGTTTATGATAAAATGATGCATGCAGGGCAGGGGATTTCTCTTACGCTCCTGTGGCAGCGTCCTTTGTCGCTGTGGTATGCCATCGCCCCTATGTAGACTGGGGGATCATCATCCCTTGTCCAGCTACAACACGTGGGATACTAGGGGCGAGGCTCGTATGCGTCCGAACTTCATGGACGACTTACTCACTTACGTCCGAACTTCGTGGACAGTGCCCGAACTTCGTGGACGACTTAATCATCTGCATCCGAACTTCGTGGATGACTTTAAGGCCTGAGTCCAAACTTTGTGGACTGAATTTCTATCTCTTATGTCCGAACTTCGTGGACATTTTACCCGTCTTTTAAATGTCATGACATAAAAGCTCAAGCGTTCCTTACTTTCTTTTCTCTTGTCCGGGTGAAAACCCGCATTCAGATCATTATCTGCGTAACATAATCGTAACCCAGTCGGTCTCGTACGGCCGGGGAGGGGCTTGTCAGGTATGACGTGCCAAGAGAGGGATTCCTATTACATAACTATGTTATAACTTCGGGCTACTCCGACCCTCTGCGGCCAGGGCCCGTCTTTAGACTTAACTGATTTCCCTAATTTACGTTACCATCTTTGCACATTAGTTCGTGTAATTTTAGTGATCTATGGTCACTCTAAGTCCTGTGGCAACCCTGCCTCATGATGCATGCAAGACTCGATACTTGAAACACCCTAGCTAGTAGGTCTATGCTTAAGCCATAGACTTTCCGGCTATGTAGTTCTCTTCTGGTGCTGCAAACCATTATGATTCTATATTCGGGTTTATAAATAGGGTTTACAAAATAACGGGCCAAGTTAAAATCCACTTCACTGGTACACATGAAAATATCGAGCCATACGCATCATACATCGTATAAATATATCGTAAAAGAAAGTACAGGAAACACGAGTACATACCTGGCGTACGGCGAGTACCCGAAGAAAATACAGTTAAGGCCCCAAGGATAACACACATAATTATACATTAATATCATAGAAGGTAGCTTATCCGGTTGCGGACATACATAGGGAACATCACTCTATATACAATAACACATATATACAATACTACAAGTAAACTAAAATCTACGCACACGGATGAGTACTACTCATTGTGTGTACGATACAAACCTAACTCCGTCTCTCGGTCAGTACTGAAGGGGCTCTACTGCAGCTACTCATCGGAATCCTCCTCTCTCTCTCTGGGATCCACCTCATCCTCGCTGGAGATATCCGTCACGACAGTGAACTCACGGGGCACCAACCTGCGTGGTCGCACTGGGAGAACGTTCTTGCGGGCGGTAGTGCGCATACCTCGTCCTTGAACCAGAGGTGTAGCTGGCTCTGGGTTTGGCTCTGGCTCAGGTCTCAGGAGTGGCTCTGGCCTCGGCGGCGGAGGACCATCCTCTCCGTCAACATGGACGCTCGTCGATCCAAATAGGGCGCATGGCCGACGACCCTGGCCCTCGAAGCCTGTGACGTACCTGCTCCGAGCTCTCCCCCGGAAAGTTCGTAAGGGCGAACGTGCTGGTCTCCAGTAAGGTGTAGGTGCGGTAATTGCGCTGTCGTGAGTGCGTAAACAACCAAACATCCTTGGGAGGTTGCGATAACATGCTTATCAACTGGGGTCATACACGAGTGGGGATAAGAACGACTTCGTTCTTAGTAGAAACTCTACAGGGCTTCTATGGTACAATAACTCGGGCATCCTTCAGCTGTCATGCAACCCTAACTCTATTCATTATTATCTTGTACCTACGTCCTGAGCAGCTTTATCTATGTTACTAGGTGATTGGTCTTCTAATCTTGCCATTACCTAGGCTTCGTGCTTGTTAACTGTACGTTACTACGGTTGACATACTATTCGTCTTGGGTCATTCCCTCGACGATATACCATGCATGAACAGTTGTATATAATGCTTGGGCAGACAAATATACATACTTATCATCATATCATCAATCATCAATGCATACATTTAATATCATACTGCATGAGGGACATCTGGGGATCTCTTACGCGCTCTGTGGCTACATCCTACTTAGTCCTTACGCCTTTGTAACCGTGGCCTCGGACTACAACCTCTTTTTGCCACTATTGTATTGACCCGGCAGCGCTCTTTACCGGTATGGTCGCTAACCATGCAAGGCTCATAGGAGGTAAACATCGAATACAATTAGTGCAACCATCCCTTCTGGCATGGCGATGGATCAAACCTATGAGTGATCAGGTGTGGACACGTTTTGACCAGCCCTATGGCTCGATCCGTTTCTCTTTTCTCTCTTAGTGGGGCCCCTTAGTTATCATATCATTTGTACAGACCTATGCCCGTTTTACATGTCTGGGCCTATGCCCGTTTTGCATATCATGATCAAGCCTCTTTACCTGCGTTGCTCGTAACCAATTCATCTTGCTGATTTGGCGAGGGGCGTGTCTGTGAGACCTTGCCAAGAGAATAGGGGTTTCCTAATCATATAACTAGACTCCTTAACTATGGTCTACCATGCCAACTGGGGTCGGGGCCTCCCTAATCTTTCTTTGTTTCCTAAGGTTCCATTCTGATCTTCATTAAACTTTAACGTGAACTTCTAATTATCTAAGGTCATCCTAACTCTTACAACGGCCATTCCTCATGATGCATGCTGACACTACACAAAGGTACCCATAACTAAGCAGGTTGGATTCCATAGAACCCTTAAAATCATAAGTTTTCAGTTGGCATTCGAATACCTAGGGTTTTGGCATTCGATTGCTTCTTTCAATCGAATCCCATAGGGATTCAATCGACTGAAATCCTCCTCGAACTTTCATTTGAATGAAATCCTCAAGTATTCGATTGAAATCCTTTGCGGTCTTTCAATTGAATGAAATCCTCAAGTATTCGATTGAAATCCAAAATCTTCTTTCATTCGAATCCGTGGGAATTCAATCGAATGCTATAGTAAAAAATTCGCCCCGAGAGTAACTTTCTCAGGGGTTTTCTCCGCGAAGCATTTTCAATGTCTATAGTGATCTAATCCATACAATTATGGTTTCCAAACCTCAGAATCTTCAAAATCTAACTCCCATAACTCATTTCCTATAGTTTGTACAAAAAGGTTTTTCACTCATATGCACAGAAATGCATTTAAATAATCATTAAATAAACCACATAGACAGTGGGCTTAGAGTTACCCACATCGGATGGAAATTCCGGATCGGTAGGGTTGGAGTAGAGAATTTCCTCTTCCTGATGGTGCATTCCCACAATTTTTTTCAGAGTCCGAAATCGCTTCCGTGATGTGCTTGAACGGGACCGGCGTTTGTGACAATGAAATGAAAATGACGCTCTGAAAGGTGGCTATTTATAGCCTATTTTCCTTTTCCTTATTTTTCCTTTTTCCTTTTTCTCTTTTTCTTTCTTTATCTTCTCTTTCTCTGATGCTTTATTATTATTATTTATTTATTTATTTATATTTAAGTTAGTTAAATATCTCCTGAGGGAGATAAATTCCCTCCAGGGCCGTTTTGGTCCCGTTTAATCGTGTTTTAATCCATTTCTCACACATCGGTTGCCCTAAAAATATTTCGGGCATACAGTCGTGATCCATTGATTTTTCCTTTCGACCCGGGTGTCATTACTCGGGAACTTTCGACCGTTTTACCTTATCCAAAAATCCCACGAGCGTTCCCCGGTATCCGAAACCAATTCCATTCGATTCGAAACTCTCCCGGATGCATTAGAAAACTTTTTTGGGCAACGAGAACCTAATCCCGGTCGCTTATGCGGAGGTTTTGCCAGTTAAACCCTCCGTCCTGAACCCTCGAAATGCCTCTCGGTTCCCCACGACGGTCTAACCCACAGGGTTTCCGTTCGCGAAAGAGTCGGGATGTTACATTCCCCCTTAATTTGAAATTTCGTCCCGAAATTTGTACGTCATCACGTTCTTAGGTAACTTTCCGGAAAATTAGGGTTTTAAGGCGCACTGGACACGCATCGTTACCCGGGAGCTCTAAGGATAGGTTAGGGACACTAAAGCCTCACCAAAAGGGCTGCATTCGAATCCCCAATGGTCATTCACTCGAATGAATTACAAAGTTCATCAGGCAATCGAATACCGCATTCGAATGCTACCCGGATTCGAATGAACTGCGACCTGAAGCTGTTTTAAATGCTTCTTTTTTCTTTTTCTCTCACTTTCACTCGTTTCCTTTCTTCTCACCCGAAACCCTCGCAGAGCTAGAACCAAATTCCTCTCCTTCCCACTTCAATTACTTGTAATTTCTCACTCTCCCTCTTGTGCCCTAGCCTTCCCCTTCTTCCTTCTTCCTCATTCCTTTACATTCCTTTCCCTCTTAGTCTCTACCCGAATCTCTCACCCCCTTTTTCTTCCATTCTCAAAACCACCACTTCCACCATCATGAGTCACTACACCGGTCATCCCTCGAGGTCCAAGAACCCTCAACTTCCTCCTCCACGTGACCTTCCCCATTGGTTCTCCACCGAAGCTCAATGGCGGAACTTTGAGGCCAATTTCAAAGAGCGGACGGTCATGGAACCGAAAATCCTTGACCGGGCCACGTTCGAAGAGGCGTCGGAGGAAATTTTGGCCTTCCTGGTCTCGGCCGAGCTCTTTGGGTTTTTGTGCTTCAATCACCCCATGTACCCGCACCTCGTCCGGGTCTTTTACAACAACATGCGGGTCGTGGACAACGTGCTCACCTCAGAGGTGTGTGGCGTACCGATCGAGCTATCCCTGGAGCAGTTTGGGACAGTCCTAGAGCTTCCACATGTGGGGAATGTCCTAGCTTCGGGCTTGTCGGAGTAGGCCTTTAACTCCGTTAGCATTCCGTTCAGGGAAGACATGGCCCTCGACATCATCGGCCATTCCGGCCTCAAGAGCGCGAAGAACAGGCCGCAAGTGAGTGTCTTACAGGTGGAGCAGAGGATTTATCACTACTTGCTCACCCATACCCTCGTTCCACGGAACGGGAACCACGCGGTGATGACCCGCGATGATTGCTTGGTGATGTGGACCCTCGCCGAGCACCACGAGATCAATTGGGCCCTCTACGTCATGCAGCAAATGGGTCAAGCGCAGATTCGGGGTAACGCGCCCCCCTACGGGGTTCAGATCACCGAGATCCTCCAATACTTCCAGGTGCCTCTTGAGGGTAAGTATCTTTGTCATTTGCCTTTTTCCTTTTTGCCTTTGACTTTGGTTATAAATTGCCTGGATAAATGCACCGTCCCGTACCTTTAATTGCTATGCTTGGCTTGCAGGTGAATTGAAGTGGTCTTCTAAAATCACTTGGAAGGTGGACTCGGGCTGCTTAGCCAAAATGCACATTTCCCTGAACAACGCCCATCAACTGGCCTACAACGTGCCTCAGGGTAGCCGTGCAAGAAAAAGGGTTGCACCCTCTTCACCTTCCGCCCCATCCTCTCCTATCGATCCTGCGGCTGCTGCTTCAGCCTCAGCAGAGCCTACACCTGCCCCTGGCCTCTCACAGTCCCAGATGGACTTGTTGATGAGCCGGCTGGATACTCTGAGCATGGGCCTGTCTCGTCTCGACCGGCTCGAGCAGCTGGATGTGCACACGGGCCACCTCGAGCGGCTAATGGTACAAGCCGATCATCTGGAGCAGATGGCGACACAGACTGACCATAACATGCTCTGGTTAGGTCAGGACTTGGATGCCGTCTATGCACACCTGGGCTGGGTATGCTCAGGGGTGCTGCGGGCGGCGTCTCGACTTCAGGCCCTGTTCCGGCCGTTATGGAGGAAGATCCGGCTCTGGACACTGAGGAGGCGGAGTAGATATCTTAGGGCTGCTAGTGTAGGTAGTGTAGAATTATGTATAGACTAACTATCGAATGTTTTGTAAGTATTAGGGGGTAGGGGCATTTTGGGAACTTGATGTAATTGGTCATATTGGCTCCTACATTTTGCAACTTGGCGGCTAATTATTAATGCAACTTTTATGTTATCTTTCAAATTTTTAAGTCTTATTAAGTATTGGTTACATGTGCGTTTCATAGTTCTTTTATACATTTTAAGGGCGATCTAGTCCAAAAGGGTTAATTTAAGGTCTCGGACAGATTTGTATCCTTCGTGGATACCTGGGGATGGTGCTTTGGGCGCGAACAAGAGAATTGAAACCATGGTTAACAAAATAAGGGAAACATGCAAGGTTATGGGGGTATTTCCCTCCATTTAAGGGGCAAGGGTAAAATGGTCATTTTGGAGGGCAGCAGCTCCCGGTTCACCCTCGGCTGGCCTCTGTACACCCATTGAAAGTGGAATGGGAGCCGCATGAGCAAATTTGACCAAGCGTGCGAGGATCGTGCTCATATATAGGCTTTTGCCTTATTACGAGGTTTTACGGGTCATATGCTAAGGGACTAACCGTATTGGCTCGGGGTCAGGTTCAAAACCCTATTGGTACCTAGGTAGACTAGTTGGCAAAGCGGGGTTGGGAGTTTCGGCAAAAATCACCTTTGGACGGGCCAAAATCCATAACGAACAAATCCTCCCATCAAGGGGGAAATTCGAGAAATCGGAGGGGTTTACCGTTGGGCTCTTCACCTTTCAATCCCCTTCAACCATTAAGACTGAGGTAGGGAGGCGTTGGAGTGCCACGGAATGCAGAATTGCAAAATGCAGTGTAATTTGGACCACTTTGCTGCTGTCATTCGAATGCGACTTCTGCTAGCATTCGAATGCACCCCTGGTTCGTGAAGCATTCGAATGATGCATTCGAGTGAATCCTGAAATTTTCCCTTAAGTGTTTGAACACCTTTTCCTGCCAATCCCCGGCTACCTCCTGACCTTCAGGGTCCTCACTGACTCTTCTTCCCTTGCTTCCCTCCTCCTAGTTACTTGTCGGCCTAGCTCGAGTCATCCACGGGTCCGGTACCTGCCTCGTTCGCCGCGCGTCTGTTTCTTATGTAACCCTGCAAAACCCAGCAACGTAAGTGACGTTGTGCGTCATCTCGTTCGGGCGACATGGTTGTCCTAATGACATCCGCGAACCCTGAGGTGATCAGCCTCGAAGGAACCGATGTTCACCGATTCAACACATCTCAGCTAGTCGAGCGTGCACCGAAATCATGCCCGAAAGCATAGTGCGGCTTAGTCCTCAGGCTCCGTTGGACCAAACTACTCTGATACCAAATGAAACACCCTAGCTAGTAGGTCTATGCTTAAGCCATAGACTTCCTGGCTAGGTAGTTCTCTTCTGGTGCTACGAACCATTATGATTCTATATTTGGGTTTATAATTAGGGTTTACAAAATAACGGGCCAAGTTAAAATCCACTTCACAGGTACACATGAAAATATCGATCCATATGCATCATACATCGCATAAATATATCGTAAAAGAAAGTAGAGGAAACACGAGTACATACCTGGCGTACGACAAGTACCCGAAGAAAATACAGTTACGGCCCCAAGGATAACACACATAATTATACATTAATATCATAGAAGGTAGCTTGTCTGGTTGCGGACATACATAGGGAACATCACTCTATATACAATAGCACATATATACAATACTACAAGTAAACTGAAATCTACGCACACGGATGAGTACTACTCATTGAGTGTACGATACAAACCTAACTCCGTCTCACGGTCAGCACTGAAGGGGCACTACTGCAGCTACTCATCGGAATCCTCCTCTCTCTCTGGGATCCACCTCATCCTCGCTGGAGATATCCATCACGGTGGTGAACTCACGGGGCACCAACCTGCGTGGTCGCACTGGGAGAACGCTCTTGCGGGCAGTAGTGCGCGTACCTCGTCCTCGAACCGGAGGTGTAGCTGGCTCTGGGTTTGCCTCTGGCTCAGGTCTCAGCGGTGGCTCTGGCCTCGGCGGCGGAGGACCATCCTCTCCGTCAACATGGATCGGATCGCGGGCGCTGCTACCTAGACGCTCGTCGATCCAAATGGGGCGCATGGGCGACGGCCCTGGCCCTCGAAGCCTGTGACGTACCTGCTCTGGGCTCTCCCCCGGAAAGTTCGTAGGGGCGAACGTGCTGGTCTCCAGTAAGGTGTAGGTGCGGTAATTGCGCTGTCGTGAGCGCGTAAACAACCAAACATCCTTGGGAGGCTGCGATGACATCCCTATCAACTGGAGTCATACACGAGTGGGGATAAGAACGACTTCGTTCTTAGTGGAAACTCTACGGGGCTTCTATGGTTCAATTACTCGGGCATCCTCCAGCCACTCAGGAAAAACCTCTAAGTGTCATGCAACCCTAACTCGATTCATTATTATCTTGTACCTACGTCCTGAGCAGCTTTATCTATGTTACTAGGTGATTGGTCTTCTAATCTTGCCATTACCTAGGCTTCGTGCTTGTTAACTGTACGTTACTACGGTTGACATACTATTCGTCTTGGGTCATTCCCTCGATGATATACCATGCATGAACAGTTGTATATAATGCTTGGGCAGACAAATATACATACTTATCATCATATCATCAATCATCAATGCATACATTTAATATCATAGTGCATGAGGGACATCTGGGGATCTCTTACGCGCTCTGTGGCTGCGTCCTACTTAGTCCTTACGCCTTTGTAACCGTGGCCTCGGACTACAACCTCTATTTGCCACTATTGTATCGACCCGGCAGCGCTCTTTACCGGTATGGTCGCTAACCATGCAAGGCTCATAGGAGGTAAACATCGAATACAATTAGTGCAACCATCCCTTCTGGCATGGCGATGGATCAAACCTATGAGTGATCAGGTGTGGACACGTTTTGACCAGCCCTATGGCTCGATCCGTTTCTCTTTTCTCTCTTAGTGGGGCCCCTTAGTTATCATATCATTTGTACAGACCTATGCCCGTTTTACATATCGTGATCAGGCCTCTTTACCTGCGCTGCTCGTAACCAATTCATCTTGCTGAATTGGCGAGGGGCGTCTCTGTGAGACCTTGCCAAGAGAATAGGGGTTTCCTAATCATATAAATAGACTCCTTAACTATGGTCTATCGTGACAATTGGGGTCGGGACCTCCCTAATCTTTCTTTGTTTCCTAAGGTTCCATTATGATCTTCATTAAACTTTAATGTGAACTTCTGATTATCCAAGGTTATCCTAACTCTTACGACGGCCATTCCTCATGATGCATGCTGACACTACACAAAGGTACCCATAACTAAGTAGGTTGGATTCCATAGAACCCTTAAAATCATAAGTTTTCAGTTGGCATTCGAATACCTAGGGTTTTGGTATTCGATTGCTTCTTTCAATCGAATCCCATAGGGATTCAATCAGCTGAAATCCTCCTCGGACTTTCATTCGAATGAAATCCTCAAGTATTCGATTGAAATCCTCCGCGGTCTTTTATTCGAATGAAATCCTCAAGTATTCGATTGAAATCCAAAATCTTCTTTCATTCGAATCCGTGGGAATTCAATCGAATGCTACAGTAAAAGATTCGCCCCAAGAGTAACTTTCTCGAGGGTTTTCTCTGCGAAGCATTTTCAATGTCTGTAGTGATCCAATCCATACAGTTATGGTTTCCAAACCTCAAAATCTTCAAAATCTAACTCCCATAACTCATGTCCTATAGTTTGTACAAAAAGGTTTTTCACTCACATACACAGAAATGCATTTAAATAGTCATTAAATAAACCACATAGACAGTGGGCTTAGAGTTATCCACATCGGATGGAAATTCCGGATCGGTAGGGTTGGAGTAGAGAATTTCCTCTTCCCGATGGTGCGTTCCCACGATTTTTCCGGAGTCTGAAAGCGCTTCCGCAATTTGCTTGAACGGAACCGGTGTTTGTGACAATGAAATGAAAATGACGCTCTAAAAGGTGGCTATTTATAGCCTATTTTCCTTTTTCTTATTTTTCCTTTTTCCTTTTTCTCTTTTTCTTTCTTTATCTTTTCTTTCTCAGATGCTTTATTATTATTATTTATTTATTTATTTATATTTAAGTTAGTTAAATATCTCCTAAGGGAGATAAATTCCCTCCAAGGCCGTTTTGGTCCCGTTTAATCGCGTTTTAATCCATTTCTCACACATTGGTTGCCCTAAAAATATTTCGGGCATACCGTCGTGATCCATTGATTTTTCCCTTCGACCCGAGAGTCATTACTCGGGAACTTTCGACCGTTTTACCGTATCCAAAAATCCCAAGAGCGTTTCCCGGCATCCGAAACCAATTCCGTTCGATTCGAAACTCTCCTGGATGCATTGGAAAACTTTTTCGGTCAACGAGAACCTAATCCCGGTCGCTTATGTGGAGGTTTTGCCAGTTAAACCCTCCGTCCTGAACCCTCGAAATGCCTCGCGGTTCCCCACGATGGTCTTACCCGTGGGGTTTCCGTTCGCAAAAGAGTCGGGATGTTACAATACTTATACTCTATTCTTGTTCTCTGCACCCCTTGGGTGGCTCATGCAAATGACAGTACATACGCATCAACTCCTTACATAGTCTTCACTGCTTAGATAAAACTAATCAGTACCCTCAGGTTCCGTACCGCTCAGCGCAAAGGACCCCTCCGCTCAGCGCTTAAGGGCTCGTACCGCTCAGCGGATTAGTACCTCCGCTCAGCGCCAAGAGCTCTCATTGCTCAGCTCGAGATTCTCTTTGCTCAGCGCTGGCTCGACTCCCAAGGATCCTGAGTCAGCCTTATCCACTTACGTGGCGTCCACGTCACATCGCTCAGCGAAGAAGATTTATCGCTCAGCGATATGCCCTGGCTCTTCACCCACGCAAGGTTTGACTCCGGTCAAGAGTACTGTGCGGCGCCAGGCCGCTCAGCGCCCTTGTGCGAACAGCACCTAAACCGAAGCTAACAGCAAGGCTTTTTTCCATGTTCTTTCTCATTTCTTCCAAGTTCTTGGGCATCAAACATACATCATTTTTACATCTTATTCACTCCCTATAACATCCTAACCATGCTCTCCTAAACCAAGTCCTAACAAAACATTTCTAACAACATGATTTCATACACAATCACATACATAAACATAAACAAAAGAGCACCAAAGGAGGTGGCTAGCCTATGTTACCCACCTTATTTAAAGGCTTTGAAGGTAGATTGGATGATGAGAGAGTTGGGGGAGAGTGGTCCTCCAAGTGCAGAGCTTCTGCCCGGCCTCCGTACGTTTTTCCCCCGGTTCCTGCTGGCTCCTGGCTTGCTTTGATGTCTCTGAGCTCCTCTTGGCTGCACCTCCTCAAGCTTCCTCTAGGGATTTTGAAGGTTCTTTGTGGGTTTGGGTTAGGGGATTACTGAAGGAAGTGAGCTGGGTTAAAGGCCGGCGAGGCCTAGGTCTCCGATTTGACTGAACAGCAGTCGATCGGGCAAACAGATGGGGTTCTGGCAAGGTTTCTAATTATTCCATCTCATTTTCAGTTTTGGGGGGTATTTATAGCCCAAGGGCTGAATGCCCATTTTACCATTTTACCCTTTGCCAAAATTACAAAAATGCCATTTCCTATTTACTTTATTAATTATTTAATTAGTTTTGATAATTACAAAGTCAAATCAAGTCTCTTCAATGAATATTTAATTGTTTTTCTTGAAAATCTGCACCTTCCCACGTGCTCAATCAGATTTGGGTCTCACCCGGTCCCATTTCGCTCGTGTTTGGTCGTTCGCACTGTAACACCCTAGCTAACTGTTCACGCGTACGTCGCAAACAATGCTCACTAGGTTGTTATCTGCTTTGGTGGGGATTACTTAGTCCCATGTATTCTTTTAAAAATAATGCTACCCAAAATATGGACCAAATTTAAACTTTCTTTATACGTCACATAGAGTAAATTAGGAGCCTTGTCGCGTTTAGAACATGCNGATAGGGTTCTGGCAAGGTTTCTAATTATTCCATCTCATTTTCAGTTTTGGGGGGTATTTATAGCCCAAGGGCTGAATGCCCATTTTACCATTTTACCCTTTGCCAAAATTACAAAAATGCCATTTCCTATTTACTTTATTAATTATTTAATTAGTTTTGATAATTACAAAGTCAAATCAAGTCTCTTCAATGAATATTTAATTGTTTTTCTTGAAATCTGCACCTTCCCACGTGCTCAATCAGATTTGGGTCTCACCCGGTCCCGTTTCGCTCGTGCTTGGGCGTTCGCACTGCCGGTGCGTCGCGTACGGTCGTCCGAAAAATATTCCGCTTGCACCGTCGCGATCCCCTAATCAATCTTCCTCTACATAGAGGTGTGATTACTTCAAGGCATTGGTGAATTTTTCTCTGGAGGTATATTTTTCACAGGTATCTTTGTTATGCCGTTGCGTCCTGGTGACTGCAGACTACCATTCTGCTCACGGTTTCGCTAGTGCCCAATCTTCCTAATAAGGCCGTGGGGCTATTCTAAGGCATTTGTACCCTTTTTCCGGTACAGGGTAGGTGTCCAGAGACTTTGGGACTCTCCGCTCAGTTCTGTTGGCTAAACGGGGCCAAATTGGACTGTTCTAGTGTATGCAGAATCGTCCGAAACTGAACAGAATTTCGTCTGGCAGATGGTTTAGGTTTCCTATCCAATTCTAAAGGTCAAAAGGAACCATTTGAGTGTCAGCAGAATTTTGAGAAACTAAATAGAATAATTTCTACAGACACTCGTGTCCTCAGGCTTCTATTTTCCTGACGTCTCCAGCGTTGCTAGTGTTTTCGGGCATTCTCTCTTATTCCCGAGCTCTGGGGCATTCTATACTCCTTCTATTCCTTTTTGATTCTCCCTTTTCACCTTAATATCTTAAGATTACCGTTCTAACCTCGATCGCTTCTGATTTCATATTCCCTTGGCTTCTCTCGCACGCTTAACACCTTTTCCTTCTTAAGCTTAGTACACCCTCCTTTGTCCTCCAAAACCCAACCTTTCGCACTTCTCTAGGTGAAACCTAACTTAGATTATGCACCCGCACTCAGACTTGATCCCTTCACACTTGATTATTATTCCCACTTCTTAGATTTATGTCTATACCTCCAACCCTAGTTGTACTCTTACCTACGTCCTTAATCCCATTTATACAAGGGCACATGTCCTCTTTAAGCTTATGTATTCCACTGCCATGTTCAATCGACTCTCAGGCACTTCTCTCTCTTTACGTTCTTGTTTTCCACATCCGCTCCATAAGTCTTATTCTTCCCCCTTCGAGATTCCAAAGCCTAACCTCCCTAAATCTGGCACTTGTCCACCCTAGTCACACAGTCACGTGCGTCCCGGTGCTTGACGGACACCTGCAGCTCACGCTTCCAACCTCTAAAGAAGTTCGCAGGCAAGTTTAATATGCTAAATCTTTGATAAGGGAAAACTGGGATGTTACATTCCACCCCCTTAGAAAAATTTCGCCCTCGAAATTGCTACACGTCCAAGGGTCTCAAGGTTTTAATCCTTATTGCTCACTTACCTTGAACGTACTCATTTTCACCCTATACTCTATTGGCTGTCAAGGTAAAGACTCATCCCTGCTACAAGGCCATAGGTATGGTTATGACACAAGTTCCAGAGAAGTGGCCATCTTCCTTCCTGGGGTCACATGGGTAATCTATTGCACTCGAAATTATAGTGCAGCTCGGTCCTTAACGCTTAACTACAATCTCTAGAAATCTCTCGTCCACGGGTCTGGGTTCCATAGTCTTTCCATCGACTTTCTGTCTGATTGGTCCATTGGATTCCTAGCCTCAATGAATAGATAGTAACCGAACTTCGCTAACTCTCTAATGGGCATCTTAAATGACTCCTAAGTTTCCCTATGAGTTGAATCAACCAAGACTCATAGTCCATCAATGCTCCTCTCTACGTTGAAGGTACAGGGTACATCAAACCTGCAAGGTCTCTAATTATTTCTTCCTCTTACTCCTTCCCATATACTCCCAGCTCAATTTCCTCCTACGGTTTCCAAGGTTGTTCCGACTTCCGTCTTACCCTTGATTTCTCTAATCGACCAAACTAGGGCAACTTGTCTATCTGTTCCTTAAGGTCCCCTGGTTTTCTCCTTACTATGGTATGGTTATTCCCCGTCATCCTTTCTAAACTTTCTTAGGGCTTCTTTAGTTAGTCCTCTCGAATCATCACTTTGGATTGAAAAGACACTCTACTATATTAACTTCTTCTCCGGACTGATCTCACACATCGGTCTGCTACCTTTTCCACCCCATGGGATCTCTAGGGTAAGGATTTCGGTTGGTGATCCTCTTTCAAAAGGCCTGACTTACGGGAAATTACTTATCCATTTGGGAAATCCGACTTATGGCGAATCTAAGAGGGTATTAACCTATAAGGTTTCTATCCATCTTCTCGCTATCAGGTTTTCTACCGATCTCCATGGAACTTCTATGCCGCTCCCTACTTCTTCAAAAATTTAGGCGAGACAATCTATAGGGCCCTTAAGTTTTCTAGGGGTGGTCACTTTCCTGCACTACATTAAATTCATCGTCTCTTGTGATCTTCCTAAAACTAGTTAGGGTCTCAATCTCATTTCTTTTGGCTATTATTCTGTAGTTAAACTCTACACTCCGCTTGACTACCGCTATTTCCCAACTAATCTTATTAGGGTACCTAGAAGTACCTAGTTGCTTCCTAACAATTTTCTGCTTATTTGGAGATCTTAACTTTAGCTTTTAGGAATATCTTCTTAAATTTTATGTTTTGAGGGGCAATTCATAGGGTCGGATGAACCAAATTTCTCTACCGAGGGTAAAGGAGCACAATTTGTATCATGCCTGGGAGTCGAGAAGAAAAAAGTTGTGAATTACATCTGAGTGCTGGGGTAGACAAAATCGTGAGCTTACTCCATTGAAATCAATGGATGAAGCCGATTGAATTCTATTAGAACGGGATGGCATGGCTCTTCTGCCATGCATTTGAATGAGGAGAGAGAGAACTATCTCAGATTCTATTCCTTCAAAAGAATAGAGCATTCGACCTTAACCTGAAAATCTTCCCTAAGGAAAGCCAAAGATTTGTAGAAACACGACATTTAAAAAGATGTAAAGGCTCAAGCCTTTTCCATAGGATTTTCACGGTGGTGAAACATATAGGGGATAACGGAGTGTCTTTTCAAAAGTTCTTATGGCATAAGGGAGTGTTTATCTTGAGAGGAGGAACAACGGGCTTCCATTGAGTGGGTGGGTTCATTACTTGACAATCCCATTTCTTTAAATACGTAGCGGTCAAATCGCGAAGAGACACTTAGCAGAAGGCCAAGTTTCTCGGGGATAAAATAGATAGAGTCCACCCTGCACTAGCTATCAAACCCTGAATACACTTATCAAGACACAGAGTTAGCTAGGCCCTATGTTCCTGAAAAACGCAACAGTTGAATGAAAGCAAAGTGATAGAGTGCATTATGCCACACTATTTCTTGTCGTAATAGACAAGACCTAGTGCATGGCGAATTTTATTCTGAATATGCACAAGGAACAAGGACAAATTAGTGTCCCGATACCAGTGAACCCCGACTCATACACTTGGACCTTATATATAAAGGTGTTATACTTAAGCACCATGCAAGCTGACAAGGAATACGCTCGGAACTGCAGATAAGCTCAGTCCTCAGGCTCCATTGGACCAAACTGCTCTGATACCAACTGTAACACCCCTACTCTCAGCTTACGCTATAGTCGTAACACTGATTATAGGGTTGTTATCTTCTTGGTTGGGGTTACTTCTAGCCCCTAATTTTAACTTCGCAAATATTTCTTACGCAAAATATGGACCAATTTGAAAAATCGTTCGTGTGTTTATCAAGTTATAAACTAGGAGTCATGAGTGATTAAGAGAACATATAACAATAATCGCTAGCGTTTATCATGAGTTAGGTAGAGATCATAGTAGAATATGAGAAGCAAGTGTATCTATATACATATTTACAATCAAGGTCCCAAAACACAGTTACACCTTTGCCTTAATAATAAATATTACACAAAGAGTATAAAAATCATAGAACATAATACAAAACTTCTATGGCGTTGGCGGGACTGTAGTCTTCCTGCTTCAGCTCCAATCTACAGCTCTCTGTTGCCTACCATGCGTACCTTGGGTTGATCTCCTCGCTATGCCCACCTGGATCCATAACCGAGTGGGGTGAGAACACTTAGTCATCAGTGGGTTCCTTAGCTCTACCTATCGCTTCATTTCTCGGTTATCTTCCAGGCCGTTCAGGGATTTCTAAGTGATCATGCATACTAACATCCTACTAATTATTATCTTTGCCTAGGGTCCTGAACAGCTTTATCTGCATTACTAGGTGACTGGGGATCTAATCTTTCTTACTAAGTTCTCGTGCTTATTACATTGACTCGCGGTGCTAGGATGACCGTCTCGTACGTGTCTCACGAACGGGTTACCCAACATGCATACATAGTCATACATACATAATCATACATAATCATACATCTATACAATTATCACATAAATATAATGCATGAGGGGATAGGAACTTCTCTTACGCGCCTGTGGCTGCGTCCTTTGTCGCTGTGGTATGCCATCGCCCCTATGTAGACTGGGGATCGTCATCCCTTGTCCAGCTACAACAGGTGGGACACTAGGAGTGAGGCTCGTATGCGTTCGAACTTCGTGGACGACTTACTCACTTACGTCCGAACTTCGTGGACGGCGTCCGAACTTTGTGGACGACTTAATCATCTGCATCCGAACTTCGTGGATGACTTTAAGGCCTGAGTCCGAACTTCGTGGACTAAATTTCTCTCTCTTATGTCCGAACTTCGTGGACATCTTACCCATATTTTAAATGTCATGACATAAAAGCTCAAGCGTTCTTTTCTTAATTTCTTTTCTCTCATCCAGGTGGAAACCCGCGTTCAGATCATTATCTGCGTACATAATCATAACCCAGTCCGTCTTGCACGGCCGGGGAAGGGCTTGTCAGGTATGACGTGCCAATAGAGGGATTCCTATTACATAACTATAACTTCGGGCTACTCCGACCCTCTGCGGCCAGGGCCCGTCTTTAGACTTAACTGATTTTCCTAATTTACGTTACCATCTTTGCACATTAGTTCATTTAATTCTAGTGATCTATTGTCGCCCTAAGTCCTGTGGCAACCCTGCCTCATGATGCATGCAAGACTCGTTACTCATAATGTAACATCCCACTTTTTCACTGTACGGATAATTAGCGTAATAAATAATTATAGGTTAATTAAGGAGGTAAGAAAATTAAATTATTACCTTTAATTCATAAGAATCACCTTTAACCCATAAAAGTAGCAGTCAAAGTTGAGGTTTCGTGACCAGCAAATTTTTCAGAGCCTAAAGCCGATTTCCGGACCAATCGGGAAATAACCGTAAACATAAATATTTAATAAATTTTCTAATCATGATTAGAGAATTAATAAGGGAAATTATTAGGTAAAATATCCCTAAGAAATAGGACGTGTCACGGTAGAAAGTTCGACGGACAACCGAACTGCCGTTGTTCGCCGATGAAATTTGGCACGCAAAACGGTGTACGTGAATTTAATC
>QANU01084661.1:0-53403 GCA_003254905.1 Nissolia schottii | reverse complement strand
AGCCATCTAAAGGAGCTTAAGATGAGAGTTTAGATATACATCACCTTTAACATATTTCCTAGACCCTATAACTAGATATTTTTGAGCTTTCTTGGACCTTTGGAAACTTGCTTCATTTGTCTTCATCAAAACATTCTTCATGAGCATTCACAATAAACGACTCCATCGAGCCACGACAACTATACAAAGAAATACTTGAAACTGAAATGTATATGAGGGGTGACTTCACCGACTCAATGAGGGATAAAAGCCTATAACAAGAATAAGGCAAGCTGATTGAAAGTATATATATATAGGGAATGTAAGTTTCGATTTTCCATTAACAATTCATGGAAACAAGGATCTTGAAATTTATGATTATCACACTGTAAACGAGGTTAAGAATAGAAACACATACACGGATCCATATCGTGATTGAATCGTATTAACAGATTATTTTTCCTTCTCTTCCTTTAATCCTTTCAACCTCTTCTGATAGTGAGAAGAACATTTTCTTTAGCAGACCTCAAACCCTAATGATTTCTGAATTCTTTGGAATCCTTGAATCCTTATTTTTCTTTGAGTAACGCCATCTTATTTATAAGGGAGAGGGGATGGTCGGTTTTACCAAAATACCCCACACTAACTCTATAATCTTTTATAGGATTAATTGCCATCATCTTAATCTCCCTTTTGTTAAAGTTAGCACTACTATTAGTTACATGAACGATATTATCATAAGATTATAAAATAATCTTACAGGGAAATGTAATGCAAATAGTTATAACACTTTTCTTTCTCAAAACAGAAACCATAATTTATCTCTATAATTCACAACAGTTCATACAGAAAATACATTTATCTCAAATAAAGGTTTCTTATTAAACCAACTTCCACACAGAATCCATCAAGTCAGGCAGAAGAGGTTGACAATGCCCAATTTAGGTACAAAGACCGATAAATACAACAGAGACCGACAATATGTGAACTCTTCTCACCATGGTAATCAGGGAACAGAGGCTAGTATGATTATATTTCTTACTAGCTACGGTCTAAGTTATGGTGCACCAAGTCTAATGCCTACTGTCATTGGCTACAGATCTTGACAAGACTTAATCCAAAACTGTGTTATCAAAATTGTGCAATCTAAATGTATATAAACATATAGGGGATCTATTTCTCGTTTCAAAATATCTTCACAGCCATATCAATGGTTTCCTAGAAGCTCAAACAGAAATCCTAATATGTTACCTTATATTTCAAAACCTTCGTTGGTTACCAAAAAAAAAAAAAAACTTAAATCAGAGCACTTATTGCTATAAAAGAGATATTTGACATATTTATGGCTTTGGTTGATAACATTTCTTTTCTTATCTGTGGTCGACCATAATCATCGTTATCAAGTTGATTGGGCCTTTTGCTCAGGATCAACTAAAATGCTTGACCATTACCTTTTTTTTATGTGAACTCATTCTATCATTTTCAGTCACCTTGTTATGAATTTATTTTATCGTACTTAATATATTTTTTCTGTTACCATAACACAGTCAAAGTTGGTAAAGCTAAGCTATAATTAGGAACATAATCATTCTTATTCTCCTCCTAGCTATCAAATCAAAGCTTTTTTTCAAAGTATGCTTTGGATCTCTGCATTTGGAAATTCTGTCGTATTTTCCTAATGCGCGTTCAGTTTCATCAATATTGTCCAACACAAACGGAAAATATTTATTTTTTAAGCAAGTGGAAGGCCTAGTGAAATGCACTACGTTGTTTGCATTAGAGTTCACAAATCCCTGGTGAGCTGGCTCCTTCTGAAGTTCATGCTCATAATGGTGCCAAATTTTTTTTTGTGTAATTCTAAAGTATTATGTTAAATATGATCTAACTCTTATCTCATCAAAATTTATTATTTATAATTAAAATGTCATTTATTATATGATTTTAGTTATAATTAACATGGTGCTCCAAGATAACACTAGAATATCTCCAAAAATATGCTGCTTTGTAGGTAATAATGACCTGTAGGTGCGGTTTTTTTTCCCCTCTTCTGTGTGATGTAAGTGCTTATGCTATCAATCTGTCATATAAAAGCCTACTTTTTACCTTTATCAAAAAGGTTTCTTGGTAAATACACAAATTGATATGTTTTTACTACTAATAGTCTCAGCTAAAAGCATATCTGGAAAGTGAAATTTGTCCTTTTTATTTGAATTTTCTCTAAAATCAACGAGCAAACCATTGCTCCCCCAAATTGATCAACAAGACAGTTAGTTACATCGAACTAATACCTGTGTTGTTTTAACTATCCCACAAGGTATGGATACCTTTTTAGTTACAACTATAATCAAATTCGCGGGATGCAACGACAAAAAAAAGTTAGTGAAATTTCTGGTCTTGATAATAGAATCTAAATGTAGATGATTTAATTAAGACAAAAAAATATATCAAAAATAATTTAATAAGTAACGTTTAAAATTATTTAAACAAATCAAATAATGACTTTAAAGGCAATGAAAGTATAATAATAACCCATAATGCAATAAAATGAAAAACACAAAAGAGAGAAAAATTACATACTATTCTACAGTCATATAGAAGGAATTTTGTGTAGCTGATATAACAAAATAAGAGGTTGTTTTGTGAAGGTTACCTAAGACTTTATTGTGTTTTTATGTGATACAAACTAAAGGAGCAGAGGTGTGGGAAAGAGGAAGAGGATGAGCTTCATTGCACGAGAAAGTGACACCTTTACAAATTGGCTCATGTGGCAATAAACTAAAGCTGGGTATTAGAATTTATATATTATAAATAGCAAATGTTATTTGTACAATTTTAAAAATATCCAACTACATTAAACTAAACAGAAAAAATTAAAAGAATAAATAAATAAACATTATCAAACACATAAACGAACAATATTAAACATATGTGTCGGCATGCATAAATGTCTGTATTCATGTGTTTAATATTGCTTGTTTTTAGGTTATATAAATAAGATTTTTGTTTTGATTTAAATAAGTTTTTAGTCACTAATAAATCACAAATTTTGGTTTTAGATTTTAATAAATATTTGTTTTGGTTTAAAACCTAATAAATTTTTTTTTTTCTTTTTCGTTCCTACCGTCAAATTGGTTCATTAATTGCTGACGTGGTACATGGAAGTCAAAGTCAACCTTATTTATGTGACACATCACCTACCCACGTGATATAAGAAGTTGTTTAGCTATGTTTTTATTCTTAATAAATCATAAATTTTGGTTTTAACCCTTAATAAAAAAAATGGTTTTAGTCTTGATAAAATTTAATTTTTGTTTGTTGTCGTTGTTGTGAGCTTGGTCAATTAAGTCTAAGAAAATCAATCAACCCCTTCTCTCTCTCTCTCTCTCCCGTCTCCCCTTATCTCCCATGACTCTTTTCTCTGCCCTATGACCACTGATCATCGCTCTTCACTTACCACCGTAGTTCCATCCTTCGACCACTACACCACCAACTACAACTCTCTGCCAAAAAACCACATTGTCAAGGAAAAAGTCACAAACAACGTGTGCTCCTCAACGACATCTTTGACAAGGCGAGGCGAGGGATGACAAGATCTGCAGTGGCACCTCTATCACTTCCCCATTGCCACAAACCACCGCCATTCATCTCTCATGAAACTATTGCCGATCCTCAGATATGTGAGGAACCATCGCTTGGGTTATGTGACACATGCAAGTCGCATGACATTAACCACATGGATTTGGAATGCTTAGGTGGAGAGAGTGACATATTCAAGTTAACTGTCACGTTAACAATTAGCGGACCAAGCTATAGGTAATACAAAAAACAAATAAAAAATTAGTAAGGGCTAAAAACTACAATTTATTAAAGATAAGGACTAAAACCAAAATTTACGATTTATTAGGGATTAAAAACTTATTTAAGTGATTTTTTATGCCACATGAATAAATGGGGTGTCATATAAGCAGGATTGACTTTGACTTTAACTTCTGTTTGCCACATCAACAATGAACAGACCAAGTTGCTTTATTGCAGACTGAAACTGAAAAAAATATTATTAATGGCTAAAACCAAATTTTGTGATTTGTTAAAGATTAAAATCTAATTTAAGCCTTCTGTTTTAATTATAAGAACTATCAATTTGTTAACCTATTTTTTTTTCAAAAAATAAAATAAAATCTATCTGAACCATTTTCAATCATTATTCATTCGATATTTTATATATATTGTTTCTATCAATTTAGTTCAATATATTTTGAATCGCTTTGAATTTAATATGTCAGGTCAGTAGCATGTTAGCAAATTAATGAAAAAAATGTAAAAAACTAAATTATACTAATTTAACTGACTAAATTGATGGAAAATAAATTAGGGAACTAAATTAATAAAACAAATAAAATTAAGGGGCCAAAAAAGTCATTTTGCCAAAATATTTATTAACACCCACCAAATCGACAACATTATTGTTCGCAAGTAATTCATATAGAGAACGAGGTTATCTGAACACGAGTAGAGGGTGAGAAAGGCGTCTTAACGGAAGCTCAAATGCTTGGACGGAAGTTCCAAGCGGTTTCCTCTTGGAGAGAGTGCGGCGGCGGGGTGTACCTGCAAAGGCACTTCGACGCTTAAGTAAGCACAAGTGTTAAGTGAATTCTTTAGGAAAAGAATGAGGGATACCTGGTGACCTGAGGTCGTGTGCTTTTATAGATGAGTTAGAATGTTAAGATAGAGATAAAGTGAGGGGAATTCGCCTAACCACTCCGCAGCTTATCTTTTTCTGCTTATCTAGGAGTTAATTGCGGATTGGAGGAGGAGAAGTCGCTGCTATCTCCTTTTAGTTTTGTTGGGTTGGACCGAACTCGGAGTCTTGGGTTTGCGACAGTCTCCTCCTCTAGGAATCGTGAAACTTTCTCCTTTGGGCCAGTGTGATCAGGTAGGGAGAGTCTCTTCTACTCCTTAGTGGGCTGGGGATATGAGCTTCTCTCCCTCCTTAGAGAGTTAAAGCTCCTCGGACCCCAGTTTTTAGCCCGTAACAATTATCAAACTGAAAATATATTATACCTTAAGTTCACATTTGCCATATTAGACTTTAGTCTAAGTATGCATTCACAGTATACAAGTGTTAGAAAATAAAATTATTGAAAGTGTCTCTTAATCGTATAAGAATGTCTGACAAGTTATCTTTAGAATTTAAACTGTTTGTCCCCCTAAAAGCCCGCTTATCATTGCATTTAACCATTTATGTCTTGAGCTTAAAGTGACGAGGGGAACACTAAATTAAATAAGATTTTAAACTAACGAGTTAAGTGAGACACAAAGCGGGTTGGACATCATATCTTGACCAAAAATCTTAAGGCANTAACTGCTTACGCTATAGTCATAAACAATGCTCACAGGGTTGTTAATTACATTGGTTGGGTTACTTCTAGCCCCTATATTTTTCTTTGCAAATATTTTTTTACTTGAAAATATGGACCGTTTTGAAACTTTTTCCTTTCTTTATTAAAACATAAAGTATGAGCCGTGCGAGTTTACGAAAGCATACATATATAAGCAAGCGATAGAGTCTACAAGACTTAGGCGTTTATTAGCATAATGAAATGTCATTCGTAGCATTCCATGATATATCAATATTTACTTAGGTCCAAAAACAGTTACACATTCTCTTATGCCTATACATATACATTAATGGCATAAAAGAGCTAAAATACAACACGTATAGAAGTCATGATGCATAGGGCTAAACTGTGGTCTTACTGCTTTCTCGGAACATCTTGACGCCAAGGCCTTCCATCGCCATGTGATGCCTCCTTCTCCCCAGTGCCTTCGACATGTCCTCTTGGAAACATAAATGAGTGGGAATGAGAACGCCGCATCCTCAGTAGAGATTCTAGGGCATAGCTAACCATTTTCACTTCATTTATGTTCCAGGCCACTTAGGAGATCTCTAGGTGTCAATGCAATACTAAAGTTCCTACTGGTTATTATTATTCATTCTAGTCCTGAGTAGCTTTATCTATTTACTAGGTGATAAGGGGAATTCTAGTCCTATCTCACCTATGACAGATAGATGATTGGGCTTTCTAAATCTGATTCTTGCATACTATTCTTGCATATTTCTTCTTTTTGTAGGAACATCATACCTTCCTTGCAGACCTCAAACCGTGCAAGAAAGTAGTGTATCATACGTAATATCTTCTTTCCAGACTTCAAAACATGCAAGAAGTAGCCCGACCTTTCCTGCATACCTTAAACCATGCAGAAAAGTGGTCATACCCTCCATACAGACCTCAAACCATGCAGGAAAAGTAGTCATATCTTCCTTGCAGACCTCAAGCCATGCAAGAAGTAACCACCCTTTCCTGCAGACCTCAAACTATGGCTGTCAAAACGGGGGGCCCGCCCGTTTAGGCCCGTGGGCCTAAACGGGTCGGGACAATAATATGCATATTTTTAGGGTCCGGCTCGTTTACGGTCAATCCGCGAGCCTAAATGGGCTGCCCGCTAGCCCGTTTATTTTTTTTAAATTAAAAACTTCAAAAAATTCAAAAAATTCAAAAAAAATTATTTAAAAAATTAAAAAAAATTCACGGGCTCACGGGCCGGTCCGCGGGCCAAACGGGCCGGGCTTAAATGGGCCGGTCCAATTTTTTTTCAAATTTTCGTGGCTTATTTTTTGCATGTAAAGTCCATTTAACTGGGTAAATGGACTGGGCCCATTTTGACAGCCCTACCTCAAACCATGCAGACAAGTAGCCATGTCTAAGCCCGACCCTCCTTGCCCTACCTCAAATCATGCAAGAAGTAGCCAGGCCTTTCTTGCAGACCTCAAACCATGCAGAAGCACGGCCAAACCTTCCTTGCAGACCTCAAACCATGCAGGAAGGTAGCCAGGGGAATCTCCCTATTGACATATCTACGTTCTTGTTTTTGTGACATAACGGCTTACTGTGGCTGGAATTTTCTGAAGACTTCTTACTTTCCTTAAGATTCATTTATGCTCTTTGAACGGTTGGGTGCTAAGTTCTAGTCACCTATGGTCATCCTGACGACAATCAAGTCCTCATGATGCCTATTAGCATAAGTATAACACATCGTTCATAAAACTAGATCTATTCATCACATCAAGCTTTAGATGTTATCCTGTGTCTAATAATATTAGTTCCTAAAATAGCAAATGAAAACAGAAATCCATACATTATTCTATTCAACAATTAAGCATAACATTTTCTGTCTAAACATGTATATTTTCAATAAATACTATAATGATCTAATCCACCAAACCCTTATTGTTTTTAGCAGCTAATACATCCATTTAAACTCAACCAACTATCAATATTACAATTATGTCATAAGAAGAATTAATACCTGTCATACTCAATATTACACTCCATTACCTAGTTAGTGATAAATATTACATTATAACATTTTACCACTATGCTAGCACTTTGCTATTTAGGTAACTAAATTACTATAAATTATATTTTTACAATATTTACTCACAAAACACTCTTAGCCTAATCATACCTATCACCAATAAACCATATCAGGTACATATATTTTGTCATTGACACGCATACGTTACTATATACACAGATATGCAAAGTTCACACCATTATAAAACCATAAACATGCATACAACAAGATCTATAGACATTTTCATAATCTACATCATCCCATTCTTTCTATTATTCCTTTCATTTTTCTTAGAAATCATCAATAATAACAATAACCACAATACATACGTACAGGGGCAGGTTTTTCCTAGGCCGCTCAGCGTCCTGGCGCTCAGCGGGCCGCTCAGCGCAACGAACAGACCCAGGGTCACTGAATTACAATTTTTCCCATTTTCTTTCCCCAAAACCGTTTCTAATACATCCAATAAGCATATTAATTATTTTTCCCATATATAAAGCATATATAAACATCTATACTATCATCATACGAGTCACATAGACAGTGGTTTTCAAATCACCCACCTTTAAAACGATTTACACGACTTTGCGAAAAATCCTTGAGAAAGCCTCGGTGTTTCCAAAGCTGGTGGTTGCTCTTCCTCATCAAAAACACGCAATGAGGACTTGTGGTTTAGGGTGAAATTTATAAAGGAACGTGATGAGAAAATTACAGGGGACGCCGTGTAGTGAACTGAGTTTATTTCGGTTACTGCAGAGCAACGATGGAGTGCACGAACGGGACTGACTTATATATAAGCAGATGAAATTTAAACAAAATGAAAGCAAGCAGTGGAAGGGGCCATGGTGTGCTATTTATAGGGGAGTGTGGCGCTTTAACTTTGGGAATTTTGGGAAAAAAATAAAAGGGAAAAGAAAAAGAAGAAAAAATGAGATATGTTGTCATGAAAATACATGAAGAAAAACTTGTGTCGCGTAACAAAGAACTAATCAATGTCTAGAAATATAATATACAACCACGGCTAGCTTCCGAATATGCGTTGCAAGGCCAAACGGATTATCTGATGACCTGTGCACTCCAAAACTTTTATTATACTCTTGGTTCACGTTTGCCATATTAGACTTTACTCTAAGTCTGCATTCAGAGTGCACGAGTGTTAGAAAAAAAAAATTATTGAAAGTGTCTCTTAGTCGTATAAGAATGTCTGACCAGTTATCTACAGAATTTGAACTGATTAGTCCCCAAAAAGCCCACTTATCATTGCATTTAACCATTTATGTCTTGAGCTTAAAGTGACGAGGGGAGCACTAAATTAAATAAGATTTTAAACTAACAAGTTACGTGAGAAACAAAGCGGGTTGGATGTCACATCTTAACCAAAAATCATAAGGCAATAGACTTATGGGTCTTCCAAAAATATATATTATTTCCTTAGTTCAAATTTCATCATTGTAAGACGTAATATTCACGCTTAGAACACAATAATCTCTCCCTCAAGTGTGAGGTCCAACATTGATATGCTTACCCCTCAACTGAAGTTTTGTAAACACTTATGATAAACTATCATGGGCTAGTATCACACTTGAGCAAACACACACTAGTTGGGCCGCTGCACACCCAATGGTGAGGAGGACCCAAAATAAATTAGGGGAGATTTTAAATCAACAGACAAAGTGAGCGAAACACCACATCTTGACCCAAAATTTTAAGAGAATGACTTTATGGGTCTTCACAATCTCCACCCAACATCGGCATGTTCCCCCTAAGCGGTAGCTTTGCAAACACTCATGGTAGACGCTTATGGGCTGATATCACACCCAAGTAAACATACACTAGCTTGGCCGCTGCAAACCTAGTAGTGAGGGGAGCCCAAAATAAATCAAAGGGGATTTTAAACCGATGAGCTAATTGAGACATAAATCGGGTTAGACGCTATATTCAAACAAAAAAAACTTAAGACACTAGGTTTATGGGTCTTCCCAAACATATACTATTCACTTAGTCCAAACTTTATCGATATGAAACTATTACATTAACACTTGGAACACAACAATCTTCCCCTCAAGTGTGAGGCCCAACATTGGTATGCTCTCCCCTCAGAGGAAGCTTCGCAAACACTTATGGGTTGGTATTGCACCTGAGCAAACACGCACCAACTGAGCTATTGCTAACCCAACAATGAGGGGAGCCTAAAATAAATTAGAGGAGATTTTAATCCAACGGAAATGAAATATAAAGCAGGTTAAACGCTACATCTTGACCAAAAACCTTAAGGCAATGGGTTTATAGGTTTTCACAAACTCCGTCCAACATCGGTATGCTCCCCCCTCGGCAAAAGCTTCACAAAGACTCACGGTAAACGCTCATTGGCTAGTATCACACCTGAGCAAACATGCACTAGCTAGGTCGTTGCAAACCCAGGGGTGATGGGAGCCCACAATAAATTAGAGGAGATTTTAAATCAACGGGTTAACCGAGACATAAATGGGTTAGACATCACATCTTGACCAAAAACTTTAAAACTATAGCTTGTGGGTTTTCCCAAACACATACTATTCACTTAGGTATATAGACATTCACTTTATTTATTTATTTACTCATCTTTTTCTCTTCTGCGTAAAAAGAAACTGATTATTGATACAAATAAAAAATAATTACAAAGTATTAGGAGGAAAAATAATTAAATGTCCTCAACTAAACCATTGCATGGTTGCTGGTTTCCTTCAATTTCTGTCACCTGAGCATCAATACCTTCTTGTACTTGTGAATCAGCCACATGATCTGCAATCAAACCTTCCTCCTCCCCAAATATCTTCTGATAAAATATAATGACCAGTTCAACAATATCCTTATGGTAACACATTAACGTTACCAATAACATGAACACGTCGATGATGAAGAACCTGGGCAATTGACCAACGAGTACCCACAGGCCTGCTTCGAACGCAAGCAACCCATAACCGTGGAACAGAATAGCGGTTAGCCATCTGGGTCCGGCTGCTGCTGCTGTTGTTGTTGGTGCAATGACGTGGCAAAACAAAGCTATGAGAAAGATCAACATTCCTATGCTATGTTCTTGGAATGGATTGGTGGGTAAGCCTTCATACTTGATTGCAATTGATGCTAGCTCCCATTTGATAAGACGAATGTATACTCTGTTGCTCGCACTTATTACCACACTGCATGAGCCATGGAATCACACGCACACACACTATGAGTAGCTTTATATATATCATAAAAATTATATTTTAAAATTAAGAGAAAATTAATACATGATCAGGCTTCAACCTTTGCTTATATTGTATATATAAAAAGTGCATCTATATATATAAGAAATTGTAATTCAAAATTTTTAGGCCAATAATAAGTAACTGCAAATAGAGAATATTTGAATTTACCTCTGTGTGATTGGATTATTGCTGTCTGTCATGCTGTTGATCACAGACAGTAATTAAAATGAAAATAAAAAAGAGAGAAAAGAGTAGTAATTTAAGATAAAGATCTGTTTGAATAAATTAATATAAGCCTTGAGCTATTTATAGGCGTAGTGATGGAAAGGGTACCGATGGAAAAGAAATTTTGCAATGACGTAATTCTTATTTCGAAGTAGTGGAAGAAACCTCAGTAGCGGAGCCGGGGAAAGCCAGGAATATATCTCATATAGTTGAAGTAGTGGAAGAAACCTGAGTAAGGAATATATAGTTGAAGTAGTGGAATAAAGAGTAAGCCAGGAATATATAGTTGAAGTAGTGGAATAAACCTGCGTAAGCCAGGAATATTTCTCATAGTTGAAGTAGTGGAAGAAACCTGAGTAGCGGAGCCGGGGAAAGCCAGGAATATAATATCAAGTGCATTTGTAGTAGCATAAAGGAAGGGGTATTTGTGATTTGATGTGCTTAATTTGGCTATTCAATGCATCCAGATTGTATTATTTCGAGCAAGCAATGTTGATTATTTTACCATTTCTTCCTTTTTCTTCTTTTTTGTCTTTATAGTAATACTTCTCAATATCACTAAAGCTTCGCTTGATTGGTACGGTACGAGAAAAGAGTCAAACAAAAGCTAAAAGCAACAACAGGGAACTCTTTGACTGCAAAAGCTAAAGCACGTATTCGACAATGTGAAATGCAAACATCCGCCTTATATTTTTTTCCCCGTCTCTTCTGTTATAACAAGAGACTAATCAAGATAATATATAGAAAGAATTAAAAGGAAATCCCTCTTAAACTAAACTAAATTATTTTCAAATGATCAAGTAATGTTTACTTATTAGAGTTCTCAAGAATACTAGATGAACAAAAGTAATTAAAAATTTTTTATTTACCGAATACAAAAAGGAGTTTGGTTGCTATGCATACTAAAACCTTTTTACCGTGTCATCCCATCAATTATTGACACATAAGTAAAAATGGTTTACTCTCTTGTTCACTATTTAAAAACTCAAGCATATAAGATATTTTGATTGGATGACGACATAAATTTTATTTTACATTATTATTACATAACAATTAAACTCTAAAAAAAAAATTAGTTTATGTTTTCTGACACTCTCCAAAGATTTTATCAAACTAAGCCTTACTCTTACAAGTAAGAAAGAATCTGAGAATGGTGTTAGTTAAGAATTACCTGTGTGCGTATTGTGGTATCTTCGGACATGGTAGTGTGTGTTCAAAATAAGTGTAGAGGCTAAATAAAGATCATTGGTTGTGTTTATGTATATTTATAGAGCACACAACAACAAATATTTTATTTCTTTATATTTTAAAAAAGAAATGTAAGTGGAAGAGTCGAGTGCTTTTATCTTTTAGCGTGCCTCTTTATCAAAGGACTTTTGGGGTGGTTTATTCACAGAAATGGGTCTAATATTTTAGAATCGTGTTATTTCAACGCATTTTAGGTTAGACATTATGTCAATTTACTCATGATTTATTATTGAGAGAGATTTTAATGGGATTCACATTTTATTAAATTCATCCAATAATAAATGATAAATGAGTCAACATAGTGTCCTACTCAATGAAAACAAATAAAATTTCTTAATATTTTATATTGTTAGAAATGTTTTGTCTATGGTTTTCCCTGAAAAAATGAAGTACGGTGTACTCACTAAATTAAGTTTGGTTAGTAAGTACGGTGTACAGGGATTGATGAATAATTTTAAGAAACTTTCAATTATGCGATAAGATTAAAAAAATTTCTCCCTTCAACGTTATATCTCAAACTCAAACATAAAACGCATAACATAAAGAGCACTGAAAACACAATTGTGTTACATTTTGTTTTCTTCTTTCCTCTTTCCTCTTCCTCTACCTCTAGTCTTGTGGGCTGAGTGACTACTACTTGCTAGGGATAAATATGGAGAGAAACTTTTGAAAAGAGAAAATGTGGATTGGTGTTCAATTTGACATTACCTTTGTTTCATTGAACTTGAAGTCATAACATGCCTGATGCTTGTAAACTTACGATGTACAATTTGTTACATTCTTCAGCACTCAAAACTCAACAAGCATGTCGAATACACAACTTAATCATGAACCTTAAGTGAACTTATGTTTGTTTTCTACGAGACATCGGATAGAAACTGCAAAGTAAAGAGATCTATTCCCGATCAAATACTCAATTTTCTGCATCATATGACACAAAACAAAAAAGGTAAAATGCATATAGAAATATTAATATAAGACACAGCTAAATCAAAGCCTATATCCCCGACCATTATTTGTTAATCGGAGCTTATTCTATTGTTAAGCCTAATTGAGAGTACATTTGCTTTCTGCAAGTCTGTTTTCAACCTTCAAGGATATGATATGCATACATTCCAATAGTACATATGATTACTTCCTTTTGTCTTCTTTTCAAAGTGATGCAATTTTGTGGAATTAGATAAAAGGACAAACAACAACTAAGCTTAAGCTTTGTTTCATTAGGTGAGGTCGTCTATATGGATCAGACGACGCTATAGTGTTCTGTCATAGATAATGTTACATTCAATCTATTTATACCTATATCTCTTCTAATAAATTCATCTATGGTTGTTTTTGTAGGTTTCTCTCTACCTCTAACTAATGGATTACCCTTCATCTTATGTACTCTCTTTATTATGGCTTCTTCATATCTTCTCCTCACATGCCGAAATCACTTGAGACAATATTCTACCATCTTTTCCACAATAAACACTTCCACAATCGATGCTACCACAACTTTCTCTCTAATGCGTTTATTTCGAATCTTATCTTTTTCTGAATTAGGAAAAAGAAAAAAGATTAAAAAAAGTGATGGCTTTTTTTTCGATGATTAATCCAAAAGCACAAGAAAGTGCAAAAGAAAACAAATAAGTACAAAAAGAAAAAACACAACCCACCCCAAACCCACCGAACATATCGGCAAGCTAGGAAAAATGCCTCATTAAAACCTCCCTAGGGAAACCCAATGGGACAAACCCTTGCTTCTCAAGAGAGGAAAAAGAGTAATCAAACCTAACTTATTAAGGACCCAAAATAAAAGGCAAAATAACTAACAATTCCAATAACACATCCAATACTTTCGTCTAGAAAGACTCGAGATTGTAGGCAATCTACATGCATATAGGCACCTAAAGCACTGATAACAAGAAAGATACCATACTGTAGGTGTGAGAAGTTGTTGTAAGAGTGCATGATCCCTTGGCAGAGCATATACAGAAAATCTTAATGACCTCCACATCAAACTCACTTGCTACATCTGTCATGGATTTCACTAAGAACTCTGCTTTGCTATCAAACTTCCAAATAGCTTTATCCACCACGGTCGCATTGAGCTTTACACTAAGGAGCACATTCTAAAGATCATTTAACAAAATGTTTTCCCATTGGAATATCTGCCTCCTCCATTATGACTCCAGATCCACTGTAAATCATCCCAGAATTCATAGTTAGTAATTCTACACTGTGTGAGAAGGGAGATAGAATAAAGTCTTGGGAACACTTCCTTGAGCCGTTTCTTTCCCAACCATAAATCTTCCCAAAATAGAATTTTTTTAGCCATTGCCTACTTCCATGAAGATTCCTTCCCTTATAATTTGCTGAAGCCACCCATTCTGATAAAACGTATCTGTAATAGCTTGCCACGACTCCCAGACGGTCGGTTTAGAGTCATTTTAGAATGGATTATTACATAAATATAGTTACAGGAAACCACAATGTTTTTCCATAATGGGCAGGAAACGCGACCACCACTTAAATAAGAGGCTAGCATTTTTAATTGCCAGAAAGCCAACCCCCAACCCACCTGTATTGGAGATGCGACCACTTAATGAACGAAAATCCAAATCCACCGGGATTTGCAACCGAAACTTCTTTAAGGAAATATTTTCCCTATATACGCAAGAGCCCCTACCACTATTATTTGTAGCATTGATAGATTCCCAGAGAAAGTCAGCATGCCCCCACAAACTTCTTGCCAAAAGACGTGTAGTGTCAGCCTTTTTTGTTGTAGAGATACCTAGGAAGTCCAATTTCTTTGATCTAACTAGGCGTCTAACCATTCTTCATATGTCTGCACTTCATCTGCTTCTGATCTCCCTCCTACCAATTCGTCACCCGCTGTCCCTCCACCTAGGAGATCTACTATAACTAAGACAGCTCTTTCCTACTTAAGAAACTACGATTGCAACCTACTATGCAACAAATTCCCCATCTACTGTTGCTAACTACTCCATATCCACTGCAATCAATTCTTTCTTATGATATCCTATCTCCTACATACAAACACTTTGCTTTCACCATCTCAGCCATATCTGAACCATCTTCTTACTCCGAAGTTGTGAAATTTGCTTGTTGGAGGGAAGTTATGGATGCTGAAATAGCTGTCTTACAACAGAATAACACATGGCAATTGGTTGATCTCCTTCCTGATAAACATCCCCATAGGATGCAAATGAGTGTATAAGATCAAACTTAAGTCTGATGGTTCCATTGAAAGGTACAAAGCTTGATTGGTTGTTAAGGGATACACTCAAACACGTGGTGTAGACTACATGGACACTTTTAGTCCTGTGGCCAAAATGTCCACTGTCAGATTATTGCTTGCTCTCACCTTTGCCATGAAGTAGCATCTCCACCACCTAGATGTCAAGAATGCTTTCTTACATGGTGATTTACACGAGGAAGTATATATGAAATTGCCACAAGGTTTTCTTGCATCTAGGCCTAATCAGGTTTGCTTATTGCAAAAATTTCTCTATGGTCTTAAACAAACCAGTTGCCAATGGTTTTCAAAGTTGTCTACTGCACTCTTGTCTTGTGGCTATCTCCAATCTCTGTCGGATCACTCACTCTTCATTAAAGCCACTCCTGATTCGTTCACTGCTTTGCTGGTGTATGTTGATGACATTCTCCTTGCATGAAACAATCTCCTAGCAATACAGGCAATGAAATCTTTTCTAGATAATGCCTATTCTAAAGACCTTGGTGAGGCTAAATATTTCCGAGGATTGGAGATAGCTAGAAGTTCTTCTTTCTCAGAGAAAATACGCATTAGAGATCCTTGAGGATGCTTCTCCGTTCTCGTCTTCTTCTTTTCATCACCAAACACCATCACCAATATGAGGCGCCAGATTAGGTTTCCCTTCATTTTGCAAAGTTTCTTCTGCTGCTGCTGCTTCGATTTCCAACGCAGAGATGGGGCAGTGACCACAACCGCTTCTGCTACAGGTAATGGCAACGCTAAACCTCACGACATCATTTCGTTTGGCTTTTACTATTTGGTTTTCATAAAATCTTTGGGCATTAACTGTTGGCATTTTTTAAGCCATACATAAACAACATTGAATGAATGACCTAATCAAACCTGCTTGTTTCTTCTGCAATTTTATCACACAACATTATAATTTTGTTCTGCATCAGCATTACAATTTTGTTACCTTTTTTTTTTTAAAACAAAAAAGAAAAAGAGAAAGCTAAGCTTGAGATTATGCTCGCAGTAGCCATTCCAAACTTGAAACAACGGAGCAAAAGAAAGAGTGACTCACTCCAAACAGTTTTCTTTGCAAATTAAGCACACTACCAAATTGGCAGCTTGTTTGCTTTTTTTTTTTTGCCCCTTCATTGTTATTAGTTGTTTAGAAAACAGGTCCTTATCATGATTATGTAAGAATCAGTTTCTTTCTTTCCCTTTTTTTTTTTTGGTATCATCCTTTGATTATGACCCGGAATTACTTATCCAGTGTACGCAAGTGTTAGCAAGATCATACATCACGGAAGAAAGATAAGATAAAAATAAACCAAGAATGTTATTTGTGATTGGGTTAATACCCTATTTGATCAATGAACTTTATACTATTGCCCTAGTTGGTCACTTAACTCACAGAAGTGTCATGTTTGCAACGTTCATGGACTAACCTGTCACTTTTTTAAGTTTAGGGACCAATTAGGGCACAAGTGTAAAGTCATGAACCAAATAGGGTATTAACCCTTTGTGCTCATTGGGACACCGTGCAGAGTCACATTTTATCAGTCATCAGATTTAGTGTGATGGGCCGTGGGCCTCATTAAAATCTCATTCAATGGTGGATGTGATATAAGTCGGTATGATGGTGTCTTATGTTAAATGAGTACAAATAACTTAGCTCATAAATTCAGCAAAAGATCAAATGGCCTTTGGAGACTATAATAGAATAAAAATTGGTTTTTCCCATTGAAAAAAGGGTGCAGGGTGCATAGTTTCTCGCAAAAAAATAAAAAATAAAAAATCATATCAGTTTGGTTTCTTGCTAGACTTTCCAAAACTTATTTCCAAAGCTATCTTCATTTTATTCAATACGTAGTGATTTATTAACCAATAAACCACTTTGGTCTGTGGACTGTGGGGGAGTATTTTAATAGGCTTAAGACTATATCACTCAATCTTGTTATTAATATACTAATTTTGTTATGTCCTTGAAAGCTTAGTTTCGAAGCATTCCATGGAATGAAAGTATTTTTATTGTGTTACACGGAAATTAAAAGTGTGAAGATAGAGGTAGAGAATTGAGAAACATTTCTTAGTTTTCAACCAGAGCTCGAGAACTGCATCAATGGAAAACATCACCCTAGTTGCATTGTTATTACTAGTTTTTTGCATGATGATAACAGATTATGTTCCTAACAGCTATGCTCAACTGGTTGATTGCTTACCTTCCGATAGAGAAGCTCTCATAGACTTCAAAAAGGGGCTAGAAGATCCTCTTAACCGACTCTCTTCATGGAGGGGCAGCAAATGTTGTCAATGGCATGGGATAATCTGTGAAAACAGCACAGGAGCAGTTGTTGCAATTGATCTCCCAGGTATTGATCATTCTTCTAGCAGGTATGGATATTTTAATCTGAGTGGTGAGATAAGACCATCATTGATGAAGCTCATGTCGCTAAGGCATTTAGACTTGAGCCTTAACTCATTCAAGGGCATACAAATACCTGCATTCTTCGGATCATTGGAGAATTTGCAATATCTTAACCTCTCACAAGCTGGTTTTGGTGGCGTGATTCCTCTGAATTTCAGAAACCTCTCGCACTTGAGATTTCTTGATCTAAGCCATTTAAGCTTAGATGTTGAAAATCTACAATGGGTTTCTGGTCTTGTCTCTTTGGAGCATCTTGCCTTGGATGGTGTTGACCTTTCGTTGGTAGAAGGCTGGCTTAGTGCAATAAACCAGCTACCCTCTTTAATTGAGTTGCATCTATCTGGCTGTGGTCTATTCGGTTCTATTCCATCTCTTCCCTCTGTTAATTTTACTTCACTTGTGCTGATAGATCTTGAATTTAACAACTTTGTGTCCAAAATACCTGATTGGCTTGTGAATATAACCACCCTACAACATATTGATATAAGAGGTAATGGCTTGTATGGAAGAATACCACTTGGTTTCGGAGATCTGCCTAATCTACTGTCCTTGAGATTAGCTGGCAATGGAAATCTGACAGCAAGTTGCTCTCAACTCTTCACAAGAAGATGGAAAAAGATACAAGTGCTTGATTTAGCATTTAATAAGTTACATGGGAAGCTTCCATCTTCTCTTGGAAACTTGACTTCTCTTGTTTACTTTGATCTTTCTGATAATGCTATCGAGGGTGATATTCCAGGTTCTAATGGTAAACTCTGCAACTCAAATGTGTTCAATCTATCACTTAACAACATGACAGGAGATCCACCTGAATATCTTGAAGGAACAAACAACTGCCTTTCTCGAAAACTTTTGCCTAATCTAGAGCACTTCGTCTTGACCAGCAACCAACTGACTGGTAAAATCCCAGATTGGTTAGGTCAATCAGGAAAACTTGTTTTACTTAGTCTTGACAATAATTTGCTTGAAGGTCCCATTCCAGATTCCTTAGGGTCATTGCAAAATCTTACCTCCTTGAGCCTGGCATATAACAAACTGAATGGGACTCTCCCAGAAAGCATAGGACAACTTTCTGAATTGACACTCTTGGATGTTTCTAATAATCAATTGACAGGCATGGTATCTGAAGCTCATTTTTCAAAGCTAAGTAAGCTCGAGATCCTACTCTTGCTTTCCAATTCATTCACTGTGAGTGTTAGCCCCAATTGGGTCCCTCCATTCCAAGTCAGGAATGTTGGCCTGGGTTCATGTGTTTTGGGGCCTTCATTTCCAGTCTGGCTGAAATCACAAAAAGGGGTGATGTACTTAGACTTTTCAAGTGCTGGCATTTCGGGTTCTATACCGAACTGGTTTTGGGATATGTCATCCAAACTGTCACTTTTGAACATTTCCCATAATGAGTTACAAGGGCGACTTCCGAATCCGATACCTGTGGCACTGTATGCTGATGTTGATCTAAGTTTTAATACATTTGAGGGACCAATTCGACTTACATCAGGTGTTATTGAAATGCTAGATCTCTCACACAACCATCTTTCTGGTCCAATCCCATGGAACATTGGTCATATCATGCCTGACTTGATATTTTTATCTCTTTCACATAATCAGCTCCAAGGGGAAATGCCGGTGTCTTTAGGAGAAATGGGGTTATTGCAAGTCCTTGATCTTTCAAACAACAACTTAACCGGAAAGGTCCCTCCAAGCCTTGCTAATTGTTCTTTTCTGAAAGTACTAGACCTTGGGAGGAATAGTTTGTTTGGGACAATTCCTGATACTTTGGGTCAGTTACTACAACTCAGATCGTTGCACCTGAGTGACAACCACTTTTGGGGGAATTTCCCATCATCTTTTAGAAATTTGTCCAATTTGGAAACCATTGATCTTGGAAACAATAGATTTTCAGGCATTATTCCACCTTGGCTAGGGAAGGATGGTTTTGCACATCTTAGAATTCTCAGGTTGAGGTCCAATGCATTTTCTGGAGGATTGCCTCCCCAACTTTCAAAACTAAGTTCATTGCAAGTTCTTGACCTTGCCACAAATAACTTGGTTGGCAGCATTCCACCCAGCTTAGGTTACCTGAAAGGCATAGGTGAAGAGCAAAAGAAAAACACATATTTATTCTATGGAAAATACAGAGGTAGGTACTATGAAGAGAGCTTGGGTGTGAACACAAAAGGCCAATTTCTAGAGTATACCAAGACACTTTCCCTTGTTACTAGCATAGACCTTTCTGACAACAACTTCACTGGCGATATTCCTCATGAAATAACCAAGTTATCTGGTTTGGTGGTTCTCAACTTGTCAAGAAACCATATAACTGGCCGAATTCCCGGAGCCATGTCAAACCTTCATCAGTTGTCATCTCTTGATCTCTCAAGCAATCGACTTTCCGGCGTGATTCCGACAAGCTTATCTTCCTTATCGTTTTTGGGGTACCTGAATTTGTCCAACAACAACCTCTCGGGCGCCATTCCTTATGCAGGTCACTTGACAACCTTTGATGAATCTTGTTTTACAAGGAATCCTGGTCTTTGTGGTCCCCCCCTTCATGTGAGGTGTCCTGGTGATGATGACGATGATGCTAGTCATGAATATGACAAGGGACAAAGTCATGATCAGAATGCAGATGAGGACGGATTAATTGATAAGTGGTTTTACTTGAGTCTTGCTTTGGGGTTTGCAACAGGGATTCTGGTTCCGTACTCCCTCTTTGCAATCAAGGGATCATGGGGTGGTGTCTATTTTGCCATAGTGGATCAAGTTGTTAACAATTTATTGAGGTTTAGACGCTGAAATGGAGTGAAACATAGCCAAAGGAAGTAGCATCATCACAGGAAGTAAAGTAACTTTCTTTTCATTGGGTTCGGGTACTATTCAAATTTCAGAGATATGTTGTGGTTTTATTTTGCACTCATACATTCTGGTTTCGTTTTGTACAAAGGTTGTGTGGGTTACGGTGTCTACCAATTAAACGTTAAATGTATGATGAATGATTGTCTTCCTGTTTTTTCTTTTTAATTAATCCCTCACTGATATCATATTTTTCAAAATACATATTGGGAGATGTTACGGGCTAAAAACCGGGTCCGAGAGCTATAACCCTCTAAGAGGGAGAGGAGCTCTCGTTCTCTAAAAGGCCCGAGGGGCCCAACCCGCTAAGGAGCAGAAGAGGCTCTCCCCACCTAGCCAGACTGACCCAAAGGGAGGGAGTCTCGTGACACTTAGAAGAGGAGAAGGTCACAAGCCCAAAACCTCCAAACCCCGTTCGGCCCAACAAGGCTAAGAGAAGATAGCAGCGACCTTTCCTCCCCAATCTGCAACCAACTCCTGGATAAGCGGGAAAGATAAACCGAGAAAAGATAAACCGGGGGAGATAAGCAAACCCCCTCGTTTTATCTCTATCTTACCTCTATCTTTGTACTCCAAGCTCGCCTATAAAAGCACGCGACCCCTTGGGTCACGAGGTACCTCTCACTCTCCTCTTAGAGAACTCTCCTAATCCTTGTGCTTACTTGAGCGTCGGAGTGCCTTTGCAGGTACACCCCGCCGCCGTACTCTCTTCGAAAGGAACCAGCTTGGAGCTTTCGTCCGAGTCCCTGAACCCGCTCGGAGCCCTCGTCCAGGCCTCCAAACCCACTCAGAGGCTTCATCCTTAGACTTCGAGCTTCCGTCAAGGCGTCTTCCTTACCGTCCAGGTAACCTCGTACCCTTTACGAATTACTTGTGAACAGGAGATATAGAAAGTTGTGATAAATATTGGTTGGCTTAGCTGATAATCCAAGTATGTGTGATGAACATTTTCTTCTTTTTGTTTGAAAAGTATAACTTGCGCTTAAATCATTCATACAATAGTTTTTACTGAAATGAAAAAAAGAGAAGTAAAGGGTCCAATTTGTTTCCTAACAAATCACTTATTGTCCATTTGGTCTCTAACAAAGAAAAGGGGTCTCTGGTATCAATTGAAAACTGCTAGCTGAATTACTGGTGTTTTATTGATAATGAAGAAATTCCAATGGGGAATTTTCTGCACAGAACTGAACAAAGATGGCTCAGGGCCGAAATTAAAGAAACATAAAATAAGAAATAATCCTGGGAATTAAGGATCCCTTGGTCCTCCTAGTCCTATTCCAAAACTTGAATGCTTTTTTTTTATTCCCTAAGATCCTACTTATAATTAACAATAGGCAAGATTCAGGGAATTAGTTTCCTAAAAATCCTCACTTCCTTATTTATCTCTAACTAATTAATTACTAATTATTCTTTCCCTAAAAACCCTGATTTGGCTCTTAACAAATCAGATATTGTTGCCTTTCTTCTTCCTTCTAGAATAATGATATGGAAGGGGAATGATTTCTTTCCCTTTTCGGTTATCCCTTTCCTCTTCAACTATTGGGTATGTAACAATACCCTCCCCTTGAAGTGCCACCTTGTCCTCAAGGTGAAAGTTGAGACTCTCTCCTAGGTCCCAAAACTTGAAAAAGTAGCAAAGCATGCTTCCATTGCACTCATGTCCTTCTGGGTCCCAAGAATGTGATCCAAGTCCACTCTGCAACCTGTCTTGATTTTCAAAAACAGGCAGCAAATAATTTTCCTTTTCAATCACAAGAGAGTGTTTCTGCCCTTGCTTCACAATTACAGGCAAATCAATCCTTGCCTCCTTTGGAACTTCCACTAATTCATCCATATCTTCTTTCCTTTTACATTCATCTTTGTTGTCCCCTCCAGTTCCCTCCTTGGCTTCCTTAAAATTTGATTTTTGAGAATGGTGACCAACAAATACCTCGTTCATTCCCTTATCTGCCTTCGCCTCTTCTACCACCTTCTTCATCTCCATCTTCTCCAACAATGGTTCTGTCTTTGTCATCTCGTCCTTTGGGGCTGCCTGGGTGACTCGGAAATACCTTTCCATCTTTACTAACCAATCCGATGCACCTTCCCCTGAGAAAATTGGGACATCCAATTTCCTAGTGGCCTCAAACCGCCTAGGCTCCTGTTCCTCCCTTTCATTTCTTTCCTCCTCTCCTCCATCTCCCGAGCCCCTGTTCTCGTCTCCCTGGGCACTTTCTGGTGGCTGCGGTGGCAGCCTGCCCATAATCTGCTGCAGGAGCGTCAGTGTGTGAGCCTGCAACTCCTTCATTTCCTTTATCTGCCTCTCCACTGCCTCCATCCTAGCCTCCATAACGGCACGCGTGGGAACCATGCACAGTCCTCCCTAGGATCGGTGCTGTGATACCAGTTGTAAGAACTGGTATCAATTGAAAACTGCTAGCTGAATTACTGGTGTTTTATTGATAATGACAGAAATTCCAATAAGGAATTTTCTGCACAGAACTGAACAAAGATGGCTCAGGGCCGAAATTAAAGAAACATAAAATAAGAAATAATCCTGGAAATTAAGGATCCCTTGATCCTCCTAGTCCTATTCCAAAACCTGAATGCTTTTTTTCTATTCACTAAGATCCTACTTATAATTAACAATAGGCGAGAATCAAGGAATTAGTTTCCTAAAAATCCTCACTTCCTTATTTATCTCTAACTAATTAATTACTAATTATTCTTTCCCTAAAAACCCTGATTTGGCTCTTAACAAATCAAATATTGTTGCCTTTCTTCTTCCTTCTAGAATAATGATATGGAAGGGGAATGATTTCCTTCCCTTTTCAGTTAGCCCTTTCCTCTTTAACTGTTGGGTATGTAACAGGGTCCTGTTAGAGTTAGTCCCTTTTTGTCAGGTTCAACCATTAATTGGGTTGATGTATCACATTAAGTGACTTATGTGGCATCATTGGCACACTTCCTCTTCCTTACCACGTGTCACTCCTTCTCACTTGTATGCATGTGATGTTTAAACGATTGATACTTATACATGATGATACTGTATGTGAATCCTTGTTTTATGTATGTTGCAAGTGTAGCCTTTAATTAGAATTAATGTTTTTCATGTTGCATATACATTTGAAAGTCCCTGGGCATTGCGTTGCTTTCCTTAAAAATAAGACTTCATTTAGGACATTGCATTCCTAAACACATTAAAAGGGCATTAGAGCACTTTTACAAATTAATTCCTAACATAGTGTTATTTTAGAACAATTTTTTTTTTGTCTAGTGTTGTTTTAGAATTTATGCAAAATTGAAAGAGCAATTTCAAATTGTTCTTTTATCGGGTGCTAACACGTGGCAAAACGCAGACTAAAAAGAAGACAAAAAATGTCTTATGTGCTAGCTCAATCCAGTAGCATTTAAGAATATGTAACACACCCTTGATAAAGCTCACTTTAAATTTTAGTGTTAAGCCACCTAACCTTGGTAACACGTGCTACTGGCATGTGTTCCTGGACACGGGTGGCATGTGTTAGCTCGTGGCATATGTTCCTGGACACGGGTGGCGTGTGTTGGCTCGTGGGAGACTTTTTTTTGTCTCCTTTTTAGACTACGCTTCAAAACACGTCGGCACTTGGCATAAGAGCGATTTTAAAGTGCTCTTTCAATTTGACACAAATTCTAAAACAACACTAGACAGAGAGCTTGTTCTAAAACAACACTATATTAAGAATTAGTTTGTAAAAGTTCTCTATTGTGATCAAAACGCGGCATTGCGATATGGAAACGGCACCTGGCATTCCCTTTATATAAACAAGATTTATTTTAAGGCATGATTAATAAGTCGGATTGAGCTCATAGCTCATCCCTATGGTTAATAAAGGAGATAAGAAATAAACAATACTTATACATTTTTATATGCGTGTCATTTGTACACTTAGACTGTGTTTGGGTACTGAGAACAAGAATATAGAGATAGAAAGACATAAAATCTCGTTTGGTTGTTGAGACATGTACAAAAACTTGTGCCTCAGGACAGAAAATTAATGTATTTTCTATACCTCCGTTTTATTGAGACTTTGATACAGAATATGGAGACACAAGCTTTCAGATTGTGATAATGTGTTTTTATTTTATTTTTTCTATTAAATTAATACAACAATGATATTTTAAGTTATTTAGAGTGTATTTTCTAACTTATTTTTATTAAATAAAACAAGATATAAAAACAAATAAATGTATCTTGTATACTGTTACAAAAACGAATACAAATCTGACTTGTCTTCTTATTTTTTAGGTCTATGCTCTCATGTCTCTATATTTCTGTCTTCTCTCAGCAACCAAACATATCCTTGTGCCTCACAGCCTGTTCACACTTATGCTCATAAGTCTCACATGTTTACATCCTTACATGATTATGGTTTTATATGTATGGTTGAGATATCTGAAATTATATGTCCAAAATGAATCCACTTCAGTAATGACGATTCGAAAACATACAACTGAATTCTCTTATGCTTACACCTTTCATAATAAATTGAAGTGGCTGGGGCGATGGCGATGATACTTTAGAGTATTGCAGAGATATATTATCTAATTCCTGTTGTTTTTTTTCCCATGTTGTCTCCAGGTGATTAGGTTGTGTTGAGTGTTAGCTAGTCTTGAGTGGCTTTATGATCAGACAATTAGGACATACACAGAGCAGTGGTATACAACAAGGAGCTTTTAGCTAGATGGAAGAAAAATCACATGATATACTTGGACTTTGGTTTAGTAAGTTTTGGCTCTCTAAAAGTTGTTTATTCTCTAAACGTTGTTACTGAAAAGTCGTAGTAGCAGTGTTTAGTAATGTTTGGTAAATATATCATTAAAGTTCTCTTAAAACATAAAATGACTAAAAAAGACATAAATATTAAAAAAATAATGTTTATCTTTATTTTTCATTAATTAATAAATGACAATAGAGTTTTTAATCAAAATTTAAGTTTATTTTAGTCTTTTTTTTTTTAAAGTTTTGGAGAGCCAGATTTAGCTCTAAAAAACTTCTTTTTTAGGGTTCCTAAGAGCACCTCTGACTCTCAGCCAAAAGCAAAAGTTTTTCAACTTTTTTGTTTACCAAACACAAAAAATCGGCTTATGCTTTTTGAGAGTAAGAGCACCCCTTCAAAAAGCCTTACCAAACTAAGTCTTATGATCTCTTGGTACTAATTGTAACTAAAACTCAGACTATTGACTGGCGCACAGGGAACCACAACCCCCTAACAAGCCTAACAATTTTACATAAAAGTGGACGAAGTTTTTCTTTGAAAATAAATATTTTCCAAAATACAATTTTCTACCAAATCGTTTAATCACTAATAAAACTAAGACATTCTCAAAGTGCTTTTCAGTTCAAAACTTGCAATATAAAGAAAACCAGAAGTTCGACAAAGTTCAAGTTATAAGACATCTAAACTTTTAAAGAAAACTCTTTTCCTTACCAAACATGATACAATACAGAATGGATGTGAAGACCTTACTTGTGGACTAATGAAGCACTCTAAAGATAACTTCAAATATATCACAAAAATAAATCACCTGAAGTCTAGAAGGACCCACACACTTACAAATAAGGTTGTCAAACTTGAGAGTTTAAGTAAACTCGTGAAACATCAGGAAACTCGAATTGTAAACTCATAAGAGTTTACATACGTAAAAAATACATGTTATAAATAATAAAATTAGGAATTAAACATGATTAATTTTTGTATTCACAATTGACATTGAACAATGTTAAATATAAAATAAGATAAATGAAAGAAATACCGTAAAATATACCTTAATGCATGACACTTAGTTATGCCATACTTTATTTTGCACATGTATTACTTTATAATTCGATAAAACATAGCTCAATTATGATAAATATATAAAATTAGTTTAATAAAATTAATAGATGTTGTTTAACACACACAAAGTCAGCTAAGTATTTAAGAAAGTTACCAAACTTATACATTTTGAAGTAAACTCGTGGGTAGATTTTAACTCGTAAATTCTCCAGTAGAATTGAGAGTTTACTTAAACTCGTATGAGTTTATGAAAAGAGTTTACATGAGTGTTAACTCATTTTGTGTAGTGAAATCGTAAACTCATAAGAGTTTACACGTTAGCTCGAGAGTTTAAAAACCATGCTTACGAGCCACGCCATAAACGACTCCATCGAGCCACGACAACTGTACAAAGAAATACTTGAAACTGAAATGTATATGAGGGGTGACTCGACCGACTCAATGAGGGATAAAAGCCTATAATAAGTATAAGTCAAGCTCATTGAAAGTATAAATATATAGGGAATGTAAGTTTCGATCTTCCATTAACCAATTCATGGAAACAAGGATTTTGAAATTTATGATTATCACATTGTAAACGAGGTTAAGAGTAGAAACACATACCTGGATCCATATCGCGATTGAATCTTATTAACAGATTATTTTCCCTTCTCTTCCTTTAATCTTTTCAACCTCTTCTGATGGTGAGAAGAACATTTTCTTTAGCAGACCTGAAACCCTAATGATTTCTGAATTCTTTGCAATCCTTGAATCCTTATTTTTCTTTGAGTAACACCATCTTATTTATAAGGAAGAGGGGATGGTCGGTTTTACCAAAATACTCCCCACTAACTCTATAATCTTTTATAAGATTAATTGCCATCATCTTAATCCCCTTTTGTTAAAGTTAGCACTACTATTAGTTACATGAACGATATTATCATGAGATTATAAAATAATCTTACAGGGAAATATAATGCAAATAGTTATAACACTTTTCTTTCTCAAAAGAGAAACCATAATTTATCTCTATAATTCGCAACAATTCATACAGAAAATACATTTATTTCAAGTTTCTTATTAAACCAACTTCCACACAGAATCCATCAAGTCAGGCAGAAGAGGTTGACAATGCCCAATTTAGGTACAAAGACCGATAAACACAACATAGACCGACAATATGTGAACTCTTCTCACCATGGTAATCAGTGAACAGAGGCTAGTATGATTATATTTCTTACTAGCTACGGTCTAAGTTATGGTGCACCAAGTCTAATGCCTATTGCCATTGGCTCTACAGATCTTGGCAAGACTTAATCCAAAACTGTATTATCAAAATTGTACAATCTAAATGTATATAAACATATAGGGGATCTATTTCTTGTTTCAAAATATCTTCACAGCCATATCAATGGTTTCCTAGAAGCCCAAACAGAAATCCTAATATGTACCTTATATTTCAAAACCTTCGTTGGTTACCCAAAAAAAAAAAAAACCTTAAATTAGAGCACTTATTGCTATAAAAGAGATATTTGACATATTTATGGCTTTGGTCGACAACATTTCTTTCTTATCTGTGGTCGACCATAATCATTGTTATCAAGTTGATTGGGTCTTTTGCTCAAGATCAACTAAAATGCTTGACCATTACCTTTTTTTATGTGAATTCATTCTGTTATTTCCGGTCACCTTGTTATGAATTTATTTTATCGTACTTAATATATTTTTTCTTTTACCATAAGACAGTCAAAGTTGGTAAAGCTAAGCTATAATTAGAAAATAGTCCTTCTTATTCTCCTCCTAGCTATCAAATCAAAGCCTTTTTTCAAAGTATGCTTTGGATGTCTGCATTTGGAAATTCTGTCGTATTTTCCTAATGCGCGTCATTTTCATCAATATTGTCCAACACAAACGGAAAATATTTATTTTTTAAGCATGTGGAAGACCTAGTGAAATGCACTACGTTGTTTGCATTAGAGTTCACAAATCCCTGGTGAGTTGGCTCCTTTTGAAGTTCATGCTCATAATGGTGCCAATTTTTTTTTGTTTGTGTAATTCTAAAGTATTATGTTAAATATGATCTAATTTTTATCTCATCAAAATCTATTATTTATAATTAAAAGGGTTAATTAAGTTTTTAATCCCTGTAATATGAAAAAGTTTGGTTTTAGTCCCTCATGATAAGTTTTAGTCCCTGTAAAATGTGAAAATTTGATTTTGGTCCCTGTGGACAGTTGGTGATGGACAGTGATGTAGAAATGGTCCCTGATGACGGGTTAACTGACATATCATCACCGTCCATCACCAACCGTCTATAAGGGTCAAAATCAAATTTTCACATTTTACAGGAACTAAAACTTGTCGTGAGAGACTAAAACCAAACTTTTTCATATTACAAGGACTAAAAACTTAATTGACCCTAATTAAAATCTCATTTATTATATGATTTTGGTTATAATTAACACAGTGCTCCAAGATAACACTAGAATATCTCCAAAAATACGCTCCTTTGTAGGTAATAATGACCTGTAGGTGCCGTTTTTTTTTCCCCTCTTCTGTGTGATGTAAGTGCTTATACTATCAATCCTGTTATATAAAAGCCTACTTTTGACCTTTATCAAAAGGTTTCTTTGTAAATACACAAATTGATATGTTTTTACTCTAATTGTCTCAGCTAAAAGCATATCTGGAAAGTGAAATTTATCCTTTTATTTGAATTTTCTCTAAACTCAACGAGAAAACTATTGCTCCCCCAAATTGATCAACGAGACAGTTAGTTACATCGAACTAATACATGTGTTGTTTTAACTATCCCACAAGGTTTGGATACCTTTTTAGTTACAACTATAATCAAATTCGCGGGATGCAAAGACAAAAAAAAGGTTATTAAAATGAAATTTTAGTTGAAAAATTTACTCCTACAAGGCTTATAATTGAATAGGGATGAGTTAGTGAAATTTCTGGTCTTGAGAATAGAATCTAAATGTAGATGATTTAATTAAGACAAAATATAATATCAAAAATAATTTAATAAGTAACGTTTAAAATTATTTAAACAAATCAAATAATGACTTTAAAGGCAATGAAAGTATAATAATAACCCATAATGCAATAAAATGAAAAACACAAAAGAGAGAAAAATTACATACTATTCTACAGTCATATAGAAGGAATTTTGTGTAGCTGATATAACAAAATAAGAGGTTGTTTTGTGAAGGTTACCTAAGACTTTATTGTGTTTTTATGTGATACAAACTAAAGGAGCAGAGGTGTGGGAAAGAGGAAGAGGATGAGCTTCATTGCACGAGAAAGTGACACCTTTACAAATTGGCTCATGTGGCAATAAACTAAAGCTGGGTATTAGAATTTATATATTATAAATAGCAAATGTTATTTGTACAATTTTAAAAATATCCAACTACATTAAACTAAACAGAAAAAATTAAAAGAATAAATAAATAAACATTATCAAACACATAAACGAACAATATTAAACATATGTGTCGGCATGCATAAATGTCTGTATTCATGTGTTTAATATTGCTTGTTTTTAGGTTATATAAATAAGATTTTTGTTTTGATTTAAATAAGTTTTTAGTCACTAATAAATCACAAATTTTGGTTTTAGATTTTAATAAATATTTGTTTTGGTTTAAAACCTAATAAATTTTTTTTTTTCTTTTTCGTTCCTACCGTCAAATTGGTTCATTAATTGCTGACGTGGTACATGGAAGTCAAAGTCAACCTTATTTATGTGACACATCACCTACCCACGTGATATAAGAAGTTGTTTAGCTATGTTTTTATTCTTAATAAATCATAAATTTTGGTTTTAACCCTTAATAAAAAAAATGGTTTTAGTCTTGATAAAATTTAATTTTTGTTTGTTGTCGTTGTTGTGAGCTTGGTCAATTAAGTCTAAGAAAATCAATCAACCCCTTCTCTCTCTCCCGTCTCCCCTTATCTCCCATGACTCCTTTCTCTGCCCTATGACCACTGATCATCGCTCTTCACTTACCACCGTAGTTCCATCCTTCGACCACTACACCACCAACTACAACTCTCTGCCAAAAAACCACATTGTCAAGGAAAAAGTCACAAACAACGTGTGCTCCTCAACGACATCTTTGACAAGGCGAGGCGAGGGATGACAAGATCTGCAGTGGCACCTCTATCACTTCCCCATTGCCACAAACCACCGCCATTCATCTCTCATGAAACTATTGCCGATCCTCAGATATGTGAGGAACCATCGCTTGGGTTATGTGACACATGCAAGTCGCATGACATTAACCACATGGATTTGGAATGCTTAGGTGGAGAGAGTGACATATTCAAGTTAACTGTCACGTTAACAATTAGCGGACCAAGCTATAGGTAATACAAAAAACAAATAAAAAATTAGTAAGGGCTAAAAACTACAATTTATTAAAGATAAGGACTAAAACCAAAATTTACGATTTATTAGGGATTAAAAACTTATTTAAGTGATTTTTTATGCCACATGAATAAATGGGGTGTCATATAAGCAGGATTGACTTTGACTTTAACTTCTGTTTGCCACATCAACAATGAACAGACCAAGTTGCTTTATTGCAGACTGAAACTGAAAAAAATATTATTAATGGCTAAAACCAAATTTTGTGATTTGTTAAAGATTAAAATCTAATTTAAGCCTTCTGTTTTAATTATAAGAACTATCAATTTGTTAACCTATTTTTTTTTCAAAAAATAAAATAAAATCTATCTGACCCATTTTCAATCATTATTCATTCGATATTTTATATATATTGTTTCTATCAATTTAGTTCAATATATTTTGAATCGCTTTGAATTTAATATGTCAGGTCAGTAGCATGTTAGCAAATTAATGAAAAAAATGTAAAAAACTAAATTATACTAATTTAACTGACTAAATTGATGGAAAATAAATTAGGGAACTAAATTAATAAAACAAATAAAATTAAGGGGCCAAAAAATTCATTTTGCCAAAATATTTATTAACACCCACCAAATCGACAATATTAATGTTCGCAAGTAATTCATATAGAGAACGAGGTTATCTGAACACGAGTAGAGGGTGAGAAAGGCGTCTTAACGGAAGCTCAAATGCTTGGACGGAAGTTCCAAGCGGTTTCCTCTTGGAGAGAGTGCGGCGGCGGGGTGTACCTGCAAAGGCACTTCGACGCTCAAGTAAGCACAAGTGTTAGGTGAATTCTCTAGGAAGGGAATGAGGGATACCTGGTGACCTGAGGTCATGTGCTTTTATAGATGAATTAGAATGTTAAGATAGAGATAAAGTGAGGGAAATTCACCTAATCACTCTGCAGCTTATCTTTTTCCGCTTATCTAGGAGTTAATTGCGGATTGGAGAAGGAGAAGTCGCTGCTATCTCCTTTTAGTTTTGTTGGGTTGGACCGAACCCGGAGTCTTAGGCTTACGACATTCTCCTCCTCTAGGAATTGTGAAACTTTCTCCTTTGGGTCAGTGTGATCATGTGGGGAGAGTCTCTTCTACTCCTTAATGGGCTGGGGATCTTTGAGCCTTTTTGGGGATATGAGCTTTTCTCCCTCCTTAGAGAGTTAAATCTCCTCGGACCCCAGTTTTTAGCACGTAACAATTATCAAACTGAAAATATATTATACCTTAAGTTCACATTTGCCATATTAGACTTTAGTCTAAGTATGCATTCACAGTATACAAGTGTTAGAAAATAAAATTATTGAAAGTGTCTCTTAATCGTATAAGAATGTCTGACAAGTTATCTTTAGAATTTAAACTGTTTGTCCCCCTAAAAGCCCGCTTATCATTGCATTTAACCATTTATGTCTTGAGCTTAAAGTGATGAGGGGAGCACTAAATTAAATAAGATTTTAAACTAACGAGTTAAGTGAGACATAAAGTGGGTAGGACGTCATATCTTGACCAAAAATCTTAAGGCAATAGATTTATAGGTCTTCCCAAAAATATACTATTCTCTTAGTTCAAATTTCATCATTGTGAGACGTAATATTCACTCTTAGAACACAATAATCTCTCCCTCAAGTGTGAGGTCCAACATTGATATGCTTACTCCTCAGTGGAAGTTTTGTTGACACTTACGATAAACGATCATGGGCTAATATCACACTTGAGCAAACACACACTAGTTGGGCAGCTGCAAACCCAGTGGTGAGGGCGACCAAAATAAATTAGGGGAGATTTTAAATCAATAGGTAAAGCAGGTAAAACACCACATCTTGACCCAAAATCTTAAGGGAATGAGTTTATGGGTCTTCACACCGCCCAGCATCGGTATGTTCCCCCTCAGCGGAAGCTTTGCAAACACTCACCGTAAACGCTCATGGGCTGATATCACACCCGAGTAAACACACATCAGCTTGGCAATTGTGTAACACCCCTGCTAACTGCTTATGCTATAGTCATGAGCAATGCTCACAGGGTTGTTAATTACATTGGTTGGGTTACTTCTAGCCCCTATATTTTTCTTTGCAAATATTTTTTTACTTGAAAATATGGACCGTTTTGAAACTTTTTCCTTTCTTTATTAAAACATAAAGTATGAGCCGTGCGAGTTTACGAAAGCATACATATATAAGCAAGCGATAGAGTCTACAAGACTTAGGCGTTTATTAGAATAATGAAATGTCATTCGTAGCATTCCATGATATATCAATATTTACTTAGGTCCAAAAATAGTTACACATTCTCTTATGCCTATACATATACATTAATGGCATGAAAGAGCTAAAATACAACACGTATAGAAGTCATGACGCGTAGGGCTAAACTGTGGTCTTGCTACTTTCCCGGAACATCTTGACGCCAAGGCCTTCCACCGCCATGTGACGCCTCCTTCTCCCCATTGCCTTCGACATGTCCTCTTGGAACCATAAATGAGTGGGGATGAGAACGCCGCATCCTCAGTGGGGATTCTAGGGCATAGCTAACCATTTTCACTTCATTTATGTTTCAGGCCACTTAGGAGGTCTCTAGGTGTCAATGCAATACTAAAGTTCCTACTGGTTATTATTATTCATTCTAGTCCTGAGTAGCTCTATCTACTTACTAGGTGATAAGGGGAATTTTAGTCCTGTCTCACCTATGACGGATAGATGATTGGGCTTTCTAAATCTAATTCTTGCATACTATTCTTGTATGTTTCTTCTTTTTGTAGGAACATCATACCTTCCTTGCAGACCTCAAACCGTGTAAGAAAGTAGTCTATCATACGTAATATCTTCCTTCCATACTTCAAACCATGCAAGAAGTAGCCCGACCTTTCTTGCAGACCTCAAACCATGCTGAAAAGTGGTCATATCCTCCATACAGACCTCAAACCATGCAGGAAAAGTAGTCATATCTTCCTTGCAGACCTCAAACCATGCAAGAAAAGTAACTGTATCTAAGTCAGATCCTCCTTGCAGACATCAAACCATGAAAGAAGTAACCACCCTTTCCTGCAGACCTCAAACTATGGCTGTCAAAACGGGGGGCCCGCCCGTTTAGGCCCGTGAGCCTAAACGAGTCGGGACAAAAATATGCATATTTTTAGAGACTAGCTCGTTTATGGTCGATCCGCGGGCCAAACGGATTATTTAAAAAATTAAAAAAATTATTTAAAAAATTTTAAAAAAAATCACGGGCTCACGGGCTGGTCCGCGGGCCAAACGGGCCGGTCCAATTTTTTTTCAAATTTTCGTGGGCCTATTTTTTGCATATAAAGTCCGTCCATTTAACTAGGTAAACGGACTGGGTCCATTTCGACAGCCCTACCTCAAACCATGCAAAAAAGTAGCTACGTCTAAGCCCGACCCTCCTTGCAGACCTCAAATCATGCAAGAAGTAGCCAGGCCTTTCCTGCAGACCTCAAACCATGCAGGAAGGTAGCCAGGGGAATCTCCCTATTGACATATAATAGGGAGATTTTCTTAAGACTTCTTACTTTCCTTAAGATTCATTTATGCTCTTTGAACGGTTGCGTGCTAAGTTCTAGTCACCTATGGTCGTCCTGACGACAATCAAGTCCTCATTATGCCTATTAGCATAAGTATAACACATCGTTCATAAAACTAGATCTATTCATTACATCAAGCTTTAGATGTTATCCTATGTCTAATAATATTAGTTCCTAAAATAGCAAATGAAAACATAAATCCATACATTATTCTACTCAACAATTAAGCATAACATTTTCTGTCTAAACATGTATATTCTCAATAAATACTATAATGATCTAATCCACCAAAGCCTTATTGTTTTTAGTAGCTAATACATCCATTTTAACTCAACCAACTATCAATATTACAATTATGTCATAAGAAGAATTAATACCTGTCCTAGTCAATATTACACTCCATTACCTAGTTAGTGATAAATATTACATTATAACATTTTACCACTATGCTAGCACTTTGCTATTTAGGTTATTAATACTAACTAAATTACTATAAATTATATTTTTACAATATTTACTCACAAAACACTCTTAGCATAATCATACCTATCACCAATAAACCATATCAGTTACATATATTTTGTCATTGACACGCATACGTTACTGTATACACAGATATGCAAAGTTCACACCATTATAAAACCATAAACAAGCATACAACAAGATCTATAGACATTTTCATAATCTACATCATCCCATTCTTTCTATTATTCCTTTCATTTTTCTTAGAAATCATCAATAATAACAAATAACCACAATACATACGTATAGGGGCAGGTTTTCCCCAGGCCGCTCAGCGTCCTGGCGCTCAGCGGGCCGCTCAGCGCAACGAACAGACCCAGGGTAACTGAATTACAATTTTTCCCATTTTCTTTCCCCAAAACCATTTCTAATACATCCAGTAAGCATATTAATTATTTTTCCCATATATAAAGCATATATAAACATCTATACAATCATCATACGAGTCACATAGACAGTGGTTTTCAAATCACCCACCTTTAAAATGATTTACACGACTTTGCAGAAAATCCTGGAGAAAGCCTCGGTGTTTCCAAAGCTCGTGGTTGCTCTTCCTCGTCAAAAACACGCGATGAGGACTTCTAGTTTAGGGTGAAATTTATAAAGGAACGTGATGAGAAAATTACAGGGGACGCCGTGTGACTTGAGTTTATTTCGGTTACTACAAAGCAACGACGGAGTGCATGAACGGGACTGACTTATATATAAGCAGATGAAATTTAAACAAAATGAAAGCAAGCAGTGGAAGGGGCCATGGTGTGCTATTTATAGGGGAGTGTGGCGCTTTAACTTTGGGAATTTTGGGAAAAAAATAAAAGGGAAAAGAAAAAGAAGAAAAAATGAGATATGTTGTCATGAAAATACATGAAGAAAAACTTGTGTCGCGTAACAAAGAACTAATCAATGTCTAGACATATAATATACAACCACGGTTAGCTTCCGAATATGCGTTGCAAGGCCAAACGGATTATCTGATGACCTGTGCACTCCAAAACTTTTATTATACTCTTGGTTCCCGTTTGCCATATTAGACTTTACTCTAAGCCTGCACTCAGAGTGCACGAGTGTTAGAAAAAAAAAAAATTATTGAAAGTGTCTCTTAGTCGTATAAGAATGTCTGACCAGTTATCTTCAGAATTTGAACTGATTAGTCCCCAAAAAGCCCACTTATCATTGCATTTAACCATTTATGTCTTGAGCTTAAAGTGACTAGGGGAGCACTAAATTAAATAAGATTTTAAACTAACAAGTTAAGTGAGAAACAAAGCGGGTTAGATGTCACATCTTAACCAAAAACCATAAGGCAATAGACTTATGGGTCTTCCAAAAATATATATTATTTCCTTAGTTCAAATTTCATCATTGTAAGGCGTAATATTCACGCTTAGAACACAATAATCTCTCCCTTAAGTGTGAGGTCCAACATTAATATGCTTACCCCTCAACTGAAGTTTTGTAAACACTTATGATAAACGATCATGGGCTAGTATCACACTTGAGCAAACACACACTAATTGGGCCGCTGCAAACCCAGTGGTGAGGAGGACCCAAAATAAATTAGGGGAGATTTTAAATCAACAGACAAAGTGAGTGAAACACCACATCTTGAACCAAAATTTTAAGAGAATGACTTTATGGGTCTTCACAATCTCCGCCCAACATTGGCATGTTCCCCCTAAGCGGAAGCTTTGCAAACACTCATTGTAGACGCTTATGGGCTGATATCACACCCGAGTAAACATACACTAGCTTGGCCGCTGCAAACCTAGTAGTGAGGGGAGCCCAAAATAAATCAAAGGAGATTTTAAACCAATGAGCTAATTGAGACATAAATCGGGGTTAGACGCTATATTCAGACAAAAAAAAAACTTAAGACAATAGGTTTATGGGTCTTCCCAAACATGTACTATTCACTTAGTCCAAACTTTATCGATATGAAAGTATTACATTAATACTTGGAACACAACAATCTTTCCCTCAAGTGTGAGGCCCAACATTGGTATGCTCTCCCCTCAGAGGAAGCTTCGCAAACACTTATGGGTTGGTATTGCACCTGAGCAAACACGCACCAGCTGAGCTATTGTTAACCCAACATTGAGGGGAGCCTAAAATAAATTAGAGGAGATTTTAATCCAACGGGCTAAATGAGATATAAAGCAGGTTAAATGCTACATCTTAACCAAAAACCTTAAGGCAATGGGTTTATAGGTTTTCACAAACTCCGCCCAACATCGGTATGCTCCCCCCTCGGCAAAAGCTTCACAAAGACTCACGGTAAACGCTCATTGGCTAGTATCACACCTGAGCAAACATGCACTAGCTAGGTCGTTGCAAACCCAGCGGTGATGGGAGCCCAAAATAAATCAGAGCAGATTTTAAATCAACGGGTTAACCAAGACATAAATGGGTTAGACATCACATCTTGACCAAAAACTTTAAAACTATAGCTTATGGGTTTTCCCAAACACATACTATTCACTTAGGTATATAGACGTTCGCTTTATTTATTTATTTAATCATTTTTCTCTCTTCTGCATAAAAAGAAACTGATTATTGATACAAATAAAAAATAATTACAAAGTATTAGGAGGAAAAATAATTAAATGTCCTAAACTAAACCATTGCATGGTTGCTGGTTTCCTTGAATTTCTGTCACCTGAGCATCAATACCTTCTTGTACTTGTGAATCAGCCACATGATCTGCAATCAAACCTTTCTCCTCCCCAAATATCTTGTTATAAAATATAATGACGAGTTTAACAATTTCCTTATGGTAATACATTAACGTTACCAATAACATGAACACATCGATGATGAAGAAGCAGGGCAATTGACCAACGAGTACCCACAGGCCTGCTTCGAACGCAATCACGCCATAACCGTGGAACAGAATAACGGTTAGCCATCTGTGTCCGGCTGCTGCTGCTGCTGGTGGTGCAATGACGTGGCAAAACAAAGCTATGAGAAAGATCAACATTCCTATGCTATGTTCATGGAATGGATTGGTGGGTAAGCCTTGATACTTGATTGCAATTGATGCTAGCTCCCATTTGATAAGACGAATGTATACTCTGCTGCTCGCACTTAGTACCACACTGCATGAGCCATGGAATCACACACACACTATGAGTAGCTTTATATATATCATAAAAATTATATTTTAAAATTGAGAAAATTAATACACGATCAGGCTGTAAGCTTTGCCTATATTATATATATAAAATGTGCATCTATATATATAAGAAATTGTAATTCAAAATTTTTGACCACTTATAAGTAACTCTAAATAGAGAATATTTGGATTTACCTCTCTATGGTTGGATTATTGATGTCTGCCATTCTTTTGATCACAGTAATTAAAAACAAAAATAAAAAAGAGAAAAGAGTAGTAATTTAGAATAAAGAGGTTAGAAGAAATTAATGCAAGGTCCCTGAGCCATTTGTAGTGGAGCCGATGGAAAGTTAGTTTCGAAAGCTTGTGGCCGTCGAACGAAAGAACTAAGGAAAATGGGTGGAAACAAGACCAGACCAATCACTGTCGACGTGTGCCGAATACTTTATGAGTCAGATAAATTTCAATGTAAAACCCATAGCCTGGCGATGTGGACGCCAAACATTTATCAATGAAACCTTTAGCAAACACTGTTATTACGTGGACGATGGCGTATACGAATGCCAGATCATCCAGGGGTATGAGAATGCCAGATCATCCAGAGTATTAATTTTGGATTAAAATCTACCAGATTTTTGGTAAAAAATTTCAGAAATTAGAGGATTTAAACATCCAACTCCTCTAGTAACAAAACCTGTATATCAAGATATTAATTCTAAATCTCCCCAATACTCCCCCACAACGACACAAATGATAAACACTCTAACTAAAGAGACCCCATTTCAAATCGATAGAATGGATTAAACAAAACTTTTTAGCACCTTATAATACTTACAAGGTAGAATGGTTTTTCCAAAACTATTCAGTAAAAGAATGAGACAAAATTAAGCAACTGTTTTATCAATATTTAGAAAACCATGAGATAAATATATATTTCTTTGAGTGGTTTGATCAACATTACTTTAAAGAAATAAATCCTTTAGAAAAGAGATCAACAACATGGTAAACGCTTAATAATTCAACAGTAGAATCTGAATATCCTCCAACAGAAGGGATAAAAACTCAAACTTCAAATTTAGAATTAGAAGCAATACCTTTTAAAACAGTAATACAAGAAGACCAACCAATAGACAAGAAAGATATAGATAAGATTCATCAACAACTAAATTACTCTAATCTTATGTTAGGAGTAATGTCTAAACAAATAACAAGGCTAGAATGCCTGAAAGATACTCCGTGCAGTTCAAAACCAAAAGAAACCCCTACATATAAAATAAATCCTTATCAAAACGAGTTAGAATTAGTTAAATTTTCTACAGATACCTAACTAAAATTAGAAGAAATTAAGAAAACTTTAGAGAAGTTAAAAAAGCGCCAAACCATTAACATGATCAATACTGAAGAATTACAACTTAATAAAATAACTCAAAGAAGGTACGACTATCCAAAACTCAGAAATTATTATCCCGACCATCCTAGTTTAAACCTCATATAGTAGATTAGATATTGCTGAATGGAACCTGGATGGTATGGCAGAACAACAGATCTTAGATTTGACCTGCCAAATGTCCATGTGTGCAACATCATATATATCAAAAGGATTCACTAATAAAAATGCAGTCTTAGCCCTGATTTAGGGATTTACAGGTCAATTAAAAGGTTGGTGGGACAATTTGCTAACCGCTCAAGATAAAGATATAATAGTAGAAAGTGTTAAAACCGAAAATGGTGAACAAGACGCGGTAGCCACTTTAATATATACAATTATTCAAAATTTTATTGGAGATCCAAATTTATTTAAGGAACGAGCCGCAGGGCAATTAGCAAATTTGTATTGTCCAACAATGTCTGATTATAGATGGTATAAAGATATGTTCTTATCGAAAGTAACTCTCAGAGAAGATGGATCTGCAGGATTTTGGAAAGAAAGATTTGTCTATGGACTTCCAAAACTCTTTGCAGAAAAGGTCAAACTAAATATACAAAGTCATCAAGGCTATAATTTAAACTACAATATTTTAACATATGGTCAAATCCATAATATTATAGTAGAAACAGGGAGACAAGTTTGTATAGACTTTAAATTACAAAATAAGATAAGGAAACAACAAACTCTCAATAAAAGAGAATTAGGTACATTTTGCCAACAATATGGTGTAAAACCATTGAGAGCTCCGAGCACCAAAGTAAAAAAAGCAATCTAAACCTCAATCTTATAAAAAGAGAACTTTCCATAAAAATCAATCCTATAAGTCGTCACAACCTTAACCATCTTAATCTCAAGACTGGTCATATAAGAAAAAAACCTTCGCCAAAATATAAAAAGACCAAGGAAAAAGATAATGTTTGTTGGAAGTATGGAAAACCAGAACACTATGCCAATAAATGTACAACACAACAAAAATTAAATGAATTAAAAATAGATGAAGAGCTAAGACAAGGGCTTATGAACATCCTTATAAATTCTGAGCCTGAAGACTCCGAATCAATAACAAGAGAAAACGATTATGAAGAAAACTATGAAATCCATCAGCATGATCAAAGCACATCCTCTTTTGAAGAACATTATGAGGAAGAAGAAAATTGTTTAGGGCCTGGCCTATGCACGTGCACTGACTGCATTAAGAAAGTAAATGTTTTAGATAATGATCAAACATCTACTTTAATTTCAATATATAATAGATAAAATGGAAGATTCTCCTCTAAAGGACGAGTTTATACAACAGCTTGGAGAATTAGTCAAAAAAATAGGAAAAGCAGCAAGTTCAAGTAGCTCCCATTAATATGAAAGATATCTATAATAGGTTTAAAAACCCCAATGATCAAGTTACTATAAAAGATTTATAAACTGAAGTAAAAACGTTAAAAGAAGAAATTAGAGAATTAAAACAAGAGGCTCTAACTTTAATTTTCAAATTAATACAGGTAGAAGGTAATAAGTTACTTAGATCTCATAAAACCACTGAGGCTCTAGGCGAAGAGATTCTAAGCCAAAATAAAGCAACTAATGATCATGAAAAAGAAAATTTTATCAATATGCTTACAATAATAACCCAACATAAATGGTACTGTCCAATAACCTTAGTAGTTCAAAATGAAAATTTTAATGTTATCGCTTTAATAGACTCTGGAGCCGACATTAATTGTATTCAAGAAGACTTAATATTAACTAAGTGTTATGAAAAAACAATTGAAGCATTATCATTTACCAATGAATCAAGACTTAAAATAAATTATAAGCTCTCTAATGGAAAGATTTGTAAAAATAAAATATGTTATACCACTGCATTTGTCTTAGTAAAAAATATGAGTCAAGAAATGATTTTAGGAACTCCTTTCCTAAACTTATTATACCCCTTTTCCGTATCTAATACCGGGATTATATCAACCCCTCTAGGAAATAAAATAAAATTCGAGTTCATCTCTCCCCCCCATAGAGAAAGAATTACATAACCTACAAAATTTATCAATAAAACAAATTAACCTTATTCAAAGAAAGCAAAACCATTTAAATATGCTCAATAAAGAAATTCAATATCAAAGAATAGAGCAATAATTAAAGTCTCCAAATCTTCTTGAAGTCATTAATAGTTTTCAAAGAAAAATAGAACAAGAGATATGTAGCTTAAATCCTACTGCCTTCTGGCATAGGAAAAAGTATGAGGTATCTCTACCATATATAGATAACTTTGATGAAAAGGACATACCTACCAAAGCAAGACCAATATAAATGAATAAAGACTATATTCAATATTGTAAAAAGGAACTTCAAGAATACTTGGATAAAGGATTAATCCGCCCCTCCAAATCTCCTTGGAGTTGTACAGGATTTTATGTTATGAACGCCTCAGAACAGGAATGAGGTGCCCACGGTTAGTTATAAATTATAAACCTTTCAATGAGGCATTAAAATTGAGTAGGTATCCTTTACCTAATAAAAATGATTTAATTAAACGATTACATAATGTCAACCTATTTTCAAAATTTGACATGAAATCAGGCTGCTATCAAATTGCCATCCGGGAGGAAGATAGATATAAGACAGCGTTTGTCGTTCCTTTTGGTCATTATGAATGGAACGTGATGCCTCAAGGACTAAAAAATGTGCCAAGTGAGTTTCAAAATATTATGAATGACATATTTTATCCGTATATGGATTTTACAATTGGTTATTTAGACGACGTGTTAGTCTTTTCAACAGGAATTAACCAACATATTCAACACCTAAAAAAATTTATAGAAATTATCAAACAAAATGGGTTAGTAGTTTCCGCAAAGAAAGTAAAAATTTTCCAAACTAAAGTTAGGTTTTTAGGATATGAAATATATCAGGGAACCATTATCCCAATACAAAGGTCATTAGAATTTACCTCTAAATTTTCAGATAAAATTAAGGACAAAAACCAATTACAAAGGTTTATTGGATGTCTTAGTTATATAGCAGACTTCATTCCAAACATTAGGGTTATTTGCGCCCCTTTATATAAAAGACACAAAAAGAAGATAGATATAAGATAGCGTTTGTCGTCCCTTTTGGTCATTATGAATGGAACGCGATGCCTCAAGGACTAAAAAATGCGCCAAGTGAGTTTCAAAATATTATGAATGACATATTTTATCCGTATATGGATTTTACAATTGTCTATTTAGACGACGTGTTAGTCTTTTCAAAAGGAATTAACCAACATATTCAACATCTAGAAAAATTTATAGAAATTATCGAACAAAATGGGTTAGTAGTTTCGGCAAAGAAAATAAAAATTTTCCAAACTAAAGTTAGGTTTCTAGGGTATGAAGTATATCAGGGAACCATTACCCCAATACAAAGGTCATTAGAATTTACCTCTAAATTTCCAGATGAAATTAAGGACAAAAACCAATTACAAAGGTTTCTTGGATGTCTTAACTATATAGCAGACTTCATTCCAAACATTAGGGTTTTTTGCTCCCTGTTATATAAAAGACTCAAAAAGAATCCCCCTTCATGGGATGATAGTATGACCCAGATAATAGCTCAAATTAAAAAACTAGTCCAAACCCTACCTTGTCTAGGAATTCTAGATCCAGATGCTAAACTTATCGTAGAAACGGATGCATCAACAGTAGGTTATGAGGGCATTTTAAAACAAATTTTACTCCACACCAGTAAAGAACAAATTGTTAGATATCATTTAGGTATCTGACACTCTTCTCAACAATCTTATTCAACAATAAAAAAGGAGTTTTTGTCAATAGTTTTATATGTTATGAAATTTCAAGACGATTTATTTAACAAACAATTTTTTTATTAAAACTGATTCTAAAGTTGCTCCCTCTGTTTTGCAAAAAGATGTTAAAAATCTAGTTTCAAAACATATATTTGCCCGATGGCAATCTTTACTATCTTGTTTTGACTTCGAAATAGTCCATATAAAAGGAAACACCAATGCTTTACCCAATGTCCTTACAAGAGAATTTTTACAAGGATCAAAATAATGAGTGAGACTACAGGCACCAAAGATCAATATGGACCCCCACGGGGTTCCACTACGCCGACAACTTTGACAAGATCAAACAAGAATATTATTGGGTCATCGGCCCAAAGTTCAATACGGCCTTCTGGCCATAGTTCCATTAATCCGATAGGTCCTACTTCAACACCTCTCCCAAGGCCTTACTCACAAGTTGTAAAGACTATGTCTCAACAAAGACAAAATCCGTTAATCCCAAATTATAATAAATTTACACCCTTAACCTATCACAACTCCTTACTAACTCCTACATATTTAAACTGAACCCCTTCAACCCAAGAATCTTTATATCAAGAAAAGGAAGACTTGTTTCCCCTCTCTATTATTGAAAAAGAGTGGATGAAGAAATCGCCTCGAGAAATTGCTCAACAAATCTTTCCTCCACTTTTCCAATACCATACCAACATCCTCTCAAAACCCGAACTTTTTATGAGTTCATTCTTATAGATACAGAGTCAGTGGAACTAACCCAAAAAAATGATCAAAACGGTTACTTGCTGCACTCAAAGGTCAAAATTTTAAAGGTATTATCTATTCAAGATTGGAATCAGGAATTGTTTAAACCCAAAATTGATGCCTGGTAGAATACCTTTTACTATAAACCTTATCAACATTCCTGGTTTTTTTTTGGTTCAAAAAGGGAATGTCCCTAAAATTCCCTAAGTGGATCATTAAATGGTTCCATGAATTTGAACCCACATTAAAAATTTTCCCTAAAGAAGTTCATGATAGCTACTTGTATTTCAAAGAAAATACCACCTTTGTAGAAGGTTATCGACTCATTTCTTTTGTGGCCAGCTAGGCAATCTCATGGATTATGTCCAAGGATTATTCTACGGCTAAATTCACAGAACAAGCTGATCTGCACCTGTTAGTTCGATCAATAAGGGTAAAATGGAAATTGATATGTTTTTACTCTAATAGTCTCAGCTAAAAGCATATCTGGAAATTGAAATTTATCCTATTATTTGAATTTTCTCTAAAATCAACAAGAAACTATTGCTCCCCCAAATAGATCAACAAGACAGTTAGTTACATCGAACTAATACATGTGTTGTTTTAACTATCCCACAAGGGTTGGATACCTTTTTAGTTACAACTATAATCAAATTCGCGGGATGCAAAGACAAAAAAAGTTATTAAAATGAAATTTTCGTTGAAAAATTTGTACTCCTACAAGGCTTATAATTGAATAGGAATGAATTAGTGAGATTTCTGGGCTTGATAATAGAATCTAAATGTAGATGATTTAATTAAGACAAAAAATTATACAAAAAATAATTTAATAACTAACATTTAAAATTATTTTAACAAATCAAATAATGACGTTAAAGGCAATGAAAGTATAATAATAACCCATAATGCAATAAAATGAAAAACACAAAAGAGATAAAAATTACATACTATTCTACAATCATATAGAAGGAATTTTGTGTAGCTGATATAACAAAATAAGAGGTTGTCTTGTGAAGGTTACTTAAGACTTTATTGTGTTTTTATTGTAGGGAAATGATACAAACTAAAGGAGTAGAGGTGTGGGAAAGAGGAAGAGGATGAGCTTCATTGCATGAGAGAGTGAAAACTTTACAAATTGGCTCATGTGGCACTAAACTAAAGCAAGGTATTAGAATTTACATATTATAAATAGCAAATTTTATTTGTACAATTTAAAAACATCCAACTACATTAAACTAAACAGAAAAAATTTAAAAAATAAATAAACAAACATCATCAAACACACAAACGAACAATATTAAATATATGTGTGTTTGCATGCATAAATGTCTGTATTCATGTGTTTAATATTGTTCATTTTTTGGTTATACAAATAACATTTTTGTTTTGACTTAAATAAGTTTTTAGTCTCTAATAAATCACAAATTTTAGTTTTAGATTTTAATAAATATTTGTTTTGGTTTAAATCCCTAATAAATTTTTTTTTTGTTTTTCGTTTCTACCGTCAAATTGGTTCATTAATTGCTGATGTGGTAGATGGAAGTCGAAGTCAACCTTACTTATGTGACACATCACCTACCTATATGATATAAAAAGTTGCTTAACTATGTTTTCATTCTTAATAAATCATAAATTTTGGTTTTAACCATTAATAAAAAAAAAGTTTTAGTCTTGATAAAATTTAATTTTTGTTTGTTGTCGTTGTTGTGAGCTTGGTCAATTAAGTCTAAGAAAATTAATCAACCCCTTTTCTCCCGTCTCCCCTTATCTCCCATGACTCCTTTCTCTGCCCTATGACCACTGGTCATCGCTCTTCACTTACCATCGTAGTTCCAGGCTTCAACCACTACACCACCAACTGTAACTCTACCAAAAAATCACATTGTCGAGGAAAAAATCACAAACAACGTGTGCTCCTCGACGACATAAAGAACAAGGTGAGGCGAGGGATGACAAGATCTGCAGTGGCACCTCCATGACTTCCCCACTACCACAAACCACCGTCATTCATCTCTCATGAAACTACTGTCGATCCTCAGATATGTGAGGAACCATCGCTTGGGTTATGTGACACATGCAAGTCACATGACATTAACCACATGGATTTGGATTGCTCAGGTGAAAAGGGTGACATGTTCAAGTTAACTGTTACGTTAACAGTTAGCGGACCAAGCTATAGGTAAGACAAAAAACAAATAAAAAATTATTAAGGGCTAAAAACTAAATTTGCAATTTATTAAAGATAAGGACTAAAACCAAAATTTACGATTTATTAGGGACTAAAAACTTATTTAAGTGATTTTTTATGCCACATGAATAAATGGGGTAACATATAAGCAGGGTTGACTTTGACTTTAACTTTTGTTTGCCACATCAACAATTAACAGACCAAGTTGCGATTTATTATAGACTTGAAACTGAAAAAAAAATTTATTAATGGCTAAAACCAAATTTTGTGATTTATTAAAGATTAAAATCTAATTTAAGCCTTTTGTTTTAATTATAGTAACTATCAATTTGTTAACCTAATTTTTTTTTAAAAAAAAGAAACCTATCTGAATCATTTTAAATCATTATCCATTCGATATTTTATATATATATTGTGTCTATCAATTTGGTTCAATATATTTTGAATCACTTTAAATTTAATATGCCAGGTCAGTAGCATGTTAGCAAATTAATGAAAAAAAATGTAAAAAACTAAATTATACTAATTTAGCTGACTAAATTGATGGAAAATAAATTAGGGAACTAAATAATAAAACAAATAAAATTAAGGGGCCAAAAAAGTCATTTTGCCTAAATATTTATTAACACCCACCAAATCGACAACATTATTGTTGGCAAGTAATTCATATAAGGAACAAGGTTACCTGAACACGAGTAAAGGGTGAGGAAGGCACCTTGATGGAAGCTCGAATGCTTCGACGGAAGTTCCAAGCGGGTTCTTCTTGGGGAGAGTGCGGCGGCGAGGTGTACCTACAAATGCACTCCGACGCTCAAGTAAACAGAAGTGTTAGGTAAATTCTCTAGGAAGGGAATGAGGGATACCTGGTGACCTATGGTCATGTGCTTTTATAGATGACTTAGAATGCTAAGATAAAATAAAGGAAGGGGAGTTCGTCTAACCGCTCCCCAGCTTATCTTTTCTCGCTTATCTAGGAGTTAGTTGCGGATTGGAAGAGGAGAAGTCGTAGCTATCTCCTTTTAGTTTTGTTGGGTTGGACAGGACTCAGAGTTTTGTGTTTGCGACATTCTCCTCCTCTAGGCGCCGTGAAGCTCTCTTCTTTGGGCCAGTGTGACCAGGTGGGAGAGTCTCTTCTACTCCTTAGTGGGCTAGGGCTCTTTGAGCCTTTTAGGGGATGTGAGCTTCTCTCCCTCCTTAGAGAGTTAGAGCTCCTCGGACATCGGTTTTTAGCCCGTAACAATTATCAAACTGAAAATATATTATACCTTAAGTTCAAGTTAGCCATATAACCATATTAGACTTTAGTCTAAGTATGCATTCACAGTATACGAGTGTTAGAAAAAAAAATTATTGAAAGTGTCTCTTAGTCGTATAAGAATGTTTAGGGTTTAGTCTCTTAGTCGTATAAGAATGTCTGACAAGTTATCTTCAGAATTTGAACTATTTGGTCCCCTAAAAGCCCACTTATCATTGCATTTAAACATTTGTGTCTTGAGCTTAAAGTGACGAGGGGGAGCACTAAATTAAATAAAACTAACGAGTTAAGCAAGACACAAAGCAGGGTTGAACGTCACATCTTGACCAAAAATCTTAAGGCAATAGATTTATGGGTCTTCCCAAAAATATACTATTCCCTTAGTTGAAATTTCATCATTGTGAGACGTAATATTCACTCTTAGAACATAATAATCTCTCCCTCAAGTGTGAGGTCCAACATCGATATGCTTACCCCTCAGCGGAAGTTTTGTAAACACTTACGATAAACGATCATGGGCTGGTATCACACTTGAGAAAACACACACTAGTTGGGCCGCTGCAAACCCAAGTGAGGAGGACCCAAAATAAATTAGGGGAGATTTTAAATCAACAAGTAAAGCAGGTGAAACCCCACATCTTGACCCAAAATCTCAAGGGAATGAGTTTGTGGGTCTTCACAATCTCCACCCAACATCGGTATGTTCCCCCTCAGCGGAAGCTCTGCAAACATTCACAGTAAACGCTCATGGGCTGATATCACACCTAAGTAAACATGCACCAGCTTGGCCGCTACAAACCTAGTAGTGAGGGTAGCCCAAAATAAATCAAAGGAGGTTTTAAACCAACGAGCTAATTGAGACATAAATCGCATTAGATGCTACATTTTGACCAAAAAAAACTTAAGAGAATAGGTTTATGGGTCTTCCCAAACATATACCATTCACTTAGTCCAAACTTTATCGACATGGAACTATTACATTAACACTTGGAACGTAACAGTCTTTCCCTCAAGTGTGAGGCCCAAGATTGGTATGCTCTCCCCTCAGAGGAAGCTTGCAAACACTTATGGGTTGGTATCGTACCCGAGCAAACACGCACCAGCTGAGCTGCTGCTAACCCAATAATGAAGGGAGCCTAAAATAAATCAGCGGAGATTTGAATCCAACGGGCTAAAGGAGACATAAAGCGGGTTAGACGCTACATCTTGACCAAAAACCTTAAGGCAATGGGTTTATGAGTTTTCACAAACTCCGCCCAACATCGGTATGCTCCCCCTCGGCAGAAGCTTCACAAAGACTCACGGTAAACACTCATTGGCTAGTATCACACTTGAGCAAACACGCACTAGCTAGGCCGTTGCAAACCCAGCGGTGATGGGAGCCCAAAATAAATCAAAGGAGATTTTAAACCAACGGGTTAACCGAGACATAAATGATTTAGACGCCACATCTTGACCCAAAACTTTAAGACAATAAGCTTATGGGTTTTCCCAAACACATACTATTCACTTAGTCCAAACTTCATTATTATGAGACTTTTACATTCACACTTGGAACACAATACTATGGTGGGTTGAATGGTATATAGACGTTTACTTCATTTATTTATTTAATCATTTTCCTCTCTTCTGCGTAAAAAGAAAATGATTATTGATACAAATAAAAAAGAAATGCAAAGTATTAGGAGGAAAAATAATTAAATGTCCTAAACTAAACCATTGCATGGTTGCTGGTTTCCTTCAATTTCTGTCACCTGAGCATCAATACCTTCTTGTACTTCTGAATCAGCCACATGATCTGCAATCAAACCTTCCTCCTCCCCAAATATCTTGTGATAAAATATAATGACGAGTTCAACAATATCCTTATGGTAATACATTAACGTTGCCAATAACATGAACACATCGATGATGAAGAACCTGGGCAATTGACCAACGAGTACCCACAGGCCTGCTTCGAACGCAATCACGCCATAACCGTGGAACAGAATAACGGTTAGCCATCTGGGTCCGGCTGCTGCTGCTGTTGGTGGTGCAATGACGTGGCAAAACAAAGCTATGAGAAAGATCAACATTCCTATGCTATGTTCTTGGAATGGATTGGTGGGTAAGCCTTCATACTTGATTGCAATTGATGCTAGCTCCCATTTGATAAGACGAATGTATACTCTGTTGCTCGCACTTATTACAACACTGCATGAGCCATGGAATCACACACACGCACTATGAGTAGCTTTATATATATCATAAAAATTATATTTTAAAATTAAGAGAAAATTAACACATGATCAGGCTTTAAGCTTTGCTTATATTATATATACAAAAAGTGCATCTATATATATAAGAAATTGTAATTCAAAGTTTTTAGACCACCTATAAGTAACTCCAAATAGAGAATATTTGAATTTACCTCTGTGTGATTGGATTATTGCTGTCTGCCATTCTGTTGATCACAGTAATTAAAAACAAAAATAAAAAAGAGAGAAAAGAGTAGTAATTTAGAATAAAGACCTGTTTGAACAAATTAATGTAATTTTTTTAGATTTTTTTTAAAAAGAAGAAACAGTTTTAAATATCTTAAAAAACTAAAATATGAATTTTTTTTTAAATTTATCCACTCAAATATTTTTTTGTATTTTTTAAACTAGAAAATAAACAAAGGAACCAAAGTGAAAATGGCAAAATCTGAGGTTTTTTTTAAAAAAAAATTATAAGATTCCTTTTACTGTAAAAGAAAAATGGGAATTCATGCATTTCATGAACTAAAACGTAGTATGTTTTTCATACTGTTTTTACTATACAGAAAATTTAGAGAGTCAAAGACACCAGTTGACCATGGTGAGAGTCAAATACGCCAACAGTGGCACTACTAACAATAATCCAAGACAAGAAGGAGCTGAGAAAATAAGTTAATCCAAAATCAGACACCGAAAATTTGATGAACTGCATTGCAAGAGAGTGCAAGGAGCTGAAGGTCCCTGAGCTATTTATAGTGGAGCCGAGGGAAAGTTTCGACATTCTCATAGTTTAATATGTATTTGTATAGGACCCAATATTTATTGGGTACAAAGATCAGAAATGTTATCATGAAAATAACTTCATACATTAAAAAAAAATTTGTGTCCAGTGTACGAAAGAACTAGTTAACGTCACCTTCGGAATATGCGTGGAAACAAGGACAAACCAATCATCTGGCGACGTGTGCCCAAACGTTTTATTAATCAAATACACCATTCCGTGTCAAACCAATAGCCATTCTTTGTTAGTGGACTATGGGGTGAAAGACGGTTATTTTGTGGAAGACGGGGTATAAGACGGCTACTTTTCTGAGGAACCTTACACTGGAAGATTCAGTAATGTATCTTTTGACTGAGTGCATGTTTCATGCTTAGGAAACTAGATTACAACAACGACTATACGTAGATATGTAGATAGAGTGCATGTTTTTAGCTAGTCTTATCACGTGAAATTGGTTACATGAATCAAACGATATTATAATATTTTGTTATATGTTGTGTTTGCATTCAAACAAAACCTTTTTAAATCTCTTGGAATCACTATAAGGAAAAAGGAATTTTCTAGCAGTTGAAAATCAATTTTGCAGCGGTTCTGAACCGCCGCTAAAAACAAGTTGCAGTAGTTCTATAACTGCTGTTAAATCCACCGTTGGCAGGGCAGTTTCAAACAACCGATGGAATAACCGCTGCAAAATCCATAGAATCAATTGCGGCGGTTCAAAACCGCCACTAAAATTCATATTTAAGTTGTTTTGGAAGTCTATGGCGGATTGTAACATCTACCTCTAACTAATAAACTTTCCATCGTATGATATATTTTTCTTACTAAGGCTTCTTTACATCTTTTCTTCATAAACATTTCTAATGTGCTTCTCAATTTGCTGCATATTCAATGTGCACCTTGTTTGTCCACCATATACCCACCTTTTGCACCCTTGATTGTGTTTGAACGTTACTCTAATGGTCATAAATCACAATAATCTAGAGTAAGTATACATGAAACTGGAGTACACATGGTGATACGCGCACAAGGAGGGGTAAAAATAATAAATAAATTGAACATTACATCACTATAGAACAAGATAGAGATTTCAAGATGCTACGAATTGATCTTATCGTATTCGAGCCATGTTGGGTCTTTATCTTATTTTAGTTGTATTTTGTTAATTTATTTATTTTAATTATTCAGAGCATTTAAATTTGTTTTATTTTACTAGCCCAATCTTAGGACAATTGTTATGGGGCATATCTTTAGTTTAAATTAGATTTATCTTTTGTTTTATCTCTAGTTTAAATTTTAACCTAATGTAATAGGATATAATTACCTCAAATTAGTGCAAGAACAAATTTTCAGATTGTTTTCTCTTTAGAAAACCTTTTCTTTGCAAAGGGGTAATCGCTTTGGGTGCAAATGAGTGATTTGCTTAGTTGTTGTATTAGGAGAGGTGAGTGATTCGCTTAGTTTGTTGCACCAAGAATTCGGGTAATCTCATTTTAAGGTGATCGCAATTTCTTGCTCTTATCCCAATTATCTATGTTTCTAATGACAAGTTAATTGTTTAGTATGGTGGGTGTTTATCCTATTCTTTATTCTGAGTTAAAGTATGTGTTGGGGTTTCAGAATCTTTATATTCTTGGAGTTTCAGATCACATGGTCTAACAAGTAACCAATTTTACTTTTATCTAAAAGGACTATTTTATCCTCATTCTTAAATTAAATTTTCTTTTTCAAACCACAAACCACAAACCATTTTTACACAACTCACCACCACCCTACTGACGCCACCCACCACCTCCTCATCCCCACTCCACCAATCCCCACCATTAGACTCTTCTTCGCCCAAATTATAGTTTCACCCTTCTCTTTCCCCTATTCATCATAATCTTCCCTATGTCTCCATTGTCACGCCCTAACTCTGGGCATGACTGCACTTAGGAATGTTGGTTCTACGGAAGCTCTAACATGGTCTTAACTACTAGACATAGATGATACTGAATAAATAACTAAATCATAAATGATAAATGATACTGTTTGAATTACATGATATCTGATCATCATCATCATCATCATCATCATAATAATAATAATAATAATAATAATAATAATAATAATAAAAGGCTAATAATGTTGATGCTAATGTTTGATAATGTAAAACCATGCCAAAGTTATCTAGAGCAATCCTAATAAAAGAAAATACCATAAGGTAGACCCCACTACAAAGCGGAGTTCACCACTGACATTGACCTCCGTGCTACTAGATGAGGGGTATGTTCTCACTCTCCTCAACTATATCTGAAAAACAATATGACAGAAGAGTGAGTTGTCAACCCAGTAGCAGGTACCTCGGTACCACACACATAACATATACTGGCATGTAACATAGATAATTTATATACCTGGAAGATAACTGCAAAATAGTCCAGATAGGTTCACATATCTTAATTGTTTTGAGAATATTACTACTGAGTAATGAAATCAATAAAGCTACTGTATAATACTGCCCGCCTCCAACGGAGGGGTGCGAGGAAATATACTTCTCAATCCTCGATCAAGGGAGTGTGAGCTCAACCTTGCTTCTCTAGGATAAATCCTTGCAAATCAAGTATGCTGAAACTCATAAAGAATACTGAACCATTGTAGGTACATTGAGCCCATATCGTACTGAGAATACTATGGGTACGCTGAACCAACATTATACTGAGAATATTGTGGGTACACTGAACCCATATCACACTAAGAATATTGTGGGTACGATGAACCCATATCATACTGAAGTTGTTGAAATGTAAGTCTACTATCATTGAGTTCTCATACATAACTGATTATGATATTCCTAATTAGTGTGGGTGAGATAATTATGGTCTATTTATTGTAATTAATTACCAACATTATTAGATTATATGCCGACTAATTATGGAAAGTCTATTATCCTATGGTCATATGATAAGTGCCAAATTATGGTAAAATGACTAAAGATAATTGGCACTTATCTACTCTTAATCA
>QANU01084634.1:0-12543 GCA_003254905.1 Nissolia schottii | reverse complement strand
TGGATGACCAAGCCAAGGCGAAGTCTCAAAGCTTCACGGCATCGATGGAAGATCTCAATGCTTGGCTCCGAAAAGAAACATGGTTTCCAGGGCCATGACATGACTCATATGGTATGGGATCCAGGTGGAGGCTACCGCAGCAAACTTTGGTGGATGTTTCTGGACCAGTTCAAACATGATCCTCCATGAAACGACCATCATCCGTCCAACTTAAGGACATTAAACAAAAGTGCTGGGTGGGAGACAATCCACTGTTTGTGAGTTTTTCTTTCCCTTTCTCTTTTTTATTTGTTTTATTCTTCTTCTTTTTTTCTATTTTCTTGCCCTGTTTTGTGCACCAAGACTAGTACACTTCTTTAAGTGTGGGGTGGAAAAGTTTACTTGTTTAGGATAGTAGTTTTAACTGTGCAATAATTGTGGGAATTCATGAATAAGGGATAATTTAGACTAGTTGATGATTGATTTGTGCAATGTGAAATGTTGTGTTTGATTATTTATGGCATTATGTTTGATTAAGCATTTTATAGATCCTGGCATGTTTCAATTAATTGGATGATATTACCTAGTAAGATTTGAGCCTTTTATAGGATGGCAACACTAAATGCCATTCCTTTCTTTGTTGTGTGTACACTCACTAGTGTTCAAGTCTAGAACTTGCCTGATTCTCTGCATTGCACTTTTACCTTTGTATATGACATGTGATATGGTTGAGGCATTCCTTGTGAATTTAGCTTATATATTCATATGAGCCTACCTTGAACATTTGACCCTTGTTAGCCCCTTTGAGCCTTGTAGCCTTTTATTGAATAATTAGCACAATACAAGCTGATAAACCAAGAAAAACCATGATACACCTGGCTTTAGGGTTTAGGAAAATTGTGGTACATTTGTTCATATGTGCTAAGCAACAAGTGTGGGGTTACATGAGGACATGTAACATTCAAAGTAGGGGGAGAGCAACCGCAATTGCTCCTACTAGTTGGAAAATCTATAAAAGTGCCCATAAAAAAATTGGAGGCAACTAATATGCAAAACAACCAATTAGGTGCACCGATAGAAACTCTCCCCTAAGCTAATGGGTAAACGATGGCAAGATTTCCAAGAAGTGTGAAAAAGTATGAAAAAAAAGAGAGAAAAAAAGTGAATAAAAGTGTTTGAGAATTTGTCATCAGGCTAATTGGAGAACAAGAGAAGCCAGTGGAGATCAAGGTCCTTGCACCGTTGGTTAAGCACATATGCCATGAATTCTACTAAGTCTTAGGCTTTAGCTCACTGGCCATATGATATCCCACCTTGACCTTGGCCCCATTACAACCTTAAAAAGACCTCTTGATGCATGTCATATATATTTGGTGATCCGTGATGATTGGAAGAAAGTCAAGCCTATGGAGGCGACTCTAGTGTAGTGTTTGAGAGAGCATTGGATGAACCTATACACTTTGAGTGACGAGTGACACACACTAACCTATGAGGCCCAATTGATTTTAACATGTCTTGACTTATTCTTTGTTCATGATCAATATGCCAAGAAAATTAGTTTTAATGCACAATGATATCATCTCTTGTCTAAATGTACTTTTATTTTTGGATTGTCATGTATTTTGCACAGTTGTCTGGTAATTAGTGAGTCGGCTTAAGTGCCTCCCTGAGTTTCGCGGCTTTGTAGGGGGATGTAAATAGTGTCGCCGCACCAAAAAGATTTTTCTTTATTTGTTTTTATTTGTTTTATTTTTCATTTATAGTTTGCTTTTGTTCTTAGTTCCTTGCATGAGGACATGCAATTGTTCAAGTGTGGGGTAATTTGATAGGTGTACTTTGTACCCTATTTTATTATTCTATAATTGAACATTGTATACTAAAAATGTGTAATTTTAATGCTTAATTAATATGTTTTGCACATTATCCTCTTTTGTGAGAAATTTAGAAAAATGCAATTTTAAGCACTACGTTATCTTAGAATTTAATGTGTAGATTTCTTTTGTTCTTTTTTAGATTTCTATTTTTATTGCAGAAAATAAATTATCAAGAGGATCATTGAAGATTTGAGGGAGAGTTGATAAGATATAAAATTTCAAAGAAGAGATTTGAAGAGAAGATTGAGACCAATAAATTCAAGATTGCTTACTACCATGGAAGTGGGCAGTTAGCAGGGGTGTAGCATTACTACTAAGTATTACACTAAATTTATATATAAATCTCATCAATCTTATACGTCAAAGCATTGATCGCCCTAACACGAGAATAGTAACTCTGCTGTGGTTTTGGATTTTTTTCCTGCTACGGGCCTCCATCGTCTACCAAGTGTTGGGTTCATCGATCCCGTCGTTTTGCACCCCTGGAACCATAATAGAGTAGGGTAAGAAATCTTAGTCCTCAGTGGGAACCCTTCACGTTACCTAACAGTTCATTTCTCATTTATGTTCTAGGTCACTCAGGAGATCTCTAAGTGTTCATGCATACTAGACTCCTACTGGTTATTATCTTTTGTCTAGGTCCTGAGTAGCTTTATCTAGTTTACTAGGTGAGTAGGGTTCTCTAATCTTGTCATTACCTAGGGTTTCATGCTTATTAATTTCATTCACTTGAGCTACTATGTTTATATAGGCCGCCCCGAGCGTTCTCTTGATAGTAATTATATACTATGTAGACTTACATATAGGTATACATCGTATAATCACACAGCACATATCTTATGCATGAGGGGATCTGGGGATTCTCTTATGCTTTCGGTCAAAATCAAGGATTGGGGTTGCGTCCTTCTTGTTACTTCAAGTCCTCCACCTTAGTAGTCGTGGCCATCCGGCTAAAACCACTTCTGTTCCCATATTGACGACGACCAGACAGCACTTTAACCTGAGTGATTGCGAACCACCAATAGATATCTCGGGTCTATTTATCGACTATCAATTGGGCTAGCCATCCACCCAGTGGGATGTCAGGGACCAGCCCTCTCGACGCGACCAGGCATGGACTCATCATCATCATCATCATCATCTCTTAGGTGTGACGTTACCCTTATATATATTTATCTTTCTTTTCTTTCTTTCTTTTTGTTAACCATCATTGACTAATCTATCTTGCTGGACTGGTGAAGGGCTTGTCCGTAAATGTGCCAAGAAAGGGGGATTACCCTAATCATATAACTATGTACTTTCTATAAGGTACACCGAACCATCTGGGGTCAAAACCTTCTTAAGACACAATTTGTTCCTTATGGTTCAGTTATGATCTTCAAACCTTATGTGATTACTTTCTAGTTATCTAAGGTTGTCCTAACACTTAAGTGACAATCCTGTCCTCATGATGCACTTTGAGAGTAAAAAATAGTCATATTCCAGGTTATACATAAATCATCAGGATAAGTGCTTGTTGGAAACATGCGACCCAAGATAGTTTTCGTAAACGCCCCCAACCAAGGGAATAATAACCCTATGATTCGTGCTACGACTATAACGTAGACTGAAAAGTGTAGTTTCGTCCGAGTGAGCTTGAGGACTGGGTCGCGCTATGCTTTCGAGCATGTTAACGGTGTACACTCTCTGAGTTGAGATGCGTCAAATCAATGTGCATCAGTTTTCTTGAGGCTGATCATCTCAGGGTTTCGCAGGTGCCATCGGACTGTGAAGAAGATTCTTTCTCTGACCTCTGATGGCTAGGTTTTGATGAAGACAAGAACATCAACAAAAAGCAAGAAAAAGGCAAAGACACAACCGATGAATTGCAACGATCAACCGATCATCATATTGAAGGTTCAAGTGTTTTTACCTTAGAGTTTAATAGTTAGCACTTGTTATTGATATCATGGTTAATGGCTCATAAGGTTTTCATTCTAACAAGTCTAACACTTTTGCTAAAACCCTAAAATCATTTAGCAACACTTCTATAGGGTTTGCAACACTTGGAAAACACTTTGCTGTGTCAGTAATAGATTACTGGATTTCAGTAATTGATTACCAGAGTTCAGTAATCGATTACAGGGTTTCAGTAATCGATTACCAGCATCAAAAATGTGAAAATATAACATTTTCTGCATGAGTAATCGATTACCAACTTGCTGTAATCGATTACCAACACGAAAATTTGAAAATAACTCAAATTTTATGAGTGTAATCGATTACCAAACCGTGCTAATCGATTACCACTTCAAAGAATTTGAAAATTGGCAGTTTCTATGTGTGTAATCGATTACCACACTTGGTTAATCGATTACATGTTCGAATGGGTGTGTTTTTTCATGAAACAATGCGTTGTTTTGCATCTGTATGCATTGGCAATGGTTCATGAACAGGCACCTCTGCCTATATAAGGTTGGAACTCATGCAGAACAAAAACAGAACTCCAGAACTCAATTCTCACTTTCATATTCACAAAGTTCTGATCAAATTTCAATGGTATTTCAATCCAAAACTTAAAGAAAGCCCTTTGAGCCTTAACTATTGTATCATTTGTGCTTTCTATTCAGGAAAACTTCCAACCCTGAATTTAGGATTGGCAAACCCATTGTATTACTTCTTCAACAATTGTGAATCAATTGTGGCACCGTAGTGTTCGGTGTGGTTTTGTATTCACCGTAGTGTTCGGTGAGGGTTTTCTGATTATCACCGTAGTGTTCGGTGAGGGCATTGTGTAACCAGGAGAACGGTTGTGTTCTCTTGTAGTTGTCGGTGTAAGTGCCTCGGGTGTGAGGTTGTACACAACACAAGTTTACATAGTGGAAAAATTCCTGAATCAGAACAGGGGACTGGACGTAGCCTTTGGTGGTTGAAGGTGAACCAGGATAAATTTTCTGGTGTGATCTTTCTTATCCCTACACTTTTACATTCAGCAATTTACAATTTCCGCTGCTTTAACATTAACATTTGTTCGATTATTGCTGGGTCTTGTTCATAATTTGGGGATTAGGGTTTCACATCTTTCAAAGAACCAAAATCCGAGAAAAATAAGAGAAACCTAATTCACCCCCTCTTAGGTTGCTATCTAGAGTTATAGTTGGTATCAGAGCGCAAGTTTAGGAAAATTACTCCTAAAAGATCCATAGATGGCATCCTCAAGACCTATGTTGAGTGAAGGGTTGAGTGTAAATAGGCCTCCATGCTTTAATGGAGATCATTATGATTTCTGGAAAATCAAAATGATGATCTTCATCAAAGCACAAGATCTAGAAGTATGGAAAACTATAGAAGAAGGTCCCTTTGTGCCTATGTTCACAAATGAAAATGGGAGTGAACCTAAACCCATGAGTGCTTGGAATAACGAAGAGAAAAAGAAAGTGCAGTATGACCTAAAAGCCATGAATTACCTAACCTCTGCCCTAGGTATGGATGAATTCTTTAGAGTCTCTTTATACAAATCAGCCAAAGAAATTTGGGATACCCTAGAAGCCACTCATGAGGGTACAGATGAAGTCAAGAGATCCAAATTAAATATTCTTTCGCAAGAATATGAGATGTTTAGAATGCTCCCAGGAGAAAGGATTCTCAATATGCAAAAACGTTTTCATCTTATTAACCATTTGTCTGCTCTTGGTAAAGGATATTCATGTGCAGATTTGAACTTGAAAGTGCTAAGATCATTAACCAGAACATGGCAACCAAAAGTGACGGCGATCTCAGAAAAGAAGAGCCTATCCAAGATGACTCTGGCAACTCTATTTGGCAAACTGCAAGAACATGAATTGGAGTTGAATCGTCTGGATCAACACGAACAATATGAGAAGAATCACAGGTCAATTTCTTTAAAAGCCAAAATTGATTCTGACAAAGATGATTATGATGGAGATTCAGAGGAAGATGAAGGTGACAATATGAATCTTTTGTTTAAAAATCTTGGAAAGTTTCTCAAGAAAAAGGGAATGCGATTTGGTCAATCTAAGAGATTCATAAAGAAAGATGACTCATCTTCTCCACACAAATTCACATGTTTTGAATGTGGAAAACCTGGTCACATCAAGTCCGATTGTCCAAATATTTGAAGAAAGAAGAACAATCTCAAAGATCGATTGGACAACAAGAACAAAAAGGGCAAGAAAGCATACGTGGCATGCGAAGATAATGATATCAGTTCTTCATCAGAATCTAAAGATGAAAAAGCACATATAGCGTTTATGGCTACACACAACTCTGACAATGATGATGAAGAGGTTAGTACTGATAAACTTTCTTATGAAGATTTACAAACTGCTTTTGAATGCTTACATGAAATATGTTTAAAATTTTCAAAAATATATGCTAAAAAGGAAGAATTAAACTTGATTAGATCTATGATAGATAATCAAGTTGCTTGCACTAAGTGTGTTTCTTTGGAATCTAAAGTAGAAAGTTTACAACAAATAGTATGCAAGTTTGAAAAGGGTAAGCATGGATTAGATAATATCTTAAGCATGCAAAGGGATACTAAGGATAAAAGTGGATTAGGGTATACTCCTCAAAAGAATCAAAAAGTTGTTAAGAAAACACTTTTTTTAAAAGCAAGTAATCCACAACCCAATATGCATGTAAAAAGTAACTCATCACAATCTACACCTAAACACCATGCTATTGGAAATCATCATATGTCAAGAAAAAGTAATTATTATGTGCCTACATCAAAGTTCTATCTTAAGCCAAATAATTACTATGCTACTAGTTTAAAAAGGTATGTACCAAGAAATAATTATTTGATTCCTAAAAGAAGGAACATATGTAGTTATTGTTGCTTGGAAGGACACACCTCTAATGCATGTTATATCAAAAGGAATGGTGTTCCAAGTGGTCAACACAAGTGGGTTGTGAAATGATCTAACCGACAAGGACCCAAAGCACATTGGGTACCCTACCCCCCACTTCTAATCTGTTTTGTAGGTATGCATGAGAACAGCAAGTGACTTATGGTATCTTGACAATGGTTGTTCCTCACATATGACTGGTGACAAAACAAAGTTTTTCTTGACTCCAAGGAACAAAGGAAAAGATGTGACATACATAACAATGAAAGAGGCAAAATCATTGGCATTGGAAGAATAGGTACGCCTCCTCAAACTATTTTTGAGAATGTGTTATATGTTGAAGGCCAAGGTCAAAGCTTGCTTAAGTCAATTATGTGGCAAAAGGCTTTATAATTGGATTTGAAGATGATATTTGTATGGTTAAGGATAAGAAAACCAAAGAAGTTAAGTTTTCAGGCTTAATAAGGTTTTCATGATATCTTTTGAAAACATATCATCTAGAAACACATGTCTGTGGAACTGGGTTTCCCTAGTTGTTCCAATTGTTTAATACAATATGTTTTGATGATGACAAATACTATATGTTCTAATTGTCTATGCTTACTGTATATGCTTATATTTGTAGAACTAGGTTTCCCTAGTTGTTCTATATCTTGATGATGACAAATAGAACACAACAAATAGATAATGACAATTAGAATGCAAAAGGATGTTATATGCTAAATAGAATACATTTGATCTTGTATGATTGAACTTGATAGTAATCATATAGCTTATACATCATACAATGTTACATGAGAAACATCCTTTTGAGAACATATCCAATAACTCTCTATATGTGCTTGATGGATTAACTATTGGATATATTTGTGTCTATATGTGCATATGCATGAATATCAAGTGCTTTAGTGTTACAATGCATGCATGCTAGGCAAAGAATATTATTTGATTAATATAATTTGATCCTTGCCTAAACTGTATATGTATGATGCATTGATTAATCTATATATGCATATGAAGATATTAGAAAACATTGGACTAACTATACTTTCTAGTGAATTATCTTGTGTATAGGAAAGTCCAAGGCATCAAGAACAAGATGGAACAAGAAGGAACATTCATATGATGCCCAAAGTCAAAAGGCAAAGCATGAAATGTCAATTCCATGAAGAACATGTTAATGCCGAAGATAGGATTCATGAAGAATACCAAGTCCAAGCAAATGGTAAAAAGGAAAATAGTTATTAGGACTTAAGGTATTCTTGTCAAAGGAAAATTGATATATATCTCTCTCTAAACTCTTAGAATGATGCTCTTAAAAGAAAATATTGATTCCTGTTTTTAAAGTATCTCAAACAAACCAAGGAATCAAGAGAAAGGAAAGAAAGAATGAGTTTGGGCAAAACCTGCAGAGACATTCGAATGAATGACCCTGATTCATTCGAATGACTCTGTCATCAGAGGCCCCAACGGCTACATTGCATCAGACATTCGAATGAATGACCTAGATTCATTCGAATGACTCTGTCATCAGAGAAGCACAACGGCTAGATAACGGCTAGTCATTCGAATGAATTCTAATGATCCATTCGAATGACTCGAGTCCTGAAGCCAAAAACGGCTAGTTTTTCAATGGATAAAATTGATTAAAATAATGGGTAACGGCTATAAACGGCTAGTACACTTAGAAACCCTATAAATACCCATTAAACTCTCATTTCTAGCCAAGCCTTTGATTCCCATCATCCTCATACTTCATTCTATCAATGGATTAATTTTTTCCATCATCATAAGAGCAAAAAGAGAGATATATTATCAATACACCTATAGTGCTTCAATTTGTATTATCCACTCTTTGAGAGAGTTTCTTTTTCTACTCAAATTTTCATACACTTGTAAAGAGGGTGAGGTATCCCTCAAGTTGCTTAGGGTGTGGTATCCCTAAGGTTTGGTTCTTGAGGCTTCTACACAAAGGTGGGGGATCCTAAGTGTGAGGAGTGCTCTTGGATGTAAAGGTTTGTCAAGCACCTAAGTTAGAAGCTTGATGATAGTGGAGAAATCTTGAGCAAGTCGCTTGGGGACTGGACGTAGATCACAAGGGTGGTCGAACCAGGATAAATCACTGTTTGCAATCTCTCTAACTCTATCTCTTTATTTATTGCAAACTTATATTATTGTCTTGCATATTTGAGAATTGCATCTGTTGATAATTGTTTATAAGTTGCTTTGTTGATCTTATTGTTTTATTACAAACATAATTGAGCATGCTTATATTACATATTTAATTGTTATATTCCGCTGCGTAGTAAAGTTAATTGCATGAAAATGCAATATTTGTTGAAATTGGAATAATTTCTAAAATACCCAATTCACCCCCCTCTTGGGTATTGGTTGCCAAGACCAACAAGTGGTATTAGAGCTTCGTGCTCTGGGAAAAGCTTAACCGCTTAGAGTTAAAGGTCCTAATTTTTTGGTAACCTTATTAAGTGTTTAGAAATGGATTGGTATGAATCTATTAAACCACCATTCTTTGATGGTGAACATTTTGTGATATGGAAATCAAAAATAAATATCTATATAGAGGCAATAGATATTGGTATGTGGGATATTGTGCTTGATGGATATACTTCTAAACCTCTACATAAAATGAATGCCTATGATAAGAAACAATTTTCCTTAAACATTAGAGCAATGCAAATTTTAAGAAATAGTCTATGTGAAAATATTTATGATAAGGTTAGACATTGCTCTAGTGCCAAAAGTATTTGGGAAACTCTTAATGCTCTTTATTGTTATGACAATGTTTATTACAAATTTGAAATTAGAGAGCAAGAAGAGGAAGACCCAAAAAGACATTCTCTTGAAGCCTTCTTGGATGAGCATGAAGATAAAGATGATTATCAAGAGGAGTCAATTGAGGAAATTGTTAATTCGAAGGACTTTGAGGTAAATAATGCAAAACTTGACCATTGTCCTTCCTATGATAATATTAAATGTGCATATGATGATTTTCTTGATGATTTGTTGCTATTTAGAAATAAGAGCTTGATTTGCTTAGAAAATATTTCCTTTATGGAAAATCAAATTGAATCATTGAAAGGTGAATACTCTTTTCTTGATGAGGAAATAACCTTGAAATGTGAAACCTCAACTATGTTTGAAAATTGCATTGATCTTGAAAATCAAGTTGAGGAATTGTCTTCTAAAATTGAGAAAAATGAAGAGACTACATGTCTATTATCCATTGATAATGAAGAGAAGACAAATATTTCTAAATGTGAAAAATCAAGCATGTCTTGCAACAAATATGGCTTAGAATGTTATAATAGTATCAAATCATCATCAAAATCTATTGTGTGCAATTATTGTGGAAAATTAGGACATATTTCTCATTTGTGTCATTATAGAAGAAATTCTTGTATGAGAAATAATTTGGTATGGGTTCCTAAAAATGATAAAAATGCCTACACTAACCCAAAAGGACCCAAGTTGAAATGGGTACCAAAATGTCTTCCAAGTGCTTCAATTGTGCAGAAAATTTCACTTGGTGAAGAAAACAAGGAAGAGTCATCAAATAAAGTGCTTCCAAGGCGTAAAAGAAATTGTCACAATCAAACAAGAATGAAGCACTCAAGAAAAGCTCCTCATGTGCATGAACATCCAAGGTTGAAAACAACAAATGAGAAGCAATGGACAAAGAAAAATGGTCATTTATTTTCCAAGGCCAAGGTATCAAATATCCTTACCTCTCTTGTACATTCACTTGAAGAATCAACAAAAGTGAGGTATATTTCTTATGGGCCTTAGGTAATTGATAGCATCATGTGCATATGCTCTTTACATTTGAATAATTCACTAAGCACATGATTATGCTCATTAGCATTATTTATGTCCATTATTATTTTGTTGAATTATATAAGTTCATTATATTGCATATATCATATTTTATGCCTAATCATGCTTTAAATTGTCAATATCACTTGACAATGATAATGTTAATCAAAATATGATAGATATAGGTTATTCAAGTTATTTTTCCAAATTACATATTGTGACATTTATACTTGAGGGAAAATCCTTGAAGACTAATCTCAAAGGATCCAAGACTCTTGGATACCAAAGAAAATTTTCTTGTTCTGTAGGTATCTCATGACAATCAAGTGGAGACCAAAATTGTGCTAGAATGCAGACGAATTCGAATAACAAGGGGTGTCATTCGAATAAATGAAGAAAATTTGGAAACAGAGAGCTCAAAATGTGAAGTCATTCGAATGACCCAAATAATTCATTCGAATGACAAAATTCCTTTCCTCAGGTCTGAAACTTTGAGAAAAACAATCAAATGAATTACCCCATTTCAATCAAATGCCAAATTTTTAAAACCTCTGGTTGCTAACTCTCCGTGGTTATTCGAATGAATACCCATCTTTCAATCGAATGCCAAAATTTTTGAAGTCTCGGGTTGCCATCCCTCCAGAATTATTCGAATGTAACCCCCTGGATCATTCGAATGCCAAAAATTTGAGCTCTCGGGTTGCTATTCTTTCAGAGTTATTCGAATGTAACCCCCATGATCATTCGAATGACCAAGGGTCTGAGCTATTAAAGAAAGATTGGGAGCTTAATGCCTTGAACAATCAATACAACCACAAGAAGCATACTTTCGGTGATATCATTTCTAACCCTCTCATCCTTTAATACTATGTTTATTAATCCTTATCCCTTTTGTCCATAAACATTGATTATTCCTTGGACAATATGTTTTGAACTTAGATTTGAGTTATAATAGTTTATGATGCATGTGATTCTCTTTGTTTGACGACTTTTAAAAGTCCGAATATCTGTGATTGCATCTTTTAATTTTTTTGTGGTTATGCATATCCTCTTCCCTTGATCAAAAATGGATATTTATCATGTTTTAATAATGTCTAAAGGGAAAGGGTAAAATGAAACGAACTTTGTTGAATTGCTTTATTTCTACCGTGTTAATCTCTGATTATATAATGCATATTATCTTTTGGAAAAAGCATAAATTCAAAGGAAACTATGTGCAACTTTTTCATATAACAAAAGAAAAATTCATTTTGGAAAAACATGCATACTAAGGGGTAATGATCTAGAGCTTGTAATTTTGATTGGCATGTGTGGTTCCTTTTAGTAATTATTAATGTATGCCTTATGTGATCATTGATGGAACTAGTTTTATATATATGTCTTGATAATGTTCATACATCCTTCTTCCCTCTTGAATCTCTATGTGAAAAATGTCTAAATCATTTTTGATTCAATTAATAATGATTCTCTTAGCATGATGGTTGATAATGCATCAAATGATTATATTTGCAAATGTTTGATATATCAACCTATATTTTGCTTGTTAAAATGGCCTTTGATGCTAACTAATGATTTGGAGAACTTTCATAGTTTCTCTCTACTTTTAAAAGCATGCATCAAGATCTTCACAAGTGAGATACGAGCCCAAGTGAATCATGGACGAGTTGAAAGGAGCTAGAATGAACAAGAACTTAAAAGAGATCTCCTCACATACAATGGAACGGAACATTCAAAGAGGAAAGCTAAAGCTCAAAGGATCACTCAAGAGGAACATCACACCTAATCAACTACAATAAGCATCTCTATCCCTAGTCTTACATGATTATCTTATATTATGGACAATATGATACTTGAATGCTTATACATTGTCCCCAAAATACGCTTACCATGACATATGTTTTCTCAAATCATCATCTTCATGAAAATCATCTTATTTGAATTAAATCTCTTAATTATGTCATGAAATATAGGGTGGATCTTACTAGATAATGTTTCATCCCTATGAC
>QANU01084588.1:251854-262020 GCA_003254905.1 Nissolia schottii | reverse complement strand
GTGACCCGTATACTATATTATTATATATTTTTTATTTTTTTTGCTTCATAATTACAATTTATTTCACAGGTTCTGCACTTCTGGTTTACCAATTTCCAATTTTTTTTCCATGTCTTTCAGCCCAATTTCTTTTTTTCTCAGCCCAGTTTTATTAAGCAGCCCAAATGTCTTTCTTCAGTGGCTTGTCTCAATCAGCCCTCACCTCACTAGGCCACTCGCCCAGTAGCCCTCATCTCATTTTTCTCAATTTTCATTTCTGAAATTCATCTTCAGAGACTCAATAGTTCACTTCAGACCCTANTCTCACTTTTCTCAATTTTCATTTCTGAAATTCAGAGTTCATCTTCAGAGACTCAGTTCAGACCCTAAACCCTCGCCTCGCCGCGCCTCGCCGCGCCTCGCCTCGCCTCGCCTCGCCTCGCCTCCCTCGCCTCGTCTCGCCGCGCCTCGCCTCCCTCGCCTCGCACTCGTCGTCCCTTGGTAAGCCACTGTTTCAGTGTAATTTGNTTTTTGTTTCCCTTTTTTCTTCGTAATTTTTGGATGAACATTCTGATGAGTGATGATCAATGATTGCTTGGATATGAGGTTAGCTGTGGTTTATACTAGACTTACCATTTCCGAATAATTTTGCTAGATCTTTAAGATCACTCCATTTCGGGTGGTGGTGGTGTAGGTGTGATATTTCTTTCCTTGGGATACTGTTGAAGAATTTGTTATTTGCACTGTGTAGCCCCCTGGTGAATGAATTTCATAATGCTGCTGTGATACCAAGTGTGTGGAACAGTCTGATAACATCGTTGGACCTAATCTGTTAATGGTTATTTAATGTCATCATAGGAATTGGATTATGTTGTTGGTTGTAACGGAGTTATCGGATCATAGACTATCGATGTGTTGATGAATGATGACAGCAGGGTAGAACAGATCACCCTGGATTCCCATTTGCTGCAATATGATTTAATAACAGTTTGTTGCACAGGCCTTTTCACTTGTATTCAGAAAACAATGTGCCATCAAGTCTCCTTAGTATTCAGAACACAGTATTGCAAATTCATTTTCATGTAGCAAGCATGTGAATCCAAAATTCTAATTACCCATTATTAGTATATCTCTAGATGTACAAGTTTCTGCTTCTGTTTCAATTCCATCTGTTATGCTGTTTCTGTTTCTGTTTCTGCTTCTGCTGTTTCTGCTTCTGTTTCTGTTTTTGTTTTTACTGTTTCTGTTTTTGTTTTTGCTGTTTCTGTTTTTGCTATTTTTGTTGTTTTTGTTTCTGCTGTTTCTGATTTTTTTTAAAATTTATTTTGGCCCGGTTTGGCCCGGGTTTTTACTCGGCCCGAATATGATCGGGCCTATCGGGTCTAGGGTCGGGTCCGGGTCCTAAAAATTGACTCGGTCGAAATATAGGGCCGGGTTTGGGTCTAGGCCAACCCGGCCCGGCCCGGCCCGGCCCATGAACACCCCTAAGTGCTGAGTGCTGATTGAGGTGTTTGATATAGAGAGATGAGTGGAGCAGAGAAAGAGAAAGCATCAGGAACCACAAAAACCCCTGCTGATTTCCTCAAATCCATTCGTGGCCGCCCTGTCGTTGTCAAACTCAATTCCGGCGTTGATTATCGCGGTTAGTCTCTTTCTTTCTGTATTTTGATAAATTAATTATTATTTGTTGTTATTTTGTGATAAGATTGATGATCCTAGTTTTCAGAAGCATAGTTAGATTCATGCAGGTAGTCATGTTGGGATTTCCTCTTTCTCTTGTTTGCAGTACAAACAAAATAACGCACTTGCATTTCTCATTTAGGAACATAATAACTTTGGGGTAGTTGAGATAAGGCTATCGTGTAGAACTAGTAGGCGAATCATAGTGGAAGTGTGGAACCCTGAAACTTTGCGTCTTGAACTCCTCGAGAGCCTTAAAATTTAATTATAAATTCATTTTAATTGACGGCAAGACTGATTACAGAAGTTCCTAATGGCCTTTTCATAGAAGGCTTCAATGGGAAGTTGCTTGGTAATCATTGGCTGCTACTTCAAAGTTCAAATAATGTAAAACTGTGAATCCTGGCCTAGATATGATTCCCTCAAAATTTCATGTGGAAAGGGAAGCTCATTGCTCGAGGCTGCCACTTGATGGGGTTTTAGAACGGTATATGCACGCAGCCCTAAGTCGGCAAGCGCAAAGATAGTTTCCAGGATTTGAACCCCACGACCTCTAGGTTACAATGCAATAATCTTATTGTTGCGCTAAGGCTTATCCTCTTCAGAATTTCATATGGAAGTTACAATGAAATCCATAAAAAATTATATATAGTTACCTTGTCTTCCCCTTTTTTTGTCCTGAATCACTAATAAATTAATAATCCATTGCTAATTATGAATAAAGACTTCTAATGCCATTGCTTGTCTGTCATACGTGGTTTTGTTTAGCTTTTAGATGTATATATTGGGTGGCTTTTGCATTCTATGGTGTACATGCCCTTTATCTGGAGATACTTTAAAGTATCAGTGGATTAACTGTTACATCTGGTTTAATGTAAAGAAGCTAATGTTTGATATATATATATATATATATATTCTTGTCATTCTGTTGGAGTTGTTTCTGCACTGTTGCAAGGCCAGTCATGATTTGGTTGATAGGACTAAGAAAGTCGTTTCATCTATTGGTGATTCATATGTTGGATTTTGAGCTTAGTTTAGATTCCTGGATAACCTTTGAGCCCATTGAAATCATAGGAGACTCAGTATATCATACGCTTATCTAATTATTGAATAAAAATATGCTTATCTATTTAGATAAGCATATTTGAGCGTCTCGAGCCTTTTCTAATTATTGAAAAGCAGTGCTTATATATTTAGATTTACCACATGCTGAGTGACAACTCTATTAAGTTACGTAGGACTGTCAAAATGAGTCTGACCCGTTTTAGTTCGCGGGCTAAACGGGTCAGCCCAGTTAGCCCGTGAGCCTGTGATTTTTTAAAAAAAAAATACCAAAATTTTAAAAGTTTCATTTTGGACTCTAAATTTTATTTTAGAGTTTAACTATTTGGACTTATAATTGAGCATGTTTAACTATTTGTTATGTTTAACTACTTAACTATATTTTTATTGTTATACAGTTGAAGTGATATGACATAGATATTGATAAATTTTGTATTTCATTTCTTCAATGAGTGTCTACGCCCTACAAGTTGATATATATAGTTTCAAACCTTGTTTATTATTGATTAATCTACGAGAAAGAGTTCCAATTGTGTTTTTGATCAATAACATAAGAGTACTTACATCAGTGTTATATGCCGTCATTTAATTAATGAAAGTTGTAATAATTCATGAATTGATTTCAAATAGCATTTGATAGCTTTCAAGCAAGATAATTGAAGGAACAAAAAAGATATAATCTCGCAATCAACCATTTTAACTATTTTTTCCGATTAATTAATAGATATATGATAAAAAATAGCTAAAAATGACTGCGCATACTTATTCATAACTTTTTATTTAAAATCATAAAAAATAGACTAAAATTTTTAATACTTTTTATAAAAAAAGGGCTGGCAGATTGACCCGTTTAGGCCCCGGATTGACCGTAAACGAATCGGACTATAAAAAGAGGCATAATTTTGGTCTGGCCCACTTAGGTCTTTGTTTAAGCCCGTGGGCCTAAACTGGCCANTAATTAATGAAAGTTGTAATAATTCATGAATTGATTTCAAATAGCATTTGATAGCTTTCAAGCAAGATAATTGAAGGAACAAAAAAGATATAATCTCGCAATCAACCATTTTAACTATTTTTTCCGATTAATTAATAGATAGATGATAAAAAATAGCTAAAAATGACTGCGCATACTTATTCATAACTTTTTATTTAAAGTCATAAAAAATAGACTAAAATTTTTAATATTTTTTATAAAAAAAGGGCTGGCAGATTGACCCGTTTAGGCCCCGGATTGACCGTAAACGAGTCGGACTATAAAAAGAGGCATAATTTTGGTCTGGCCCACTTAGGTCTTTGTTTAAGCCCGTGGGCCTAAACTGGCCAGGCCGGACTGGACTGTTTGACACCCTGAAGTTACATTTTAATTTTAGTGATGAAATGAAGTGTCAAGGAAAATGGTTCGAGTCATATTGAAATATGTTATACATCTTTTTTTTTTTTTTTTACTTATGGTTTAACGTGAAAAGCAGTAGGGTCATCATGCTGACGAAGGCTTTACTGTCCTTCCTCCGTAGGAATTCAATAGTTGATGATATGTTTAAAAAAATTCGCTAACATGAGTGCAGTTGAATGTTACGATCATGAATTTATTTTACAGTCCATATTTGATGCCTTTACATTGCGAGTTTGCTTGTTGGTGTTGGTTGTTGCAATGTATTTTATGGTACAGATGAATTATGATGACTCCTTGTTAATCTTGCAGGTATCCTGGCTTGTCTAGATGGCTATATGAATATTGCAATGGAACAAACCGAGGAGTATGTTAATGGGCAACTGAAGAACAAGTATGGCGATGCATTCATTCGAGGGAATAATGGTACCTATGCTTGAAATATAATGTTCTTTATTCATAACTGATATACGATTGCAAAAATAATCGAAATTTTCTTTCTTTGATGCAGTTCTATACATTAGTACCTCAAAGAGAACTCTAGCAGAAGGGGCTTAAGCAAGAACAGGAAACATTTTGATTTGGAGGACACTTATCTGTGTGTTTGGTTATTAGTTTGTAAACTGTGGTTTGACTTAACAGAAAAGTAACGTTTTTCCACTTCTGCTGTAATCATGGTTCGGAATTAAAAATCGTGTTGACATGTAATTCAGGTCAATCTTTCTAAACATGTTGCAACAAATTGATACTGGCTAGTTTGTAACTTTTAAATCGTGGATAAAGATGTCCAAACTTAAATCTAAACATGCACTTACAATATAACTTGTTTCTCATGAGATGGAGCCAACTTCGTAAATTAAATGACTGTTTGTCTAGGTAACAAAGGAATTGTTTATATTTAAATATTACGTGATAGTTTGCTTTGTATTTATTTCATAATTTCATAATCTCCCACCATCTATACCTATTGGGTTATCTTCTAGTATCTGTTTAGTCTTCTATGTTTTCATAATGCACAATTCTGATATAACCATTTTACCATCAAGATATTATAATTTTGCTGGTCCCCTTAATCTCGACTATGATGTATTATTCGCAACTTGTTTATTCGTTAGTTTTAAACTGCATTACCCCAAATGGAGGGGTTGACAATGAAGGGAGTGTAAATCATTAAAATCGCCTCCAATATTAGCAGCATTAATAAAGTTCATTTTTAAAGTATTAAAATTCTTAAATTTGTTTATAAAGTTGTTAAAAATTGATCCAAATTAATCCAAGAAGTATGCCTACTTTTTTTTTATACTTCAAGAATAAACTTGATTTTGATGCATCCAATATTGAGTGCGATTTTGGTGATTTCCTCGTGAAGAGAAGTATGCCTAACTAACCGGAGAAGGAAGTGCGTAAGCGCACAAAACGAGAGAAAGAGAAGCTAGTAGTACAACTGCGGCACTTTAAACCAGTAAGTGGCCGAATATCCATGAACAAATGCCAAATGGGATTCTAAGTCAGTTTTTTGAGAAAAAGTGAATGTTATGCACCATTTAATCTATGCCGTCTCATTATAAATTCTTTCAACATTTTTCAATTCAATTTTCATTTTCTGTTTTGTTCTATAGGATAAATGCATGATCCTTATTTGTTCTTTCTTTTTAAAAGATAGTTGAACTGTTTTGATTTATTGGTATTTTGAACTGTTTTGATTTATTGGTATCATCATTTAACAAAGAGATTGTCACATTATTTTCAGCCGACATATGAAATTAAATAATGTAAATCTCTAACAGAGTTTAAAAACATAAGAACTATTTCGAAATGCCGCTTATTTGTGGCTTCTAGAGATCAAGATTGTCGTTAACTTCTCCTCAGCCCAGATAAATAATTTATTGATTCCAAAAACTCACTCTCACTATCAAAGGGAAAGAAGAATCAGTTGTCACCATAAACCCACTTCTCAGCATTGCTAGTGAAACTGACCAACTCCTCTGGCTTAAACCACAGCTTAATCTCATCCTTAGCAGTCTCTGGACCATCGCTTCCATGGATGATATTTCTGCACGCACGGCAATTAAGCATTAATAAGATTGTAATGACCAAACTTTTATGTGTGCCTAAGAATGACATTGTACACTTGTGCTAATACAAGAATTTTCGGTATGCAAACTAACTAATAAAGAGAAACTAAGTAGCATGTTCCTTTGCAAAAACAAACAGTACCTTCCAACAACAACAGCAAGATCACCCCTAATAGTTCCAGGTTCTGATTTCTGTGGATCTGTAGCTCCAATTAGTTTTCTGCCGTAGGAAATAACTCCTTGTCCTTCCCACACCTATTATGACATCAATTTTTGTATAACCAAAAAATGAAAAATTCACGAACAATGGCTTGGCTTGTTTGATTCCTAAGAAGAAAGGTTGAGTCAATTATAAGTTTCTAACCATTGCAATAACAGGTCCAGAGCTCAGGAATTCACACAGGCCATTGAAGAAGGGTCTTTCTGACAGGTCATGATAATGCTTTTGGGCAAACTCCTTTGAAGGAATCACCACTTTAATTCCCACAAGCTTGTACCCTTTCCGCTCGAAACGAGATATAATCTCTGAGATCTGTAAAAAGAAACATCTCAGAACCTAAAACTTGCTTAGTGGGGGAACATATGGTGCCATGTGCAGAAAAAGTTGTGCTGTTTCTAAACATTGATTGTGTCACAAACAAATAATAATGAAGTGCAAGAAATAAAAATTCACTTCACCAGCCCTCTCTGCACTCCATCTGGCTTAATGGCAATGAAAGTGCGCTCCAGCTGAGTTGGAAAAAGGGTAAAAAACACATGATTTGCACATAAGAATTGTGTCAAGAAAGAAAGCGAGGATGGATGGGAGTGAGAAAAAAAGACATATGGATGCAGTTAAGAGAAATTGTTATGTGAATACCTCAGCAGCATGCACCTCTTGATCCTGAAGCATGTAAGCTACAAGTTATAGCAGAAGGGAAAAAAGAATTAGTAGTTGGAAGATTGATAAGTGATGCACACTGTAATATTGTGCAACATTGAGAACCCGCCAACAAAATCATAGCATAAAGCAAACAGTTGGAAGATTGATAAACTTTTGTGATAAAAAAAATGTATATGTTTTCATATTAATATAGGAAAATTGATATACATATTGGCAAGCAGAATAATGAAATGGAAAATGTTAATTTCTAGTTTTTCTAGGTGACTTGCTGTTTGACTGTCACACAATTTATGGTGAAGGTTAAGGAATAATTCCAAAAACAAAAACTAACACGAATGGGTTAAAAGAACAAGCATGGTTTGATTACTTTAAAAGTGTGGATAGAAGTTCTAAAATTCGTCTACAATGTTGGGGATATAAAAAGAGAAGTAAGAAAGTCTATATACTACATCCATATCCTTAGATCTATCCCCGGACACTGCTTCAGTGCACAGTGCAATTGATGTAGAAGAGGTCACGGAAGCTACAATGCTATAAAGCTAAGCAAGGTACAAGGCTCCTCTTCCCTTTTTACTTCCAACAAAAAGGCATTATCCACAATAAGAGATGGTAACTCATGAATCATGACAAATATAATATGTATTTGTTTGCTTTCATGACATCAAAAACAGTAGCTAAAAAGTGAAAACAGAAAGTGGAAAATGTTTTGAGTTATTTCAATTCAAGTACAAACCTGCAGCAGGAAGAGCGAGAGCTCCAGAGATCCATGTTGTGGACGCACTTCCAGAACCAGAACCGGCCCTCCCAAAATTGGAAGCAAAAAAGGGCACCTTGCTTCTGAATGAAACAGCTGCAGCAGATGCTACCGCGCGCCCTTCTGCAAAAGATGATGATGATCTATGAAATTAGTCATCTCATGCCAAGGAATCAAACTCCAATTTTGCTTTGAGCATTTACAATAACTACCCCTAATCCTTAAAGAACCAAGGTCCCGCCTTGAAAACCAGATTCTCCCCCATCAAAAATAAAATCTGTTGAACAAAATGATTATTTTAAGAGAAAAGCTATCAAGTGCATAGTGACACTTGTTTTAATAGGGACACATTGTTAATAGACAAAATTAATATCGTTAAAATAATAATAATAATAATAATAGGACAAAATTAGGGAACGAAAAACAAAACACATAGGAAAGAGAGAGATAAATCAAACAAATTAACAAACACAAGACACGCACATTACCCAAACTAGACTTGTTAGCTCATGGATCCAAAAAAATAAATAAAAGAATAGCCAAACAAAACGACCACAAGGCACAGAATCGTCGAGATTCAACCTTACTACCTAGAAGAAGAAAAAAAGTTCTAAATCAAATTTATAGGCCATATTTGAAATCCGTAATGACAGATCCAATGAAGGAGGAGTAGGTAGAGATAGGGTACCAGAGGAGTAGAAACGAGAGGAGGCCTTAGAAGAAGCAGAGAGAAGGGACCTAGCGGCTCTAGAAGCCGATTTGTAAACCCTCTGTGAAGCCATCTTCTTCTTCTTCTCAACTTTACAAGAGATTCGATTCGATTATATTAGATTAGATTAGTGGCAGCACGAAGAGAATGCGACGGAGGAAGGATGTGTGCGTTAGTGAGCGAGCGACTGCGTGTCTCATTAATATATATATGATACGATATCATTCAATATTGATTGGTCTCGTTGCTCTCTCGTGCCTCACGTTCCTTGTTTTTTATGTTCCCTTGCTTTTTGCAGTTTCCTCCTTACTTTTATGTTTATTTGCGTCGTTGGTGCTTGGTTTGATTTCTGTGTTGCTTTTAACTGGAATGGAATAGAACACTAGTAGTAGTACCTTGTTTGGTTCCTGAGAGTAATTAACAGCGACTTTACTGATTTGGTCAAAACTTACCAAAACGGTACGAGTCCACGTGATTGGAATCTGATGATCTAATATAACGCAACAAGTCTTAATTTGCGGGCTTAACGGGAAACAAAAAATAAAATTGATTTCAATTTTCAAAATTGTCACAGTTTCCATTAAAAAGGAGAGTTTTTAATGAAAGGGGAATTGATACAAATACTTTTTTAGAATCAAAAAATAAATACGAATGCTTTTTATTTATCGCCGTCGACTTTCAATTTCAAGTAAACATAATTCCTAGTAAATTATAAAATGACCCACTTCTATGCATTTCCACCGTTTAGCTATGATCCTGGTTGTTGTAATACTTAAAATAGTGGAAAGAGGAAGCAAGAGAGGTTTGGCATTTCATCAAATATCCATAGAGAAGGGATCATATTATTTTTCTCATGTGACAATGTCATGTTAAATATCTTATCATTAATCTTTTAATTATTTATGCCATACATAAATCTCATTTTCTCAAGATCGGTTCTCAATATCTGTTCGCAAGTAATTTGTATGTGGTACGAGGTTACCCCTAAGTCTGAGGGCGAAGGCTCCAAGTGGGTTCGGAGGTCTGGACGAGGGCTCCGAGCGGGTTCGGAGGCTCAGACGGAATCATCAAGCGGGTTCATTTCGAAGAGAGTGCGGTGGCGGGGTGTACCTGCAAAGGCACTCTGACGCTCAAGTAAGCACAAGGAGTAGGAGAATTCTCTAAGAGGGGAATGAGAGGTACCTAGTGACCCGAGGGGTCGTATGCTTTTATAGATGAGCTTAGAGTTCAAAGATAAAGGTAAGATAGAGATAAAGCGAGGGGGTTTGTCTATCCACTCCCTGGTTTATCTTTTCCCGCTTATCCAGGAGTTGGTTGCGGACTGGGGAGGAGAGGTCGCTGCTATCTCCTCTTAGCCTTGTTGGGCCGAACGAGGTTCGGAGCTTTTGGGCTTGTGACCTTCTCCTCCTCTAAGCGCCATGAGGCTCCCTCTCTTTGGGCCGGTCTAACCAGGTGGGGAGAGCCTCTTCTGTTCCTTGGTGGGTTGGGCCCTTTGGGCCTTTTAGAGAATGTAAGTCTCTCTCCCTCTTAGAGGGTTAGAGCTCTCTGACCCTGGTGTTTAGCCCGTAACATTGCCCCCAGCACAAGCTCGCTATTTTACTGGCTAGCGCTGTGCTTTTGTTTTTTTTTTTTTT
>QANU01084588.1:85662-251839 GCA_003254905.1 Nissolia schottii | reverse complement strand
TTTTTTTTTTTGGGTCTCGTAGCTTGCTTGAGTGATTGTATTTTTCTCTGAATTTGGTTTTCACAGATACTTTAGTAATGCCATTTGCAATTTTTTGTTGGACTTTGTTGCCCCCATTGTATTTTCTTTGACTTTTTTGCTATGAGAGTTTCTCAAAAAAATAATTTGACTTATTCTACTCCCCCCATTTTTTAGAAATATCCCTCCCCATTTCACTTTCCCTCCCTCTTTACCTTCCCCCCTCTTTACCTTTTTTTCAAAAATAAATAAATAAAATTCCAACCTTTCCTTCCCCCCCTTTTTTTTGTTCAAAAAAAAATTTAAACATTTCCCTCACCCCTTTATCCTCTTCACTTCCCACCATTTTATTTCTTTCACTTCTTCTTCGACATGAAGAATTTATTTATTTATTATTATTATTTATTTTTTGTTTTTTATTTTTGGAAGGAGGGGATAAATAATTAGGGTGGTGGGGGTGGGTAGGGGGCCGGTTATATGACCGGCCTGGGGGATTTACCTTACTTTTTTGGGGGGGGGATAGGGGGCCGGTCATATGACCGGCTTGGGGTTGGGAATTTATTTTTTGGTTTTTTTTTACCGGCCCTTTTCCTCACCACCCTTTTTTTTTAAAATCATCACTTAGGATCTGAATTTGCTTGCCAAGTTTTTCTTCAAGTTTTCTGACTTAGCTTGTGGTGTGGTTATGGCTGAGCAGCGTATGACTTACAAAGATGAGCAAATAAGGAACCTTAAATAGGAGGCCAAGGAGGCTCAGCGAGAGGCTTAGAGTGCTCGAGATCACTTTTTTCTTAGGGCTAACCGCTCTTGTTTTAATGCTACTAGTGTAGTGGTAGGGTCAAAAATTGTTGAAGAGGGTCCCGTTGGAGCCAAAGAAGAGCCCCCGACCGAGTAGTGATTCTGCCTAGGAGGATTAGCATCTCTTTATTTTGTTGTACTTTTAGGCGAATTTCTTTTGTATTTTCATGTTTATTTTCATGAATTTGAGAAGTTTTGGCCTGTAGTATTTATGAGATCCTTGGATATTTTGTGTCTTTTGCATCCTTGTCTTCTTCTTTTGTGCAGACATTTTGGTTGCAAGTTGGTTGTTTTGATAACCTCGAAGCTTGCGTCCAAGCTTGATTTTTGGGTATCAATTTATATATATATATATATGTATGTATGTATGTATATATATTTTGTTGGCCATGGCTTTTGGTTGAGAAATATCTTCTTTTGATTGACCCTTAGGCCTCTCTTTTGGGAAGAAAATTCTTCCTTGTATGAGTAACATGTAGAATGTAGAAAGATAAGAAAACTTTATTGATGATCGGGTTGTGTACCGTTTAGCATTTGGGCCCGTTAAAAATTCTCCAGGAAAACCTGGGTCGGGAAAAGAGTACCCTCCTGCCAAGCTTCATTCTACGAGGTCAGATGTAAAATTTGTTGTTCCCTCATGGATTTTTACCAAGTTGTATTTCTTCAAGTTCTCCCTCAGGGTTGAGGTTGCTCCTCTTGTCAATCTCGAACATTGAGGTTTATTGCCATCGTCTCATCTCTGACTCCCATGCTTTCTTCTGCAACTTTTCTTTTTTAACCGACCTCTAAGTTGGCTTGGTAGCACCTTCTTGATAGTAGTTGGTCAGCCTTTACTGTGATGACTTCCCCTTTCTCTAAGGGGAACTTCATTGCTAAGTGGAGGGTAGATACTACAGCTCCCAACTTGTTAAGTGTCTTTCGGCCAATTATGGCGTTATATGCTGATGGCCGATCAACTACCAAAAAGTTTACCTTCTCTGTCCAGCTGTTGGGCTTTGCCCCAAACGTGACATGTTGTGTGGTGTAACCGTCTGGGTCTATATTCCCTCTTATAAAACTGATGAGCTCTGATCGATGGATCTTTAAATCCGAGGGGTTTAACCCTAATTTGTTGAAGGCATCACGGAAAAGGATGTCTGCTGAGCTACCCTGATCAATTAGGACCCTATTTACCTCAGTATTAACCATGATGACAGATATAATCATCGCATCATCATGGTCAAGTGCGACTCTCTCCCCATCTTCATCGGTGAACACGATATTTGCCATTGGGGGTAGCCTTCGGGGGGTTGGATTGCGGGTAGACACGTGCATCACCTCTTTGAGGTGTTTTTTCCGTGCTGATTTGGATTCTCCCTCGCTCGTGAATCCCCCTGAAATAGTGTTAACAGTCCTGAGGGGTATACTCCCTTCACTGTTGGTGTTATCAGGGGAGTCGAGGTCTTCGTCTCTTCTTCTTCTTCTTGTGTTTCTTTTGTTCGTCTCAGAGTCAGGGGTCCTTCGCCTATTAGGTTTTTTACCCCTGCTCTTGATGAATTGTGCCATGATGCTTCTTTCTTCTCTGATGAGATCCTCTAGTGCTTCTTTTAAGTCGATGCAATTGTCAGTTTTGTGGCAATGAGATTGATGAAATTCACAAAATGACAAATTTTTTCCTTTGGGAACGTTCCTCAAGGGGTGAGGCGTCAGAAGGTGGACGACGTTGACGATCTCCTTCAGGATTTGAGAAGGGGTTGTCGTTAATTCAGACCAGCTTTGAAACTTGCCAGGATTTGGTGGACGCCCATCCTTCTTTGGTTGGTCCTGGTTCGGCTTACCAGGCGGGTTGAAATCTTTTCTCTGTAGGGCTTTTCTTCCCTCTTCCCTGTTGATGTGTACTTCTGCTCTTCTGTTAAATTATTCGAGTGTCTTTGGTTCTTGTCCAAGGACTTCTTTCGAGAACGGGGTCCCTGGGCGGATTCCAAAACAAAGTCCCATCAACCTTTGTTCGACGGTGATGTTTTCTACCAGGTTTGCTTCCTTGGCGAAGCGCTCCAAGTAATTGCATAAGGATTCGTTCTCTCCTTCGTTAACGCCCAAGAGGCCAATGGCTGTCTTGGGTTGTCTTTTGCTGGTGGTGAATTGTAGCATGAACTTCTGGGAAAGGTCTTCAAAACTTGTGATTGACCTTTTAGGTAGGGAGAACAACCACTTCTCTGCTGGTCCTGCGAGGGTTAGTGGGAATGCCCTGCAAAGGACGGCATCGGGTGCTTGCATCGACCAGGTTTTGAACTTGAATGCAATGAGGTGCTCCTGTGGGTCTGAGGTTCCATCATAGGCTTTCGCAGTCTGAGGGAGCGTGAAGTTCTTTGGCGGGTTAACGCAAAAAATTTCGTCGGATCGTTCATTCCTCTGTTGCTCCTCGGAGACTCAGGTTGGGTCCGAGTGGACGGAACCTTTAGAGTCTAAATCTACAGTCTGTCTCAGAGAGTTTTTGTGTCGGTTGTGCTGCTCACAGTGGCTCATGCATTGGGAATGCCGAGATGGGACTGGGGAGTGTCGTCGAGGAAGACTTTTGCGTCGTTGCTTTGGGGAAGGAGTTCTGTTGGACTTCCTCCGCTTTGGGGTTGGGGATGAGGTCCTCTTTCTATTCCTGACGTGCTGGGGGGTAGGGGACCTTTCCCGAGTTTGGGGCCTAGAGTGGTCCTTACGCTGCAAAAAGGTAGGTCCCCTATTGTCCCCCCTTTGATCTCGATCTCGTCGCTCCTTTTTTCTGGGTTTGTCTCTCCCCTCCAAAGCTTTGAGACGTCGTTCTTGCTGTTTGATGAGGTCTCGGAGCCCGAGGATAACCTCGTAGGGATCCGTGTTGTTCTGAGAATTTGGAACAACTACCTAGGATGGGATATGTCGTCCATTGGGTTCTCGACGATTTACTTCGTTTTCCCCTGTTATGGATGCAAGTAGTCCATCCCGAGGGTCAAGTTCCTGGTGCTGCGAGTTCCCGACTTCCCCTCGAAGGATCCCCTGTTGAACATGGGGGGAAGGGGTTCACAGCGACGTTGTTGGCTTCCATCAGGGCACCAGTAGAGGGGGGTAGGCTGACACTTACGAGATAGTATCACGGTCCCCACAGACGGCGCCAATGTTCGCAAGTAATTCGTATGTGGTATGAGGTTACGAAGCTCTAAGTCTGAGGGCGAAGGCTCTGAGCGGGTTCGGAGGTCTGGACGAGGGCTTCGAGCGGGTTCGGAGGCACAGACGGAAACTTCAAGCGGATTCCTTTCGGAGAGAGTGCGACGGCGGGGTGTACCTGCAAAGGCACTCCGACGCTCAAGTAAGCACAAGGATTAGGAGAATTCTCTAAGAGGGGAATGAGAGGTATCTGGTGACCCGAGGGGTCGTGTGCTTTTATAGATGAGCTTAGAGTGCAAAGATAGAGATAAGATAGAGATAAAGCAAGGGGGTTTGCCTATCCACTCCTCGATTTATCTTTTTCCGCTTATCCAGGAGTTGGTTGCGGACTGGGGAGGAGAGGTCGCTGCTACCTCCTCTTAGCCTTGTTAGGCCGAATGGGGTTCGAAGCTTTTGGGCTTGCGACTTTCTCCTCCTCTAAGCGCCATGAGGCTCCCTCTCTTTGGGCCGGTCTAACCAGGTGGGGAGAGCCTCTTCTGCTCCTTAGTGGGTTGGGCCCTTTGGGCCTTTTAGAAAATGTAAGCTCCTCTCCCTCTTAGAGGATTAGAGCTCTTTGACCCTGGTCTTTAGCCCGTAACAATATCCATCCAAGTAAGGCGTAAAACTTACTATTGTTTTGCAATTGTTTTGCTATTGTTTTTGGTTGAAAGGTAGAGGGGGAAGAGGGCAGAGGCACGGTCAGGGACCGAGGGAGGGGACAATTGTCTTTAAAGATTCTGAAAGTGATCATGAAACTTCTCCAATTGTCAATACTTTACGTGCAATGCTTGATTTGGACAAAGAGAAGAACCATTCTCATTCATTACCTCTGTAATCATGGAGGAAATATATACCTTTTTCCAATTGGTGGAGAAGTTGGGCAAGGCAAAAAAACAAAAAGGTACGCTTATGGGATGGGGTCATTAGCGGTTAAAAATCTTACAGAAGCCTGAAGCCTCTATAAGTTTGTGAATCATTCGTCTTCGTGAAACGTGTTTAAAATGTACATTACATTTTTAGGTTTTTTTCCCTATCAAATCCAAATAAATTCGGTCTAATCAAGTTCGGATTGATTTACTTTGTGTGGACAATGAAATCTACTTTAATTGTGAAAGTATCTAAATATACTTCTACCTATATAAGAATCTCTCAACTTTAAAAGGAATTATTGTAAGAGACTAATTATAACTATTACACATTATTATAAGATTAATTTTGTTGTATTCTTAACTTTATTAATGTGATAGTTAATAAGAATAAAATATTCAATCTATAACATTAAAACTTGATCAGTTCCAACCAAATCTTCTCAAATTGATAAAAATTAAATAGTTCCATACATTTTATAACATCTGAATCACAAGTATGATTTGTAAACCATATCATATCCTACTTATTTTACATTCCAAATATACTCTTAATTTATTTGAAACCTTATTTAGAAAAATTGTATTGAATTGTATTAAAATGAAATTAATTTAATCACCAAAAATTAAATTAATTTAATTATAATTTATTAAATATGCTATTTAATGAGTGAAATTTCCATGAGATATGATTTACATTTTTGCATCCAAGCTTTCCCAATTCTTTTTTCATTGCTTTTTTTTACTGTAAGAGTTTGAGATAATATGCAACTTATTTACTTTAGCAAAACTCATCACAATCACCGATCACCAGCAAGAAAACTAGGGTTGTCAAAATAAACCCAGCCCGTTTACCCAGTTAAATGAACAGACTTTACATGCAAAAAATAGGCCCGCGAAAATTTTTAAAAAAAATTGTACCAGCCCATTAGGCCTGCGGACTGACCCGTGAGCGCTTGAAATTTTTTAAAAAAATTTTAAATAATTTTTTGATTTTTTTAAAAAAAGTATTAGTCCTGCTGACTGACCATAAACGAGCCGAACCCTAAAAAATGCATATTTTTTGTCCGGCCCGTATGACAACCATAAAGAAAACTAAGAAAACAAACTCAAGTTAGCAAAAATGACTGCTCAAATATCTATTTGATAAAATACTTAGGTGAACCCGAGTTAAAGAGTTGGTCCTTGTGCGTAAATGCTAGCGGAAAAGTTGGTATCCATTCCAAATCATCCTTAACTCCTACTTCCCCTTAGGCTATTGGTTAGATGGTGTGGTGATTGGCAAATTGTAAGCCATGGCCATGGCGGCAACAAAGTGGTAAAACTTTGGAGATTACAGCACATAAGAGCTTAGATAACTCCAAATATTGGTAAATATCGATCTCCCATCTGCCCTGCCTTTTCTGGCAGAGTAGTAGCTTACTAGATTGCCCTGTCTTTTTAAAGATGTACAAGGCCTCTTCTTAGTTTTTCATCCATCAACCACGCTCAGTACATTGAAGTTATATATGCCTGCAATACAATTCTTCTGCATATCAGTATCTCGCCATGAACAGAAGATATCAAAGTAGTATAATCACCATTCACCATTCCTATTGCAAAGTTTTTATTTTCTTTTTTCTCTTTCAAAGTGCTACCATGGACACCATGTATGCCACCTGCATATGGGTGTTCATACATGCAGTTTAAGCTTAGGTCAACACTACTCATTGTTCAGATATAAGTACTCTGTTGTTGGGCTTCATCCTTAGTTGCCATCTGTGATTCACATATATAAACGTGGAACAGTCACTAAAATTTCAATGTTTAAAGCCTAATGGATCACTCAAGTCCTGGAATGAGTCAAACATGACAAATCATTACTTTATTCAATTACTGAAAAAGTTTCATGACATTGTCTCATATTTACAGAACTCGTTAGATTTCAAAATTCAAACCAATTAAATTAAACTCACCAAACAAGGAATAGTTTCATTACATCTCGATCAAACCATTGGGAACTGAGGATGTATTGGATTCCAATTTGCAGTCAGTTTGTAAAGCTGATAGCCAACAGTCCACCTGAAAGAGGAATAACGGAGGGAAACTACATTAATATGAACATATGTTAAGGAATACAGACTATTATATTTAGAAGCATAATTAACATGACAATGTAAATTATTTACAATCTATTCATATTTGAGAATGAAATATAATAATAACAACTAATACTAACAAATAAATTATCTTAACTTGAACCCACCTGTATCTTCGAATTGCTTGAGCACTCATATCGTAAACCATGGCGAGTTAAAATATAAAAGGCATATTGAATCTCATCATCTTCCTGTTTGAAACTTGGTAATCTCCCTACTTCGATAACATCAGAGAGAAGGGTTGAGTCCTGAGGGCTTAGATCTGCAATTTTCCCCTTTATCAGCAAAACAAGCAACGATGCATTGGGAATACTCCATCACTTTTATGATGGAATGGAAAACTTATACCTACAATTGCACGAATACTCATTCCCGCAGGAAATCGTATTCCTATTCTGTTGACCTAACCAAAAGGAGAATGGGAATAAGCATGTCCAGTTCTAATTCTATTCATTTCCCTCCAATAAAAAATGCACCGAGTTACTCATTACTAAAGAAATATATTTATGTGCTAACGTGCCAATCTACAAAGAGTATTACTGCATCTTTAGCAACACTTTGAAGTGACTTATATCAAGAACAAGAACAAGAACAAATAGAGTGAAAAACAGAAAATTGCCTTATTCTCCATATTGTCATTGAACTTTCTTACACGCATTTTAGCACTAGCATTAAAGGTTTGTACCAAATACAAAGAGATAACAACTTCATTAAAATATTGACAAGCCAGCAAAAATGTCAAAGGATAGAGAGGGCGAATGAAGAATAGAAGACAAATAACACAGCTTTACTACTTTAGAGTTGAACATATTCATATTAAAATGAACACAGTTTTACTGCTTAAGAGTTTAATACATTAATATTAAAACAAAGTAGTCAATAAAAAAAGGGGAAAATTAATAGCCGGTAGGCAAAGAAGAAATGGACCTAGAGAGGGGGAACACAATTAACTACATTACCTGTACACATAAAATATAAGAATATACATGCTCCATGGAGAACGACAAAGCGAGGAAGCCGATCATCAACTTCCATATCATCTATAGGTGGAGGTTCTCCCGGCAATGCTGCCCATCTCTGAAGAGATAGATCAAAAGCAAATTAACCTAAACTTGTTCTAGTAAATAAAATAATGAAGCACAAGCCAATTCAGCACAAACTAATGTAGGGCTGGGCAGTCAGTACAGTTCGAATGTATAAATAGCCAGAAAGACGAGCTGACCGCAAAACTTCATCAATATGTTCCAACCTGTGAGACACAACAGTGTTTCAAAAATAATAATTATTCGTGAAAAACCTTCGGAGCTTATTAAGGCATATAAGAATTCCCCACAAAAGTGGGAGGATTGGTAGGGATTAAACACTGAATTTCCTTCAACTCCAAAGAATACTAGATAGTAGCTGCCTCTAATACACCAGGAAGAATCACTAGTAATGAGTGAAGTGGAGAACGAAGGAAAAAAAAAAAAGGAAATTAAACCATATTTTCTAATTATTATTATTACTCGAGTAGTCACAAATGTCTAGAATCCACACCTAATGCTAGCATCTACACTCCTAATTTTGTTTCTTTTATCAACGATTTCAGTAAATAAGGAGAATCTAAAATAAACTCATAGTCAATGAACAATTATGATACATTATGACAGCAAAACCTAAAGCAAACTGGTAGTCAAAGAAAATGTATAATAATATATGACATCAAAGTTCGTAATAGCCCAAAGTTGCGGATCACTCACTGAGCTTTAAAGTGAGCCTCCCTCTCCTCTATATCAGCAAGCTCTGATCGAAGTGACTCTAGTTCCGTAGCTGTTAGCACTACCTATAAAATACAAAGTTGTATTGGTAGGAACAGGATAAAAAAGGACCTTCACCAATGACAAAAGATGCACAGCACTAAACTGCTAAAATCAAACCTTTTCCTGACCTTCATTACTGGAACCCCACAATTGCCTCCGTCGAGTAAACAATTTCAACGTGAAAGCTCTCCGTAATTTTCTTCGAGTTGACAGATGGCGCGAGGACCTACACTAAGCTAGACTGAGCAACTCACTAAAGATAAAGTCGGCAGTCTCTGTTCTCTTCCATTCTGTTTTTGAATCAGGAAACATTACCTCGGAGATTCATCAGTTCTAGGTTCTGTAATAGATGGTGTTCTGCTTTCAGGCGATTCTGTACTCAAAGTTGGAACTTGAAAGTGATCAGGGATGATCTTTAATTTTGAAGGACTATCATCCATGAAATGGAACTTCTTCCCAAAAGAAGGGCAAGCCTATATTTGAGGAAGACAGTAATGATAACTTGATATATTTGGAGAATGATTTATCCTGAAACAGTAAGAACAGCAAATCCATGGAGCATGACATGTCCGCAAACCCTTGAATTGTACCAGAATAATATTTCCCAAACATATACTGGACGACAATCTTTTCAAATTAAACGAAAATAATCTCTTATAGCGTCCACTATTTCCCTTCCAGGGATTCTGAACTAACCCATTCTAAAAATAAAGGTGAATACTCCAACCAGCCAAAACTGTTAAACTACTAAAATTGAAGACAAACGCTTGTTTGGTTGAGTTAACAACAATCTAAAGTGGAACGCAAAATCCATGCATTTAGAATGAAACAGAAGCTGCTGCTGCTGATCACTTGGGACAAAAAAGTCAAGAAAAGTGGAAATAGTTTGCTACGAGAAAAAAAAAAGAATAAAAATAAAATAAAGAGCAATAGAAAGCGAAAACGCAGGGTGAGGGCTATCAAACTATATCAACACGCATTATCTGATTTACCAACCTCTATTCTCCGAACCGAGCAAGGATCGCAGATAATAAACTCATATGATTGCACAGAACGCATGAACCATTTAGTGAGGAAAAAGGAAAAAAGCAAGAGAAGCGGTAAGGTGTTGAATTGAAAAAATAGGGTCAATTGAATTGAAGAGGTAGGAAAACAGATACAGCTTGCAAAAGTCACAACTGACAAAGGAAGAATTATTGGACGAAGGCATATAATAAACGAAACGAAACGAAATGAAATGAAATTGAAAAGAGGAAAAGGATCCATAACCATACCCGTGGGTTGGGAAAGTGGAACTGACTCGACTCGAAGCCCAAGACGCGGGTGTTCGGTATAGCAGTTTTTGTTTGTTGCGCTTCTTTCTCAATCTTAGGCTGTGACTGTGACTGTTATCGCGAAAAGACGCTTTGACCCATCCTCTTCCTCTTCCTCTTGTTCTTGTTCCCTTCCCTGCCGCTATTATTAGTACTTATCACATGCTCCATATACATATAATGTTTTGTATGATTGAACCCTAAATTGAACATGAATTTGGAGAGACTACGTACACATTTATTATGATTAATCACATTAACAGCTCGCTTCGGAATCTTATCTTTCATCTAAGGATTGCAACGGATAAAGCTCACTCCTATAATAGAATTATTTTTGAGATTCAACTAATATCCTCTTTTCGTAGACAAAATTACTACATTTTGCAATATTGTAATACACTTTAAACTATAAATGAATTTATTTTTGAATAAAACAATTTACCCAAGCAATTTTAAGGATAAAAATAATTTAAATGAGCATTTTTCTACGAGAATTGAGCATAATTGATGAGGACTTATTTGTTTGAGTAATTTTACTGGCACATCCTTTTTTTTTTCTAATAAGGAAAGACATGTCCCAATGTCAAAATAAAGCTAGCTAAGATATAAACTTTAGATATTGATAATTTAAATAATAAAAAATGTGTCAATAATTATTTTCTTAGTGATCACGCTCTATACCAAAAAAAAAAAAAACTTTTATTTTTTCATCTTCTTTCTTTTCTTCTTATATTTTATTTCTACATCATTAAAAAACGAAGGTTATCAGCAAAGATGTCAATCATGTTCGTTACTCCAAGGAAGAAGATTTTACCAAACACATTCGATTTTATTTTATTATTGAAACAAAAATTATTTAAATTCCTATCTGGTGTGATTAATTTACAAGGAAAAAAACCCATGAAGCTAATTTTTCATGCTTATATAGGAGGGGTGATCATATCTAAAAGCGTAATACATGTACATTACTTATAGCAAACTAGTGTCTCTGTCATGTAGTGAATTAGTTTTCTTTTTTGAATTGTACAAAGATGCATGCTTTTTTTTTTTACTATTTTAATTTTTATATATATTTTTTCACTAGTAGGGTTAAAGAGTATGGTTATAGAAAGTGTAGAAGTACTTGTTAAGCATAAACCGGTAAATTATAGGCGTAACTTCTTTGAGCATTGTAAAGTTGAGGAACTATTAAATAAAATATTTTTATTATAGGCGTGAAACTCAAAAAAACTATTAAATATAATGAGTAGATACCAAAAAGTTGTTACCTTTTAAATCTTCTTTATTAATAATTTTAAATGAAAATAAATTATGAAAAATAATAAGTAAATAACACTTTTAGACACAAGAAAACAAAACATGACGTTAAACCCATTAGCTTTTTCCCTCTCGTATAACACATCAAATTTATTTTTTTCTTCTTGTCTATTTTCTTATTGTCCAAAAAGTCTTTCACCTAGCCTTTCTCATAAATTATTGATATACAAAGAGACAGATATTTAGGTTTGATAAAATTATAGACTCTTATCCTACAAGATGCACCAATCGCAGCTTTAATTTCCCAAATGCAAACCTAAACTTCAAACACAAATCCACTAGGCCAACCACTCGAATTCATTCCACAAAAGGTAGGGTTCGTACAACTCACTGGCAACTATTTACTTCTTGGTATAACAGATTGTTTTCAAAGCATTGTCTTGACAAAAAGGTTTTACCTAGACACTGTCAACTCAACAAAAATATTTGACTTTCACACTGAATATTTCAAAAGTATCACATATAACAACATATCATTGAATGGGAGTTTAAATCCTAATTTTGAGGGATTTGAAACCAAATACCAATTTCAATTCAGGATAAATTGTCTGCACCACTGATTATTGAGTTATACTGTACGTCGAGATATAACAAGAAACTGTAAGTACCTTCTATCTACGTAAATTGGTTAGCTAAAAATGTAATAGCATGAATAACATGGTTTTCAAATTTTGTTCGTAGTTCCATTATTGACAATCTGAATCAGTAAGCTGTTTTCACATAACACCCAAGCACCAAGAAGAAAAAGGAACCATCACCGGTGAATTTTAGTGAATCAGAGCCAGGAAAAAAGAGTTCAAAATACAGTGCGCTTTTCTGAACACTCTCGATCAGAAGCAGCCACCCAACTGCCAAAATCCAGAAGTTTCATAGATGTTAGAAGGTATGAATAATCAATGAACTAGGCAAATACCAAGACAAGCTAAATCAACAGAAGATTTTTCTTTAATACAAAAGCCAGCAAGGAAATAAGCAAGAGAAAAAGAACATGAAACTAGGCTAAGAACCCTAACTAGCCGCACTCTTCAATAGGCAGCGAAAGAAGGATCCCAACCCTTTGTCATACCATAAATGTATTTTGTCACAAGCACAAAAAGTAACGTGTAATCAACAAATGTGAATGACCAAGCATAGGAAGAAGATTTTACATACCAAAACTGCCTCAATCTCCTCGTTGGTCACGGGAGTTCGTTTCGGCTGAAGAGAGGCCTTCCCTCCCACTGTTGCTGAAGCGTTTGATCGTGAAAAGAATGACAAGCCAACATCAGTTGCTGAAGATGAAGCTTGAGCCTCTGATGCAGAACCTGCAATCGAATTATAAATAAAATTGGAATATTTACATAAGTCAACTGGAAACAGTTAAGAATTCAAGATGAGACATTAGTCGACCATCACTAAGATCCAACTATTATGAATCACAACAGCAACAATAGCTGTGCCATATTTCCATTAGGTAGCATTAGTTACATGAATCGAGTAGTGCTATTGTGCTCTCTCAAAAACAATGTTCAACAAAACCATTTAGTACTATTATCATTCGCGACTTAATCAAAATGAAAGCTTAGAGAAACAATCAGGCCTATTCGGTATTAATATTGTAGCGTGGGGGACAATTAGCAAGATTCTTCTTTAATGGTATGTGAGATGCCTCGGTAGTCCATCATTACTGTTGATGTGGGCAGAGAATGCCTTTGTTCGTAATAAATGATTAACTAGGAAGGATATGGACACTTGCATTGAAAGATATCAAAGGTTCTTGAATCGCTTGTGCAGAAAAAATAAAGTAAACCTTCACCTTAGTCCTTGAAGTTGGCAGCACTAGTCGTATTAGTTCTTGAGCAATGGAAATAAACTTCTTAGTCCATGAGGTTGCTAAAAGTCGATAAAATTAGCTCCTAAGAGGGACTAACTTGACCGACGCCGAGGGCATTTGATCGCCTTTTAGCAACCTCAAGGACCAATGAGTATGCAATTTCATAACTCGCGCATTAGTATGACTGGTGTTGCCAACTACAATGACTAAAGTGAAGGTTTACTCTAAAAAATAGTTAGGCATCCATGAAGTCCATGACAATGTGTGCAATTGAACAGATTAACATACTTTCAGTAATTCCGTAAACACCTTTTAACTATCTATAGCAGAAAAACAAATAGTAGTAAAGGCAGCGTTTGGAATGTAGTAATCAGCGGTGCATCCATCACGCAAATACCACACATAGCCAGCCACTTTACTCCTGATCTGATCGGGAACAAACTTAAAACCGTAAAGCTTATAGAACTTAAACGGTTTCCTAAAGCGCAGCAGAATAAAATCAGCATATAAATATAACATAGCAATCCAAATGCATCATCACAATTCGCAATATATATCGCATTATTAGGGTTTCCCTAAATAGGTGCAAAGTTGCTGATTGTGAAGGATTAACTAACTACAAGCGTATGAATCAAATACGAAAATTATTAACGAATGGTACGAACCAGAGGAAGAGGAGTTGGGATGTCGCTTGGGGAACTTGATGCGAGGGATTCTCTTCAAAGCCTGAGCTCCACCCATCTCTGTACCTTTTGCCTGAAATTTGAGTCTAGGATTTCAGAATGACAGAATCCGAAGCGCGCTGTGTAGCACGCCACACAGGTAAAGCTATATCCACCGTTCATCATTACACTCCTCTAGCCCAATACATAATGGGCTTATATACGCGTTTTCTTTGTACGGTATGGACCTTTGGGCCTATTTATTAGGTCCACTAGCCATTAAACTTTGCCGCTCAGTAATCACAACAAAGGTATTGAATCATTAAAAAAAAAAAAAACAACTGTTTAATTTTGATGCACTCAATGTTATACGTGGCCAATCAAATCAATTCATTTTGTTTAGATGAAATTTTAAGAAGTGAGTGAGATAAACAACCTTGTTTATAAATTTGTCAATATATGATTGAATAAAAATATAAAAAAAAAATTACACCGTTAATGCATCATAATCTAATAAAAAATAAAAAACAAAAGTTTGAATAGATTTATAAAGTGAAATTTATGTGTAGGAAAAATGTAAAATTAGTTTTAAAATAGTTTTCATTTAGATTAATAAATTCAATTTATGAATATAACTTTTCTTGTTGTGTCGAATTTCAAAAAAAAAAAAAAGTCCTCTCTCATATTATTTTGCTTACATGAAATCCAATCTGTTATGAACAATTTGGTCAATATTAAAATGTGACGTAACTCGGTCCCTGGTGTGTAAGTTAAGAATTTAGAGAGATGAACCTCCTCTTGAATCTTCAGTCAGAATTTGGATGGTGGCGGTGATACTTGTAAAGACACTCTGACGTCCAAATAAGTTTTTATCATATAAAAGTAGTCAGAAATGGACAAGGTGTACCATATTATGTGAAGCACCTTTGCCTTATATAGTTTGACCATGTAGGTAATTGTTTATGAATATTTAATACATGTGTAACAGCTCATAATGAATCATATGTGGACTGTTAAAAACCCTATTGAATAATGAAATCGTCACCTATAAATATCTTGGCAGCCATTCATGGCTATTATTATCATATAACGGTCATTGTTCTTGAATTGGGACATGTCGAGATAAACAACATTCAGATTGGTTGTCCCGAGATATGATAAGGAATATGTCATCATGATATGTTGTGCATCCATATATCTCAGTACTAAAAATTCTAAGTCAGGACTAGATTAAGCCTGTAACGCAATCCAAACAGATATGTTTCGCTTCAAAAGTGATTAACAGGAGCTCAATGCTTATTCACACTAATTAAAACTTTCATGGATTGAATTTTCATATTTTATGCAAATTTACAGCTTTAACTATATAAATTAACAAAAATATTGTCTTGTAAAAAACATGATTAAGATATCAGGAGGTGTGACATAGTGATAGCTCAATTTGTCTATTAATTATGTGTGGGTTTAATCTTCACCCATGAATATGAAAAAATATTTTTTAACCAGCAATTTACCACTTCGGATAAACCTACTACACACCCTTGTTTAATAAATGTAGTGTTATATATGAACCCAAGTCAAATAGTAACACAACTTTCCAAAACTTAAATCATCAGTAATTTAGTATTGCAATATCTAAGAGTTTCATTGATATGTATGAATTGTGTTTAAGGTTTTTTATATGGTTATTCAATGAAATTATTACAAATACATAAAATTTTATGTAATAAATAAAAAAAAAGTTAACTATACTTATTTATTTAGCAAAATTTGATTAGCTAAACTCTTAAAAAAACCAAAAAACTAAATTAAAAGTCAATTCTTTCAAAAATCTATATACCATCAAAAAGACAGTAATAAAAAATGTTATTTATCCCGTGTCGATTTATATATTATTTATTATTAAATGGGATTATAAGATGATATATAGACCTTAACATAATGAAAAATGAGGTATAAGTTAATCCCATATTTTACGTGACTACAAATAACAGATGACATAGTACTCATAGAGGAAGGATTGATATAGCATTTGATATACTCATCAGCGGCCATTATTCGTTCGTACATCACTTCCCTGCTTTCAAATGGATTAATAATTTATTAATTGACTCGGTTAATTAGCAAAGTTTCAAATCAAACCGCGTTCTTGCGAAATTTCTTTGTGACTCATTCCTCGTATATCACTTTCTGATGTTCCATCATTTAATCTTCCACCGATATAGAAAATGAAATCGATGAAAAAACTGAAAGAGTAGTCAAGATGGTGACATGTTTGTTAGAGTTAAAAACAAAACTTATAACTAGTGGTTTACTAATTGATGGATTGATAATAATACGTTCTTATTTTCAAGTTTCAAGACGCGCTTAATTGATTGACTAACTTCCACTGTATGTGTCTTTGAATACCTTCTTAACATTTCGACAAAAGAGGTGGAAAATAGGATCTCAACATTAACAATTAATGTTATGACTAGGGACTTATTGAGTTGTCGAGCTTCACAGCTTAACTGCTAAGTTGAGGATAAATATTTTGATGCTCATAAAACACATCTATTGTGTACTTTATGCGCATCTACAATTATTAATTATTAACTTTTATGTATATTTTTTTAAGTATTTAAAATTAAAATTAATAGTTATGAATGTTTACAGAGCACATGTGCTCTATGAATATCTAAGTATTTTTTTTAAGTTTAATTTATACAACGTGAAAAACTTCCACAGTCATTCATATCTCTCTCTAGAATCTAGACGATTAATGTTATACTGTTTGTTTATTTATTTATTTATACATATATATGATAATCAATTCGAACGTCGCAATTTTTTTTGTCTGCCCAGTTCCAAGGCTTTGCCTCCATTAATCTGGGTCAACCCGAGTCGCGCACCTGAATGTAGTGGGTGAGTCTTCCAGCGGAGATAACTATGTACATAAGGTCTCAAACCCGAGACCTACTTAAGCGATACCAAGTCGTTTACTACTGAGACCAACCCCCGTTTGTGGATGGCTCAATTTCTAGCTTCTTTCTTAGAAGCAATTCCAAATTTAAGTCCAAAAAGTGAAGTTGCATGTGGGTGTTAGATTGCCTCAGCCCTCAAGCAGCTCCCTCAAAATTTCTTAGTTATAATTTTGTAGTTCTTAACCATATTTTTCAACAGTTAGTTCAATAAATTAATTTGTTACAGTCACCGATGCCATCACACACACTGGACTTGGAAGAAAAATTAAGTTGAGTGAGTCCTTCACGGTAGCTAATTTAGCAATTTGAGAGGTGACATTGAAGAGATAAATACTTGTGTGGCCCAAAACTTTATATTGGATATGTTTTTACCATATTAACGTTTCAATATAAATAATGGATACTAAAATTAAGAGTTTATGCAAATTAATAATGTTTAATTATTACACAAGAATTAAAGAACAACTACTTCTAATAATAAAAAGGGTTTAGCTAAATAATAATCTTATATACTATTTGCTAGTTCACCGGAGTGGGACATCCATTACCGGTCTCAGGTGCAGATGAAGAATTTTTCACAAGAGTTAGGGTAGGGGTTTGGATTCAATTCCTTCTTACTTCCTGGCAAATGTTGCAACAGTCGGTAATGACTTTTAATTAGATGGTGAGGATGCGGAAGAAACTAACTATAAGAGTATAAGTTTCACGTTATATACTACAAAGAAAAGGATTTCCTAGCTCAAATCAAGCTAATCCCGGAAGTTACTTCAAGGTCTAGAAAGATATTTCTAACTTCAAGGTCTAGAAAAGGGTTTACAACTAGAGTTTAATTTTGATGTTGTTTCACGCGAAATAAGTTTGGGGAATCTTTCGGCGCTAACACAAAAGAATGTTTAAAGGGGACAAGCGATTGCATAGTTCTCAGGTGAAGAACAGATTCGTGAATTAGCAATTGAGAGAAAAGTGGGAAGCAAGAATTGGAAACGTAAATGCTTATATTAATGATCACCGAAAAGGTGTTTTTGATTGCAAAGTATCCTTGCCGGAGCGAAGGACTTAAGTACAAGTAACAGTGAAAAAAGAGGAGATAAGAGTGTCAAGGTTGAGGGAAGCTACGATCTACGAACTACTCCTGGGAAAGCAGGAAAATAAAGAGAAAAGAAAAAGTGGTGGCGTACGCTGAGCTTCCGCGGGACTGTTGATTGTCGGCTAAGGGACTTACATGAGTCGGTAGGAGTGTTAGTGAACCACCTCGAGTTTAGCCCAACAGCCCTATATTTATAGAGTTTCAAAGCTCTTAACCTCTGTTATCAGTTATTTCCCTAGCTTGTCGACGGCTACCACTTCGATCCTTCGTGGTCCACATAATCCAGACTGGTTATGCTTGCATTTGTGACATGACATGCAGCGGTAAACTTCGTCACATCCTTTAGTGGTTATACCATTTCTCTAGTGGGAAGTTATTTCCCTTCGTGGCCACGTCAAAGATGAGGTTATCTTTGTGTTTGAATTTGTTAACCGTTCCCTCCATGAGACTGACTCGACGATGCTTTTTCCGCAAGTCTTCGATTTTGTCGCAATACTCTAGGACCATCACCGTGTTGCAACTCTAGTCATTTATAGATGATTTATCATCTTTGCGACCATTTTGCATTGATTGTTGAACCATAACGTCAACTCCTTTATTAACTAGTGACCTCACATCACCTCACATTCTATCGCCGCTTGATTTCTGTCCCGACTAGTATTCCCTCGCAACCAATTTCTTAATTACTTTTGGCAACTTTTCTGTCACCAATTAACTAAAGTTACGGCAAGTCTTCTATCGCGGCCCATTTTTTAGTGAGCCTTGATACCCCTCTATCGCCAATCGCTACTAACCTTCCTGTCGCCAATCTTATTACCACTTCGCGTCGCCAATACTTTTTTCAACGCAAACTCTTAGTAATATTCGCTCCCAATTACACCGCGAATTTTAGCGATCTAACAGATGCATTGACAATATAATTTTTTTACACAATTATTTAATTAATTTATTTTATTTAGGTGATGTTTTAAATAATAAATATAAAAATTAACTATATATATACACACTAATATATCAATGTATAATTGAATCACAATGCAATTTTTTTCTCTCACTGTATTGCAGTTAAATCCTTACCATGAATAAATAAAGCATCTAATGCGACACAAGTCCCTTTCTTGAACTGGCCAAACTTGGGGAGGGGCGCATGCGTGCCATTCACCTGATAAATGAAATAACCAATAAAGCCCTCAACCCAAAACGATGTTGACCCTTTCAACAATGATTATATGGTCTTTTTGAACTGACAGTACATTGATGTACGCAGAGGAGGAGCAGACGTTTCCTATTTCTAAGAATAAGAACAAAAAAACCATAGGGACCATGTAATTTGACAGTCAATCACTTGAAAATTGACTAATAGACTCAGTATTTATGACTTTTTTCTAGAGTTATCGCCTAGGTCTCCAATTGGCTAGCAAAACTTTCCACGTAACTTAATTAGCATAATTCACTATTATTGAATTTTTTATGTGCCCCGGTGGACACTTCACGCTAACTTATGCTAATTGATCAACCATACTAAAATCACTATAAATTCACTCTTCCATCTTTCTGTTTTGCATCGTCAGCACTGAGCTCTCCTTCCCAGTTTCCAATTGCACTTTTCTTTTCCTTCCAAATTTCTCTTTGATACTCCTAATTGAGAATGATGCGCAACATGTTTGCTTACATTAGGAAAGTGTCACACAAGAAAGTGAAAGTAGAGCCACTCAATGAGAAAAAAGCTGTGTACAGAGATGAATTAACCCAGAAGCAACCGCCAAGGAAGAAGACGGCGGTGGTGAAGAAAACGGTCCGGTTTGCGGATTCTGAGCCTACCATTTTGGGAGAAGATGATCACCACGAAAAGGGCTTTGAGAAAGGAAGATGTATTAATAATGGTAATGGTGATGAATTGGGATCAGAATTGAAGGGAGCGATTAGAGTGAAGGTGAAGCTGACGAAGGAAGAAGCGGCACGGTTGCTATCGAAATGCAATGAGGGGTTTCTCGAGTTCAAGGATGTTGCTCGCGAGCTTGTGTCCCTCCCAGTGGACAGAGTTTGTGTTCTGTCCCCTTGCATAGACAACTTGGAGTTGCTAGAAGAAAAATTTTTATGTAGTTCTAAAATGTTATGATAAGCTTTAGTCTGAATCATATAATGAATGACATTTTAGTTAATATATGATAAATTATTAAGTGGTAGCTTCTTAACTAAGATGAGTTATAACTACACCTTAAATGTCTTTTTGATCTTTCGTGTATAATGGTAATTAGTAATTTTTTTTCCTTTGTAAAAAGGGCATTTTCATAATGTTCTAACCTAATTATTTTCTTCGAACATATTCATATTATATGTAATTATTATTGTATGTGCAACAGCTTGCCTTAATGCCCAACAGCATTCTGTTCTGTCAATTATATAAAATTTGGACTCTCAACTTTTTTTATCCGAAAATGCAGTAATGAATTTATGACTATGGTTAAGTGCTTAATGAATTCGATAATTTGAGTATCAAATGGGCTCCTCTGGAGTTAATTATTCAACTAATTAGAAATATGAGCTCTTCTGGATGTACTTTTACCTTCTATTGAATAGCTTTTGACTTCTAGGTTCACGAAAAAGATGAACCGTACTCTTATGAGACGAAGCAGCTCATAATGCTTTTACTTTCCTTAGTTTTACTATTGAAATCGGAATTTCAATTGACTAACAGGAAGAAGAATGACTTGTGTTGAATTGAACCGGTTGTTATAAATTCCTCCATGTGAAACCTTGACGACTGTGTATTCAATGTTCAGTGTTCTAATGTCTTGTCATCGTTGAACACTAGGTAAGTCGTAACAATTCAATTATTGTGCCCCTGAATTTCTTCAACACATTTCGAAGCTTATATAGAGGTTGAAGAAATCCTTTTATTAATCATCAAATGAATAAGTAAAGGGATAATAATACTAGCATCAAATTCACCAGTTATTTATTCTTTTTTTTAGTGGAAGAAACACAGCAGATTCCATCATTATCGGATGAGGAAAAAAAAAATTGTGTTACAAACGATTTTGTAACTCTACCTCGGTTTAGGTCCGAGAACTCATGAGATGAGGAAGATGGCGATTGATAGAAAAAGTAATTATAGGTGATGTCTTGGAAGACAGTCGAATACTCATAAACGAAAATCTAAAGTTCAAGTAAGTTGAGCATAACAAGGTGTAGTTAAAAGAGTAGAATTAGTTTGTACCATAACATGAAAAATGTTCATGCTTATATACTTTATAGAATTATGGTTGTCTCAGCTATTACATAGCATTTATTATGTATTTGTAATTGTTGGGGTGAACTTTAATGTATTAGTTATGACCTCAGTAATGCTCATAAAAGAGTGAAAACGTTATTTATAATTGTGTCGAATCTGAGCGGTTACTATTTTCAATCAGTGAATCGACTTATTGACATGTCAAGCCTAACTTGTTAATATGTCGAGCTCATAGTTATCTCGGCCACCTGAATAGGTCCATAACAAATTGCAACTTAAGACTACTATTTGTTAAGGGATTTCATTTACTATTCTAACCCACCATGAATAGCAAAATGGATGTTTGTTTATTTATTGTACTCCCCGCTCTAATAGAAAGCCCAATAATGCCACGAGCAGAGATATAGCAGTACAAGCCAGGCCCGTATTTCGAACAAAAAACTGCAAATTTATTGGGCCAAGACACAAACCTTTATGATGAGAGGTATTCATATGAGGTTTTTGAAAGAAAAATATAGGCCAGCAAAGAAACATCCTTCGTGGCTAATAGTTATGGGCCTAACATGGTGAGTCGTGTGTGGTAATGGCATTAGCTCATCATCTGAGCAGTCTATTGGTTTTGGTCCTCGCAAAAACTCATAATCATGTTGTTATTCTCTTAATTAACATTTTGTTACTTCGTATCAGTGTACTTACTATAAGAAGATTAATTATTGTTATTAATAATGAAGGATCTAAATTCCAAAAAAAAAAAAAAGGAAAAACCCTGCTCATCTCTCTCCACACAATCAAATGATGAGGTAGCGAGGTCAAAGGAGGTTATCAAATTAATGGTTTTTTTTACTGAAGGTAGAAGGGAAAATATTTTATCTTGTATAAGAGTGGAACACAATGTTTGATGTAGTGTATGATTAATCATTAAACTGTGGAATCCATGCGGTGCATGATTAACCACTAGACTCTAGGATCAACCGCCTTTAATTCAAATTGCAATTGGAGTCACTGATAAATAAGAGATACTCAGCCAATACTGCAAGGGGTGGTCGTGATTTGAAAGCTGAATTGTTGCTTGAATAGTAATACTGGTTGTTGCTAAAACTAGGAAAACAGGAAACACTTGGCAATAAATTTGGTGGTTTGGCATTTCGGCCAACAACCAAAATGACAATGAAACATAATATTCTATTTTCCTTTTGTGAATAAGTCGCTACTAGAATATTATTAAGAACTTCTGCCTAAATCATCCAAGCCACACCCCCACTTAATCATATATATTATAAGAACCCGGGCACTTTCCTTTGTAACGACTCGTTAAATTTCCCTACGCTTAAACCGTAACCAACACAAGTTGACATCCCTCCCCCCTGACCTTGAATTGTTCTAATTAAGCGTGTCCTTGTCTAGTAGTAGGTAATACTATTTTTAATCCACATATAATAATATAATTCTTGTTTATTTTAATTTGAAAAATTAAATTAAAGTACCAATCGCCTTCCGTGTGATGTAATTAGGCTAGTGTGAACGGCAGCCTTATAAAAAACCATACGGATTCTACTTCTTCTCGTATACCCCCGTCACATAAGCTAGACTAATTATAGTGTAATATTGTTATACTTTGGACTCGTATATAGTCTGCACCCAACTATACGACATCCAGCAAGGATAAGGGAGCCTAACTGATCCAGATTACAACCAAAGCCAACAGAAATGTAGGAAAACAGAACAAATAAACAGTGTCATGTGATGATAGATAGGTACATAACAGCTGTATAAACTGGGAGTATGGATTGAATAAGCTTCTAAACCCATATCATCGGTCTCTAGTGAAGGCTGATGGTATTCTACCAAAATATTAAAGGTCTTGTAACTAACTAATATTTATAGTTGCAATAAATTTCTCCATAATTAGTTGTTCAACCTTTACGGTATTGAAATCTCTGATCGACAACTTTTATAAAATATTAGCTCAGTAATCCATCGGATTCCACACCATTATTGTAAAAGTTACGGTCGTTTGATCATTTATTAGGTACTTAACCATTGACACTTTAAGAGTCACTCATAATACTATATAAAAAAGCACATTCTGAGCCATAAAAAGTATGTTATAATTTAGTATTAACACTCTTATCACTTAAAATTTTAGTCAATTTTTCATTCGGTCAGACCTTTCAACTAGCCAATCAAACTCTTTTAATATTGACCGAAATAGAACATGTAAAAAAAAAACAATTGATTGTATAATGCTAATGTTAAAGAAATTACAATCTCTTACCAATGTTCATATAATAATTTATTTTAAAAAAAGTTGTATCGTTATAATCATTCAATTTTTTAATCTCCATCCAGTGTTATAGTCTACAACTGATCGTTGAATACACACCATAATAGAAAAGAAAAATGAAATTTTTAAAGGGCTACTTCTAACATGGACCAGGTGATTACCTGGTCCAATTTAGTCTAGGGTCAAAAATAAAAATTTAACAAAAGCTTAGGGACTACATTAAAAAAAATTGTGATGGTTGTTGTAAAATTAGGAAATTTTAATTATAAATTAAGTATTTTCTCTTCATCCCACCCATTTCTCTCCACCCACCCCTCACTGTGACTATGTCGTTAGAACCTTTGCTTTAACGCCGTCCAAATTCGAAGACCACCGAGTAGGTTCCATGTCATTTCTACCCACCCCTCCTCCTCCTCTTGCTCATCTGCTACGCCCAGTGGCGCTCCATCTACAACCTCTCCCACATTGTCTTGACCAATATCGTCAACAAGGCGAAGCCCCACATCCAAATCTGTGTAACCCGAGCCCAGATCCATGCAACCCGTGCCAGATCAGTGGAACCCAAATCGTTTCAACTGCCGCCACACCACCTTAACCTGCACAAACACGACATCGATGGCCGATGAGTCCATCTGTGGTGTTGTCATCAACACAATGGCCTCCCTTTCTTTATTTTCCTCATTCTTTTTTTTTTTTGGAAAAATATGAGGCTTTTTTTTTTTCTTGAGCTATAAAAATTATCACTATGAGTATTAACATTGTGAATTAGTTTTTGTTGATATGAATTTTAGTCTTGTAAATATTACAATACTTATTTGTTGAAGCTATTTTTTTTCTAATAAAGATGATTTATTTTTTGTTTTTAAATTTTTGAGATGTGATTTGTTGTTGACCATACTGGTTGGTGAATTTTTTGGATATATGGTTATTTGTATATGGTGTTGATCTTGATGTTGTTGTTGAGGGAGATTAATGAAATTTTTGGGTGTGAGGGTGGTGTGGCTAGAAGGCTATGGTGGTGGCTAGTGATTTCGGTGGTGTGTTTTAGGGGTTGTGGGTGATGTGGCAAATGAGGGTTGCGGTGGTTGTGGTGGATTGGGTGAGGGTGGGGCTATAGAGAATGTGGGGGTTAGAGGTTGTGGTATGCGCCTGTGGTGGTGGCTTGGGTTTATGGGCTTAGGCTTATGGAGGTGGTGGCAGATGAGGGTTGCGGTGGCTGTGGTGGGTTGGGTGAGGATGGGGTTACAGAGAAGGTAGGGGTTAGGTTGTGGTGGGTTTTGCACGAATGCTCCTAGTGGTGGCTCCAATGGCAGCTCTATCGACAATGACATAATGGTGGCGGTAGTGGTGGTACTCTGGCACCGGCGATAATGAGGGTGGGGTGGTGGTAACTGATGGAAAACTAAGAAGAAATTTAGATTGACAACAAATTACTTTTCAATTAACAACAAATTTAGACTAAAATTAAATAATAATCTTACTAAATAACAAATTAATCACCAAACTAATTAATACTTTAATTGTAAGGCAAGGACCATTTTACAAAATCAGAATGAAATTTTGATAAATTTAAGGGTCAAAAATTATAGTTTACTATGAAAAATGTGGACCATCAGATCAAATATCAATGATCAAAATAGCAAGTGTAACTTGAATTAGGTAACCACCCCATTCATGTTAGAAGTAGCCTTTTAAACGAGCCAAACATGCATTTCCACTCCCACGTTTTTTATTTACTACTTAATTCCAAACTGGTAGTTAGGACGCCCAATCACATCTCATATTGCACGCTAGTCGACAGACACATTACAGAATCTCCTCCTCAACTTCTTTCATGGCCCATCCATGGGGAAACCCGCATTAATTCCCCAATCAAGCTATAACATCACCTAAAATTCTGTACCCAATTAATCCGCAACATATATATTTAATTTTCCTCCTCCAAATTACTAATTAAAATGGCTACCTCGTTACTTTTCTTGCTCAACACCATTCTCTTGTTGTCACACGCAATATCACCAACAACCGCTCAGTTCAGTTGCGAAAGCACGTCATGCGAGAACGGTGGGATCTCGATACGGTTCCCGTTTTGGTTGAAACTAGCCAAACAGAGCCCAGGGTGTGGTTACCCGGGGTTCAATCTCACGTGCACCAATAACAATACCACCACCATGGGCTTCAGCGAACCCTTGTTGACTTTGCCAAAGTCAGGTGACTTCGCGGTCAAACTCATCTCACTAGAGGAACAAGCGGTTTGGATCAACGACCCGGACGAGTGCCTCCCGAACCGGATCATGCGTAACCGTCGACTGAATCTAGAAGGTTCCCCGTTCCAATTGAGCAGCGATTATAATCTCGTGAACTACACTTTCCTCAGCTGCCCCTCCAATTTAACCGCTTTCTCTATGGTGCTGCCAATAAGCTGTTTAAAACTAAAACGGAGCCGTGACGATAACGGCGTTGGCTATTCGGTGGTTGCGATGCTGTCGGAACCTCCGTTTCCGACGCCGTGGGCCTCGCCGTGCAGCGTGATTTCGTGGGCGTTGATTCCGGTTGCGGGGATGCCGTGGCTGTTTTGGACGGATTACTATTCTGGAATCAAGTTGGAGTGGAAAGATCCGAAATGTGCAAGTTGTGAAGCAGGTGGAGGACGGTGTGGGTTCTTTCAGCCAAAGATTGGGGACACTGCTTTTCAGGTGGGTTGTTACGATCTTCCCACTCAAGTTCAAGGTATGTACTGCACTTTGCTTCATTCGTTGTGCACTCCACTTAAATGATTCTTAACTCTTTCTTCTTTTTTTCTTTTTAATCCTATCATGTGTGTGTATATACGGGTATATACTTGTTAAAACACTACAAAAATTCGACAGGCCAGCTTTGCAAGCATTGTAGGTAACCATTTTTTAGCATCTAGGACATGATCTAGAATGAGGACTTTCTTCGACCACACGTTGAAAAGGTTGAACTGGAGTGCTAAATGAGAGGAAGATATAGCTTTAGATGAATAGGAATTGCTTTGAGCAAGTATCGGCCAAGATTGGGTTAGTTGTTGTGGTAGCTAAGAAGTTCTAACTCTTTAATTAATTTTTAATTTGAGCTATTTGAATGGATTAATAAGTGATGGAAGAAATCATCTTCTTTAAATGAGTTATTTAATTCTATGAAATCAATGTTTTTATTGTGAAAAGAAAGGTCAACTAAATACCAATGATTAAAGACGAAAAAAAGTTAATAATATTTATGTAGACTTAATATAGTAAGTGATTTTGTACTTCATAAATGATTTTGTACAAAACTTATAAACACAACAACACATATATTAATGTTTTTTTTTAAATAAACTTTTTCTTTACTTTTTACCTTTAAATGCTTTTCTGAAATATCCCACCATGTAACTCGGGGAATGATGATATATTACATACTTGAGTAGTTATTCCTTGGGCAAACTTAAAATGTTAGTTTGAGATGATAAGAATTTTGGGCAAGCTGTTGGTTGAATGGTGACTCTCATAGTCTCATGAGTTTATGTATGCTTAAGATCCCCTGTGGACCAAAATATTTATATTATCTTTTGGGTTCAGGTCCATGTAATTGCGTGATTAAATTAGGCCAATGTTGAATCATTACTAATGTGAACTAGTAAATTCGGGTTCAAATTTTCAAATTTAGTTTGTAACACATTTTAAGTTTTCAACTTTATTTAGAACTTTTTGCCACCTTTCAATTGTTTTTACGCTTTTTTTTTTCCCTTATCCTCATTAATCTTTGGGCTTCTATGTAGGTCTTCCAAGTAAAGCCAAGTACGGTTTAAGTATAGGCCTGGGAATACCTGGACTCCTACTTATCATCATTGTCCTTTCATGTTTTGTACACGGTAAGATGCAGAGACGTGAGCAACAGCGACAAGCAAGAAGTGAAATTTCTACCTTTACGTTGCCACGTCTTCATGCTGCAGTGATGGGCCTCGATATGGCAAGTATAGAAAAATATCCCAAAACCCTGCTGGGCGAAAGTGGTCGATTGCCCAAGCCCAATGATAACTTATGCTCCATATGTCTCTGTGAGTATCAGCCCAAGGAGACGTTAAGGACCATACCAGAGTGTAATCACTATTTTCATGCCAATTGCATAGATGGATGGCTCAGGATGAATGCCACGTGCCCCTTGTGTCGCAATTTACCGGAGAGATCCTCTTCATTTACCACGCCTTTACCTACATCTCCAACGTCTTTTAGGAATTGACATTGTACATTTTTTTATGTTGGAGTTGTAATTTTTGGGTGGGAAGTTCTATACAAATTCAAAGAAGATGAAGAGTAGATTTGTGCATATTCTTCAGTAAAATAAAATTAAGAGAAATGAATTCTATCAAGGAAATTTAGAATATTATTATATATAGTTTTTTTAAATTATTATTGCAGTTTTATGAGATTCTTTTTAATGTTCTTAATGTAAAATAATAATATACTATCATCAAATTACATAGTTACATGAGACTTTTAAAATAATGAGCAGTGACAAAACTTGGAAGCAGTGCATTAATATAATCTTGTTACAGTAGTATCAGAGATAGATATATAATTCGAACCTTGAGCATAGCTTAAGAACTTATGAGATAATGAGCACAATTGTTGTAGTCAAGAGTGATGACGATGATTAGTTTGAGTGGCGGCAGTGATACATGAAAAAGATACTCCGAAGTCTAAGTAAGTAAATTTATTAGATGTCAAGTGTAATTGAGATAGATTGATCCTAGTTACTTGCTTTTTCTTATGTAGTATGCCATGACTATGGCCGTTTTGGTTGTTAGGTAGCGTTTAATATGCTTTTGTAACTGTTCGAATGAGGTTTAATTAAGCTGATTGAAACATTCAGTGATGCTCATAAATCATAAAATCGTTACACATAAATATGTCGACGAATATTTATAAACACCATTATTATTTACAATTATGGTTCTTCAGTCGGCCGTTCTGGTATGAGATAAGTGCAAATGATTGACCCGAGATGAGGTAAGGTTGAACCAATTTGTAGAAGTCTTATGTTTTTCACTAATTTTGGGTATATAATACATGTTGAACCAACTTGTAGAAGTCTTATTATGTCTTCACTCATCTTAGGTATATAATCCCCGAGTCAGGAACAAATTTAATTTGTAAAAATTTTATTAGTTAAAAGAACAAATAATACGAATTTTTTTTGGATTGACATAATGATATTCATAATAAAATTAATAAAATTTATAAATAAGGAAACGTATCTTGAATAATAATGATAAAACTCAATTTTTTTTAATAAGTGTGCTTAAATAATGATAAAAGTCACTTGTTTCCATAAAAAAATTTCTCCACGATGAGATATGAAAATGTGCTAAAGAAAGTTTACGAAGGGCCAGGGGTTTGGTGACGCTAGCAAATAGCAACGAACCCGAAATCTCACCGAAGCATTTCAAATCGAAAGTGGCGTTGTCCACGCCTCTTCCTTTGTCAATTACAGGAGCAAATGGCATGCCAGTCCAGTAGGCTAGCTATACGCCTATACTATTCTCTTAATTGACTATTGTTGACAAATAAATCAAAAAGGTTGTTGACTTTATGGGGTAATTCCATTTCCCACTTCTCTTCTCTTTTTCCCTTCCCCATCCAAATTCAATTTTCAGTTTTCACTCTACACTTTAGTTCCCTTCTCTCTCTCTCTCTCTCTCTCTCTCTCTCTCTCAAACTAATTACTAATCATATGGCTTCCTCAGCCCACGTATGCTTATTCCTTATCTTTCTTCTCCACGATCTTCAAAGCACAATAAGCAAAACGGTTTGCGATGTCATGTCATGCGGTGAAATCGATATTCAATTTCCATTCGGCTTAAAAGGATCCAACCAAGACCGCGAGTGCAGCTACTTTCCCAATTCCAGCTTTCAACTCTCCTGCAACAACCGTACCCAAACAATCCTCACCCTCCCGCACTCCGGGGACCTAATCGTAAAAAGTATCGATTACGAGCTTCAAACGGTCAAAGTCAACGACCCCGACGGTTGCCTCCCGAAACGGTTTCTGCACAGAAACTGGAGCCTCTCCGGTTCACCGTTCATCTTGAACCCAACCGTTTACGAAAATTATAATCTCACTTTCCTTAATTGCCCCTCCAACTTCACCGAAACTTCTGCACTGACACCGATTTCTTGCCTGAGCAATGAAGGGAAATCCGATTCCAATTGGAATTCGAATTCTTCGTCGGTCATAGTTTCGTGGTCGCGTCCGATTGAGGTTGAGTCGTCGTCGCCGTGCGACGTGATTTCCACGGCTCTCGTGCCGCTCCCGATGGCGGACATGCCGCAGTGGCCATTCTGGCCCAATCTCAACGCTGATATTGGGCTCATGTGGGCCCAACCCAGATGTTGGGTTTGTGAAGTTAGTGGCCGAGTTTGTGGGTTCGCCAGTGATCATGAAAGACAAAGTCATCAAGTTGGATGCTTCTCCACTCCCAACACCAAAAGCCAAGGTATGAATGTATGCACTCGATTTCTTTCTCTTTGTGGGCCCTGCAATATTTCTTCTTTTCAGTCTTCGTTAATTAATTCTATGGTTGTGCTCGATTCCAAGACATATACGAGGTTCACGTAGTTCTTAAAGAGAAATTTCATGTTATTGAACATATTTAATGTTGATTTTAAGAATATTATCAATTATTTATTTTAATTTATAATATTTAAAAAATATATAAAAATTAACTAATAGTTAATAGTATTCATAGAGTATGTATCAAAGCATACAATAATTTATCGTTTTTAAGGTTGTCTAATTAGAGTTCAGTGAATGAAGTTTAATTTAAAAATCAAAGTTAAGTAATTTTTTTAATAAACTATTAAATTTATTTTTAAGATTAATAGCATTAAATTCATCCTTAAAATTATTAAAAATTAATAAAATTAGTCATTTAATATTAATCAAATTAGAGATTAATTTATCGATATTTATTAATATTAAAGATAAATTTGATGATTTTTGTAATTTAGAGATGAACTTGATTGTTAACATTGAGACAAATTTAATAGTTTATTTATTTATTTATTTTACCTTATTTGTGTAAAAAAAATATAAAAAACTTAGACATGTTTCAGCTCCAAACTCTGTTTCATGGAGCACCAACTTTCAACCAAAACATGTTCTGTATATAGCAGTTAGGTAACGGGTCGCGAATATCGTGATTGCCTAATTGGGAATTGATTCAATAGAATTAGAATAGAATAAAAGCACTGTAGCATCACTCCGTTGAATTAACAAGTCTAATTCCGTATTCCATAATTATATAACCTAGGCTCGAGATGGCTCTGGTAGAGAAGTAGTCAAGTGGAAGCTGTGTTAGAAATGCCTTCATCCATTTGAAGAAACGTGTAATTGGAAAATGATATTTCTGGTGAAAGATGAAACATGTCTGTTTTGATCAAAGTGGGGGCTATATGAAGGTAATTTTTTTTAATATTTTATTTTTTAGGGTGGGGGAAGATCACATGTGGTTTGCACTTTATAAGCGATCCTCCAAGTGTTTGCAACAGTACTAGGATCATGATTAAAATTAAGGGAAAAAGTTTTGGTCCTGTACTCCTGCTAGGACTAATGCCATCAAGCATAAGGTTAAAAAAGCCTACAAAAATTAAGAACCTTTTAAGAGTGCGGCCAATTTGCTTTATGCTATTCCTTATTGTTTTAATTCAAAAAACAAAGGATAAGTACAGCAAAAACAAGATAGAAGAATACATCAATTTCAGGACACTTGTACCTACTCGTGTGGTTTCATTGAATAATCAATAATAGATGCATGACTTAATGTTGCGTTGGGCAATTTGACAAACTGCTAGAAAACATATAAGTGGGCCGTGCAATTCTTTTCAACTATAAAATACTTTCAGAAAAATGCATAAGGTTTGAACATGTTTAGCAAAGTAATTGTATGTTTGGTGGCTTGCTTTCTTTCTTTCTTCTTTCTTTAATCAACTTCTGTTATATTTTTCTTTTCATAAAATCAACACACACATAAAATCAATAAAGAACTTGATTAGTTAGTTTTATTTTATTTTTTAAAAATTTCACGTTATTTTATGGCCATTATACTTGCTAAAATATCATTATGCATGTGATCAAAGTATATCTAATTTGATGTTCTATAATCACACTGACAATTTTTTCCTTTATAGACTCTAATTTATTTTTTTCAATGATGAAAGTATTAAAATTCTCTTTTTTTGATGTTGATATAAACCTTAAATCCTAAATCCTTATTTCTCCTTTTATAGACTCTAATTTCTTATTTTCCAATGATCAAAGTATTAAGAGTTATATAATTCTCTTCTTTTTTTATTTTTTTGTTAATAATAATTTCAAACATGGACTGACTTTGACATGTTCCATACAGGTCTTGCAAGAAGTGCCAAGTATGGCTTAACCATAGGAGTGGGGGTTCCTGGACTCTTATGCATAATTGGGCTTGGTTGCTTCATCTGCGGTAAGGTTAAGGTTAACCTACATCGCCGGAGGCCCATCACAGATCTTCCTTCAACAATTTCTCTTCAGCCCATCCCTCTCGTAACTGGGCTTGATGGTGCCACAATTGAAAAGTATCCCAAGACCCTTCTTGGTGAGAGTGGGCGCCTGTTGAAGCCCAGTGACAACACTTGCTCAATTTGCCTCTCTGAATATGAGCCCAAAGAAACGTTGAGGACCATTCCAGAGTGCAACCATTATTTTCATGCTCACTGCATAGATGAGTGGCTCCGAATGAATGGCACGTGCCCGTTGTGCAGGAAGACACCGGGGTCATCCTCCTCTAAAGTCACCCCTTCTTTCTCTTATTTTACTCCCTCTTCATCCTTGTCCTCTTCCTCTTCGCCATAGTCCGTAGATTATCCAAGTCTAAAACCAAATGTTGATGTGGTATAGAGAATAGTGTTACTAAGCATAAAGGAAAAAAAGGAGAATAGTGTTAATACATAGATTGTGCTAGCTATATTTTTCCTTTTTTTTTTTTCAAAGTTCATAAGGATTGCATTATTTGAACTAGTGAATTGTGTCAGAAATGAGAAAACCAGGCCATAATGGTGTCACGGAATAGTATCTTCTAATTTTCTGCAATCACTTTTGAAATTGGAAAAAGATTTAATTAACTTCACAAATAGTTGGAAATCTTAAAAAAGAGGTTAATCAAATAAAGAAATATAAACCTTTAGAATTAGCAACTACATCACATACGTCTTGTTAATGATCCTAGTCCATAGTGTATTCATTTGCAATAAAGAATAAAGCTTGAAAAGATGCAAGGGTTTTCAAACTAATACATATACACAGCAAATCAGCAACACTGCTTTTAAAAATAAAGAAGAGTTCATTGTGCACATGCACGGACTAAATGAGTTTAACATAAAAAATCCTCAGGTTAATTCCACTTGTGGCAGATTAAAACAATTAGATATTATATGTGCTCTAGAATGGAATCCATTGGGAGAACATAACACATACGACTTCAAATCAGTTGTCAAAACAGAAGCAACAGGGCAAAGGCTTGATGAAGTCGTGCAAGATGCTCAAGGGTCACCATGGTCTAAATACAAAGAAAAGAGACCAATTGCTTAAAGAGTGTGAAGAAGAATGATTGGCCGAAATATAACTTCTTTAAGATTTGATAATTCTTGTAAAATTAGGGAAGATGTCTTTAGATAAATACTAAAAACATATACCTGAAGGGGGTGTAGCTCATATGGTAGAGCGCTCGCTTCGCATGCTAGAGGCACGGGGTTCGATTCCCCGCACCTCCATTTTTTTCCCCTTTTATTTGATAAATCAACGGTCAACTTTTGTTCCAGTGATAAATCAACGGTCAAAAAATGTACGTTATCCATTTTCACAGGGGTCGAAGGCACACCCAAGTCTCGCTCGTCCCAAAATCCTAACAGCCTCTCGTTCCTCATCTCCTCCTCAGAAATGTAATAGCAGCAGAACCACCACCGCCACCCATAACCGTCAATTCTTTTCTAATTCGTGCTATGACTCTGAACTTGTGCTCCCCCTGCTTCTCTCGCCTCCTCCTTCACCACTCTTCTTCTTCTTCTTCATCACTCACAAAATTCTCTGAAACCTGTGCGAACCACAGCGCTAAAGTTCCTTTTCCCCCTCTCTTCTTCTCAGCTTCTCCGCTTCCCATCGCTCCCAACCTATCCAGATTCCTCAACGCCAGAGCTTCCGTCAGCGAGAGCCAAAATGAGATCTCCGAAAACACCGACCGATTGGACCAGCAGCTACTCCTCCGAGTTGCCGCCGCCGCCAAAGACGCCGACGAGGCGCTGCAGATCATCGCCCAAAACTCTCACAGAAATGGAGGCGTCGTTTCCGCCGACGACTGCTGCACCGTGATTTCCGCCGCGCTTCAACGGAACAATCCCGAACTCGCTCTGTCCGTTTTCTACGCTATGCGCGCCAGTTTCGATTCAGGTCACAAATGCTTCCTTCCTTCCTTCGCTCTTTCTTTCTCTATGCTTATTCGCGCGTTTGCGTTTCGCTCATTCACAATGTACACCGTCATTCTTTTTTAATTTCAAAAAAACAAAAAGAGAGATGAAAATGTTGCTGCTGCTGAAAGGTTATTTTTCTGGATAATTTTTGTAGTGGTAACGTTGTGTATTCGCTTTGTTGTCGTCTTAGCATTTAGTTGCAATTTGATAATATTTGTGTATTGTGACCAGTTGGCGGGAATGACCCATTGATTGAGGGATGGAAGTGGTCGAGGCCAAATGCACATGTTTATACCTTGTTGATTCAGGGTTTGGCGGCATCATTGAGGGTTTCTGATGCTCTTAGGGTGATTAAATATATTTGTGAGGTGGGGGTGTCTCCTGGTGAGGAGGTATGGTTAAAAAGACTTGTATCCTTCTTTCGCTTTCGCCACTGCATATAAGTTGTGCCGAGATAGACTCGACTATGGCATATGTTGTTGTGAAAATCGTTGTTTTTTACCCTAGTGTCAGCTGTTTGATTGATGTAAATTCCATGTATATTATTTGCAGGTCCGTTTTGGAAAGATAGTGAGATGTCCTAGTTGTCGAATAGCTATCGCTGTTGCACAGCCACAACAAGGTATTCAGGTATTTCCGTATGTTCCGCAGATGTCAGATGCCTATGCAAATTGCATGGGGCTACTGCATTAGTTTGGAAATGCAGGCATTTTAACGATTTTATTGGTTATCCATCAATCATGTTAAATGTTAATTTTATTATCTTTTATTATTACACACGGACATAGTTTACTGATCTGTATGTTCTGTGATATATATAAACCCGACATGATTGGGATAAATCAAGGATGGGGTAAGCTTGTGCGTCAATATCCGTTTAATGCATCAATAAATTGTGTATCCTTCCCTTGGCCCATGCCTACTACGTTGACATTAAGTCCAGCTCCTAATGAGCACATTGTAAAGTAGATTTTCTTTGTTGATTAGAGATTGATTATGAAAAAAGATGTCTCAAAAGTTGTTTCTTGAAGGCTCATAGGACTTATTCCGTAACTTACTCTCTTTCACTTCCTTTCAATTTACCGGGTGGGATTTTTTTATATACTTAAGTGATCATGAATTATTGACATTTCTTGTCTTATTACAAAATTTCTCAATGGGTTTTTGTCAAAGGGGATATCATATTCTCCACATCTACAGAATTGGGAATAAGTTATCATTTTGTGTGAGGTAATCTTCTATAGTCCTTGGTTGAGATACTTGGTTCTCTAAGACATCTACTTCTGCATGAAATTCTGGATAGGTCCGTTTGACATTCTTATATAAATTTCCTTCTATTGATGTATGGGTATGATAGCTTTAAGGTGGATAGGAAAATTTCTGCTGCAGATTGTATCTTGTGCAAAGTGCCGCTACCAGTATGAACTTGTTTCGGGTGACATAGTCAGTATTCAATCGGAAGAAATCAGGTTGGTTAGCTGTGCCATTCTATTATTTTCTTTCATCTAATCAATTGACAAAAATATCCACATTTGAAGTTTGATAGGCATGACTAGGATGGTTTTTTGATGTTTTTTACTTTTAGTTATGATATATTTAACTCCTTTTGTTGGAGGATTTTTTGGTTCTAATCTATTTAACGTGTATTTGCTGTTTTGAAGCACCATACATAAGCCATTCCAGTGTTTGTCTTTTTTTTGCCCCCTTTTATTTTGGTGTAACCAGTGTTGTCTTTTGATTAATATGATACTCTGTATGTGTATGTTGTTGATCATGGAATATTCACTTTTTCTAAGGATCTCCTCCTGCCGAACGCAGCATGGACATTACAGCATGGGAGAGGGGGTTAAGATTCCTGCAACTGATGAAGCAAAGCACTCCTGCTGCTGTTCACTCTATGGTGGTATATACTTATCTACTCACCTTTGACTTCTGATTGTGAGCTCTTCCTCTGATTAATGCTAGAGCTGTAATTGAGGACCGTTATATGACTTGTGTATAAAGTTGTTAGCCACCAGTGAGAATCCAGTGAAAACAAATTACTTTTGGTGCATCATCTTTTCCATACAAATATATGCTTGTTCTTCTGGTAGTAAAAAATTTACCGCAAATAATTATCACCTTAGAAAAGGTATGTTTGTATTCCATTGGTGCATCATTCTGAATTTTGGAAACACTAATGCTGCAAGGCACCTACACACCATTTATTTTGACAATGTGACAATTCTCTCAGTGAAATATGTTGGTGTATTTATTACTCTCTCTTTATAAATTTGCAAAGTGACCTCTGACATTTGAAAAACGAATGCTTCATTTCTTAGTGTTTTATATAATAATTTATTGCTGAAATATCCTTATGTCAATTACTGATATTTTTGCTCGAAACTTCTTTCTTGTTATGCCTCACTTCTTATCTCTTTCCACCTATTCTTTCTTTTCCTGCCATTTAGGTGCAAACCCCTTCTGGTATGGCTCGCACTCACAGATTTGCAACTGAGACAGTTGATGTGCCAGCATCAGAAGGTGAAAGGGTAACTGTTGCAGTTGCAGCTCCATTAAATCTATATAGAAAGGTGGGGCCCTTTAAATTTAGTCCAAGGGTCCCTGATCTCTATCCCGGCGAGGCTATGTGCATAACAAACCACAAAGATGGGCGCGAATCACTTCTTTTAAGAGCTCCAACAAAAGAAGGAAATTCATCATTACTTAAACCCTCCCTCCTCATTCCCCTTCTTGCTTTGTTTGCGACTGGTGATGCTGCCTCCGGACTAATTGATCCCAGCCTGCCTCAAGCCCTATCAGTTGTTGCAGTATCATCGCTTGCTGTTGGAGCTACTTTGAACTCCTTTGTTTTTCCACAGTTAAACCAGGTACTGTTGTTAATTCATCAGTTTTGTTCCCATTGAGGGACTCTAATTTGGCTTGTCTTCATCCAGCTAAGTTCACTTCTCAAACGAAGTAATCTTCTCTTGATGATGCTTGCAATTTTGTTTCTCCTATCAAAAATTAAATTGAAAGGCAATTGTTTTGTCAATTGTCACTGACTTAAACTCCGTATTCACAGGGGTCTTTGCTTCGTTTTATTACTGCACAACCTTGATTATGGGAAATAGAAAAGTGCGATTCTTATAATTCATCTCCAATTATGACTTGCTGGCTCCTTTGTTGAAATTATTGCAATATATAGAGAAATCAATGTGGCTTCATTTCCCCTGGCCTTACCTGTGCCTACGTTAATGAATTATGAATGTTCTTAAAAAAGACTTAATCAGTTTGTCTACATTTTACTTATGGTGACAGCTTCCACAAGGGGTGGTAGAGACAATTGCAATCAAACAACGACTTTTATCTCAATATGATGTGATTCTATCACGCATCAAAGACCTAAAAGAAGCTGCTGAAAAAGAGGTGTGCTACATGCATGATTTGTAATTAGCAGTTATATTGACCTGCATGATTTGATAATTCATATCTAATCTACATTTAACGATCCTGAATTTTCACTTGAATATTGCTCTCTACCTTCCTTATTATGAAGAAAAGAAGGAATGATACAGCTGCATATCTGGCTCTATTTTGCGTGGATGATTCATTCAAAGTGCTGGTTTGTACTTGGTTGAAAATGAACGCAGAATAGCTTTATAATTGAGCAGAATCATCTAAATTATACACTCGCAATCTGATTATAGAAAATACTTTAAAAATGACATTAGTTTCCTCTTTGAACAAAGTTCATTGGTTGTATATCTCATTTCCCTAGATGAGAGAGAGTAAGAGTGTATGGAAACCTTTTTTGGTAGTTTGTTTCCTCTCCTTCTGTGGAACTATACCTGTAGCTTGAGTTATATAAATTTTATTTACTTCCTCCTTCATAGATTTGGATGTTAGCTAGAATGTGCCAACTTGAGAACAAAATTTCAGCTGTTGGAGAACCTTCTTATCGGTAAACTGCTATAACTTCATAAATTATCTATTTCTTGTATATTTATGAAATCATTTTGTCCTCATTGACCATTTACGATGATGTCCTCAAGTTTTATTTTTTCGTCTTTCATCATCTTATTTTGGTCTAACCTGAAGAGGTCATTGTTTATTCATTTTATTTATATCCAGGACTCGACGAAGTAAGGTCAAAAGGGTTCGAGAGAGCCTGCAGAGCTCCCTCAGGGGAAGGATTGAATTGATTGACAGCTATGCAAGGGTATGTTATCTGTAAAAATGTGAATAGAAAATCTTCTCTCATCTTGATATATACAGAAAAGTAGTTCTCTTTGCAACATTTCAATCAATAAATGCATGTTGAAAGTGCTTTTTTCCCAGATTTCTTCAATGATTGAAATTGAAGTCGAGATGGAAACAGATGTTCTTGCTGCTGAAATTGCTAGCAATGCAGTAAACCACTTAATCATCTATTTATTTCAGATATTATATCTTGTTATAACAATTTTTCATTACTTAGCAGGGGGTCTTTTGTTTTGCAGGATAGTATCACGGAACAGATAGAGCAAATTATGGAGCTTGAAAATTTTGAGGAGGTATATTCTCCTAAACTGCAAGCCTCTACCAAGCATTGTTGGCATAAAAAGGAACATATCATCTAATGTGAAAATTTTACATAAATTGGTCATTTGTAAATTTACTATTAATTAAATATCTCGTGATCTTTTTTGGGCCCCTACCTTAATCAATCCTAAAATTTACATATAATGAAGTAATGTGTGAAACTTATACATGACCATTCATTTCCCAAGCATTGCTTCATTAATATTTTTTCTCACTATAGCTTACCAAGATATTTCTACTAGAATTATAATAATAAACTTCTTAGACTATAAAGTAGAAAGCTAACAAGCTACAATAATACCATCTCTGTTCTGGACTTTTCTTTTGACCTGAATGTAATTTAAGATTCTAGAATATCCTTTGATCAAGTGATTGCAGTATATCTTTTGACATGTTGACCAGCAATGATTCGTGAAAGCATTGCCTGTAATGTGCTTTTAGCCATGTCAATGTAGTCCTGCTTAACACAGGGTTACGTTGATGTGATAATAACAACTGAACCCTTTTAGCGCAGGAGGCCTTTGCTTCCCTTTGTCACAGAATGTGTTTTAATTCAACTTTTATGTACAGAGATGGAAAATACAAGCAGAAGCCAACGATGAGGCTGAAAGACTCCTTAGTTCCCAACCGATGCCTTTTGAGGAAGTCTAATGTTGTATAGGCATCTGGCTCGTGCCGGTGCATCATTAGTTGAGTCTCACTTCCCAGCTTAATGATCTATTCTTCCTCTGTCCGGAGAAGGATTCATTTTATGTATGATCATAAAGTCAGAGGTAGAGATCATGGTAAAATACAGCACATGGTTGTGTAAATTCATTGTCAGTAATTTTGGTGCCTGCTTTATTAAGAAGAATATATCTTTTGAAACTATTATTATCATTAGCAAATTGAGAGTTATATAACTGTCAATTTATAATATGACTAAAAAGTAAGAAATGGGACATAGGTAAAATATAGCCTAAAATTTTAATAAAATATAAATATCGGTCCCAAGTTTAGGTAGGAAGCAACTCAAAATGGCTAGTGTAATGGTGTCGTATATTCTTCAAATATCTTTGAATATTCTTAAATTACTAATTTATACTTTTTTAAAACTTTAGTAATTGTTAAGAAATTATTATTAAATATAATGTTCCACAACTTACTCAGCCTTTAAGACTTTCTCTTCTTTTTAAAGTGGAAGGTTATTTTTTTAATCACACCATTCATTTAAAATGAGAGATTATATCGATAATTTTACTATAATATCCTTATTATACAAACTAATTACTTAAATACCCCTATTTGTAAACATTTTATAAAACTATCATGGTTTTGGTTGATGTGGCATCTGCACATTGCGTGGCGCCACGTCAGATTCGCCAAGGCGGTTGGCGAATCCCCCATAAATTCGCCTACGGGGATGGCGAATCCAAGCTAAAATTGCCACTAAGCTTGGATTCTTGCTATTTACTTGTCCCGACCGCTCTTAAATTCAATTTGTGCGATAGACTTGTAAGTTTTAATTTATTAAAATTTATAGGTCAATTAGTATGTGCGAATTAATTTTTTTAAATTAATTATGTAAATGTTTGATATATCAGTTTGCTGATAAATTTTTTATAGATTGATGTATTGGTTAGGGTTTAATATTGTATGTTATCTGTATCGGTAGTAATTTATGATAGATTAATGCATAGTGTAACATAATATCTTGCTGCTGTTGTAATTTAGTGTTTAGGGTTAACCAATCCTGATTCCTAAAGAGTAACAATCTAGAAATTTGTAGGGTTTTAACTTTCATATATAGGTAGTTTATAGGTCAATTAGTATGTGCGAAGTAATTTTTTTAAATTGATTCTGTAAATGTTTGCTATATTAGTTTGTTGAGAAATTTTTTATAGATTGATGTATAGAGTAGTATAATATTGTATGTTATCTGTATTAGTAACAATTTATGATAAATTAATGCATAGTGTAACATAATATACTGTTGCTGTAATATAGTGTAATTTATGACGTAAATTGTGTCTTAAACAGAATTAGAAAATGGGGAAATCTCTTATTGTGCTCGTTCATTCTAATGGGAGAATGTACGAATGCGAACGTGAGTTAATGTATCATGGTCCTATGTCGAGATTTGTGATGATTAAGAGGGGCATGCATATAGAAGATTTGATGAGGAAAATTTGTTTGAAATTAAGGTTACAACAGAATCAGTTTGTATCAAGAATGGTTTTTCGAATATTACAAGGGTCGGGCTCGGAGTCGAAATTTGTCGTTTGTGATATGGTTGATGATGAAGATATTGAATGCATGATAGATGTTTTTGAATCAAATTCAAATGGGTCTATGGAGGTGTTTGTTGAGGTAGAGACAAGGGAAAGAGAGAGTCGTGTGCATATTGAGAGTGATCCTTTAAACCCTATAAACACGCAATCGTCAATGAGACATTATGCCCTGTGTTTGAAGATGTGACCTCATCCCAGAATCATGACACCTTTCATTCCCCACTTACAACTTCACCCAGTATAAGAGAAGTGTTATCTGACACAAGTGATGATGAAGAGTATTTACATGCTGCTGCTGATGATGATGATGATTTAAGTATGGATTCGGAAGATGAGGTTGATGCATTTGTTAATGTGCATCAAGTTTCTCCGATTCACTCTGTTCCTAACCCTGCACCCAGTCTGATACATATTCACTGGAAAAGTTGGCTAAGTTGTACATTCAAGAGATGGTAAGACTGCACGGAGTACCATCTTCCATTATCTCCGACCGCGATCCAAGGTTTACCTCGAGATTCCGGACATCTTTTCAGAAAGCCTATGGATCCCAGTTGCAGCTAAGCTCCGCCTGTCACCCTCAAATGGACGGGCTGTCTGAGCGAACCATTCAAACTCCAGAAGAAATGCTAAGATCGTGTGTGTGGGATACGCCAGGGAATTGGGATGAGTTACTATCGTTCGTGTAGTTTGCATATAACAATAACTATCAGGCTAGCATAGGAATAACCCCTTTCGAAGCTCTTTACGGACGGAAATGCCAATCTCCCCTCTGCTGAAATGACAGTCGCCAGTACAAGCACGTAGAGTCTGAGGAGCTCCAAAGAGGCAGAAGAACTTGTAAAATTGGTGCGTCAGAAGATATTAGCAACACAAAGTCGCCAAAAGAGTTATGCGGGTGTCAAAAGAAGGCCATTGGAATTTCAAGAAGGCGATCATGTCTTCCTAAAATTTACTCCGGCGACGAGAATGGGAAGGTCCTTGAAAGTGAAGAAGTTGAGCCCACGTTTTATAGGACCCTTCCAAGTCCTAAAAAGTATTGGACTCGTGGCTTATCGTATTGCCCTTTCACCGAATTTGGCGAATGTCCACAACATTTTCCATGTCTCGCAGCTGTGGAAGTATCATGCATCTCCTGAGCATGTGTTAGAGCCTGAAGAAGTCCAGTTGAGAGAAGATCTTGCTCTACCACTGCAACCACCGAAGATCATCGATCACAAGACCCGAAAGACTCATAACAAGGAGATTTTGATTGTACGAATAATCTGGAGGAACAAAGATGTTGAAGAACAGACATGGGAGCTCGAAGAGGACATGAAGAAATCTTATCCAAGGCTATTTGAAGGTAAGAAATTTTGAGGGCGAAATTTTTCTAAGGGGGAATGTAACATCTCGCTTTCTCCTTAGCAAAAATCTTGCTAGATAAATGTCTAGAAATTCTCATTGTAGGTTAAACCATTAGAAACATGAACTCTTAGGATAAAAGTGTCTGTAGAAATAATTTTACTCGTTTTCATAAAATTCTGCAGATACTATAATAAATCTTTTTTGTCATCGGAGTACAATAGCGCGTTTAAGGTATCTGTAAGATATACGGTTACGGAAGAAAGTTCACAAATACCTTACATTAACCTAAATTCTTCCTAAAAAAATTAGGAAATCACAAGGACGTGATCGGAATATTTTTAGAGTAATCGTACACGAAGTACCGAAATTAGTAATGACCAAACTTGATCAAAATTGATCTGCGTGTGTCCCTTAATTCTTGGCCACAAAAACAAGGCCAAAACACGGCCAAGAAGGGGCCAAATGGCCAAAGTCAACATTTAAGGCATGAGCCACCTAGTGACTAAGCATGCTTAGGTAATGGATGATGTCGTCAAAGGGCAAAATGGTAAATTGGTCCAAGGACATTTTGGGAAAGGAAAAATTCGGCCAAGGCCTATAAATACCCCATGGGATCCGAAATTTTGGGGAGAAAAAGAAGAACATTGCCAAAACTCTGTCCAATTACACACCCAGCAGTTATCCTGTTAAACCACAAACCCAGAAACTTTCCTACACAAACCCTAGCCAAGATTCCTCAGAGATTCCCTAACCTTAACCTACCAAAATCCTCTTAAGTTCTTAGAGAAAGCTTGGAGAAGCCTAACCTAGAAACGGAGCTTAGGAAACGTCATAGCAAGGCAAGAGTCTGTAGAGAGTACCGGAACCGTAGCAGGACTTGAACAAGTGGGTAAACCGACCTAACCGCTGTCTATGTGGTTTTAAGATGTTTGATGATATTTTTGATATATCTTGTGCTAGATTATGTTAGGTTTGATTGCTTAATGATTTTCTTGATGAATTGTAATTGAAAATGTTTGAGTATGGAAACCTATGAATGCTCTGTGAATAATGAAATAATTGCTAGAGATATGTTAGATTTATGTTTGAGAATGATTTTGGAGCATGAAATTATGTCTCTTCTATGGTTGAAATTGATGATAAATGTTAGAAGTGTTCTTAAGATTGGATATGAGAAACCTTGCAGATCATGGAAAATTGCAAGAATTGGGAGTTGAATTCATCAGGTGGCGCTGAGCGGCCTGACTGAAATTCAGGGTCTCAAGTCTGAAACTTAGCCTTTTCTTGTCCGTGATGTATGAGACTTCAGGGCACGCAAAGCGGCCTGAAACTCTAAGTCATAGATTTACTCAAACAAAGCTTTTAGACCACTTGCAATCGTCCATGAATCTGCTAATTTTAATAAGTTATTTATCTGGCATGAGATATTGAGTGGTGTTTTATCATATATGAGTTGTTGCCTTGAAATATTGAACTGTGCAAATGAAAAGAAAGAAAATGAATCCTAGGTCGTGACGTCACTAAGTCCCTAAATAATGATGATGGTAAGTACACTTCTGGTAGCGTTGACAGGGCATGCCAGTAGTGGAAACACCCCTGATAACGTCGATAGGGCATGCCAGCGAAACAAATGTATAATTCGTCGTCGCGTCGATAGGGCAGGCTAAGGAACAAGTCCAACTCTTGGACTATCTCGTTCGAAGCAGAAGAATGGTCACTCCTATCATTGAGTGATGACTATTTCGTGGGAAGCAGAACCACTCAGGTTAAGCGTTGCCTGATTCTCAACGATACTGAGTTAAAAAGAAGCTTGCAGTCGTATGGCCTCCACTGCAAGAGGGTTGGACTTGAGTATATGTGATCTATGTGATTTATGTGATATATATGTGTACATAAGTGGATGCAAGCAGAAGCTTATAATTAAAATGGGCACGGTTATAAGTGGATGTAACCTGAAGCTTATAAGCAAAATTGGTTTTCAGAAAATGAGGATTTTGAGACAATATTTGTAGCTATGTGAATTATGTGACAATATTCGACCTAAGAGTTAGAATAGAGCACAGATGACATAGATGATGAAAGAATATGTTCCCTCAGTCACATAGTAAAATAGATAAAGTTGCTCAGGCTTAGTATGGATATTAATAACTGGTAAGGATGTAGTATAAATGTGATACTTAGAGACTCCTGAGCGGTCTAGATCATAAATAAAAGTAAGAAGATTTCCCAGATCCCAAGGTTTCCCACTAAGAACGCAATGTTCTCACCCCACTCTTTTGTGACTCTAGGGTCGGACATGGAACAAGGAACAAAAACCCCAACGGAGTAGTACCAGGAGGAGGCGAGCCAGGAACATGAAAGATTGTACTAAGTTAGAAAGTCACGTTAGCCGCAGATAGCAAGTTACATGTTTTGTACTATTGTATTTAATACGTGTACGTAATGGCTATACTACTATATGTGTAACTGTATGTGAATATATGAAATGGACCGCTTGTTATATGTTATTGGAATGTTGTTTATGTCTAATTGATATTAGTTAAGTATGCTACGTTATTGCTCGCAATATATGTCATAAACTGGACAGGGCTCCTAGTTCACACTATGATACATATAAAGAAAAGTTAAAAATTGGTCCATATTTTTGGGTAACTATATTTTTGAACTCATAAGTGGGACTAAGTACTATCCCAACCAAACTAGATAACAACTTAGTAAGTAAGTTTGCGACTTAAGCGTAGACTAGCTAGCTATGGTTAGGGCTATCAAAACGGGCGGGCCCGCCCGTTTATGGTCTGCGGGCCTAAACAGGCCGGACAAAAAATATGCATATTTTTAGGGTCCGCCTCATTTATGGTCGATCAGCGGGCCTAAACGGGCTGCCTGCTAGCCCATTTATTTTTTAAAAAAAATTCAAAAAAATTATTTAAAAAATTTTCAAAAAAAATCACGGGCTCACGGGCCTGTCCGCGGGCTAAACGGGCCGGTCCAATTTTTTTTTTAAATTTTTGCGGGCCTATTTTTTTACATGTAAAGTTTGTCTATTTAACAAGATAAATGGACCGTGACCATTTTGACAGCCTTAGCTAGGGTGTTACAGTTAGTATGGATTAGGGTTAGGATTTATTATGTTAGGGTTTATTTGGTTAGTATGGATTAGGGTTAGTGATGATTAGGGTTTATTGGGTTAGTGTGGATTAGGTTTAGTGACGATTAGGTTTAGGATTTATTATGTTAGGGTTTATTAGGTTAGGATGGATTGGGGTTATGATTTATTAGGGTAGGGTTGATTAGTTTAGGGTTTATTATGGTTTATTAGGTTAGTATGAATTAGGGTTATGATTTATTAGGGTAGGGTTAATTAGGTTAGGGTTTATTAGGTTAAGGTTTATTATGGTTTATTAGGTTAGGATTTATTAGGGTTAGGGTTTATTATATTAGGGATTATTATGGTTTATTAGGTTAGTATGGGTTAGGGTTAGTGATGATTAGGGTTAGGATTTATTATGTTAGGGTTTATTATGGTTTATTAGGTTATGATGGATTAGGGTTAGGATTTATTAGGTTATGGTTAATTATGGTTAGGGTTGATTAATTTAGTGGTGATTAAGTTAGGGTTTATTATGGTATATTAGGTTAGGATGGATTAGGGCTAGGATTTATTAGGGTAAGGTAAGGTTTATTAGGTTAGGGTTTATTATGGTTTATTAGGTTAGGGTGGATTAGGGTTAGGATTTATTATGGTTTATTAGGTTAGAGATTATAATGGTTATTAGGTTAAGGTTGATTAGGGTTAGGGTTTAGGGTTAATTAGGGGAAGGGTTGGGACAGATGGGGATTCGCCAAATCGGGTAGAGAATTCAGGTTGAATTTGTCAACCCAATTGGCAATTTTAGTTAGGATTCGGCAACATGTGTGGCGAAATTATGGAAGATTTGCCAAACTCAATGGCAAATTTAGGTAGGATTTGCCAACCTTAATGACGAATTTAGGGTGATTTCGCCAAGCTCGTAGGCGAATCTCACGTGGCACGCCACACAATGTCCAGATGCCACATCAGCCAAAACTGTGGTAGTTTTGTAAAATGTTTGAAAACAGAGATATTTTGGTAATTCGTTTGTATAAGAGGGGTGTTACAGTAAAAAAAACTTGATTATATCATTGTGGCATCACTGATTCACCATGTAAATGAATGGTATGATGAGAAACATAACCATCTCTTTTTCATTTAAGAAAAAAAATCCAAACTCCTCTTCTTGTTGTGGGTTTGGACGTTTGGTATTGAAATATACAAAGGAAAAAAGCAAGAGCAATGAAAAACAGAACACCAGCAACAGTCCAACCAGGCCTTTTTTAAAAATTGTCTTTCATACTGAAAAAAAGCAACTTGTCCATTTAAGCAATAATTTAGTCAATTTGGGCCACGCCAATTCGTTCCTCACAAATGAATGGGATAAAACGACACGTATTTGCTTTATAAAAAAATTAAGCATCACACTTGCTCTGAATTTCATGATGTCGGTGGGTTACGTGTTGTTGACGTAGGTCTACAAAATAAATGTCAAACATTGTGACCCTTTATTTTTTGAAAGGTGAATTATTGGTACAGAATATATAAATATATATATATATATATATAAAATTAAGTTCCACCAGGATAATTTTAAGTATAATTACACTGTTTGATAACTTTTTACATAATATGGTGTTTATCAATCCAACCGTTAAATTACAATTAATTAACATATATATCATTTGTGTCAAATTAAAAAATATTTACACATCAACAAAAATGTGATTGAATTGATCTTTTTTTTCACACATTTTAAACATATGTATTATGTCAATTTTAATATATATAAAAAATATAGCAAGTGATTATAGACATGATCACATGATCTTTATGATATGAACTTTCAATTTAATGGTCGGTTTTTCAAAAAAAAAAAGGCATTAAAAAGTTATAAAACGGTGTAACGATTGTTTAAAATTACATTGGTGTAACTTGATCTTAACCCCCCCTCTCTCTCTCTCTATATATATATGACTCTAATGAGATAAATGTTTATATATGAGAGTGAGATGTGTTAATCCGAATCATCTTTTATGAATGGTTAAGATTAGAACATAAAAGTCATTTGAATTTTTAAGTGATCATGTGACATTTACAAACCTTTTAATCTTGGCCATCTATGAATAGTTATATGGTGAAGATTTGCTCCTCACACTCACATATATAACAATTCATATCACTATAATCATCCTTCTCTCTCTATGTGTGTGTGTATATAGATATATTATAAACAAAAGTTTAGGTGGGACAGACATCAATATCTCAATATCTCACAAGGGTTAAAGCATGTCTCTGTGCTCATTTAAGTGGGGTNAGGTCAGGTCATGCCACTGAACTCTTAAAGCACTTACAATAATAGTTACAGATCACCTACTAATAAGGCTCTCACATCGAACAGTTTCAAATCTTCACCTTTTTGAAGTAAGAGTAGAGAATATAAGCCTTCTCCCAAACATAATTGTTTACTAAGAGAACTAGTAAGTAAAGCCCATTTTTTCTTAATTTTGTTTAAACTTATTTTCCCACTCAACATTTGATTATTAAGTGCATACATGTACGCCAATAAGGTTGGTCAACCTAAGTACCAAAGAAAAGGTTGGTTAACCTATTTACCCAAGAAAAATGGTTGGTTAACTGTCAACTTTTCGTTCACAATAACAACATAATTTTTTCGAATTTGACATTATCTCGTTGACATACGTGTACAGAGCTACAGTTAAAGATAAAAACTACAAAACTTATTTTCTGTTCTTTATTCATTCAGAGCAACAAATAATAAAATTATGTGAAACATGAAAAAAAAAAGTACGTACAAATTAAACTTGTAAATTAAATTGGAAATATCAAGAAATCTATTTATCAGAATATAGGTTTTTTAAAATGAGTTTAATCGTCACCTATTCTCTTGAAATATCTTTGTTCAAGTTTTGTGGATGAAATAAGTTAGTGTTAAAAAAATTTTACTTTTATAGTAGAAAAAATTCTCAAAATAAAACATACAAAATAACACATCCTTCAAATGAACTAATTACAAAGTTATTCTCAAACTAATTGTTTTCATTACAAAGGGAGTCAATTTAAATCAACTTCTTTGTTACTTGAATATTTTCTTAATTGGAAGTTCAAGATAGAGGTGATGCGCATTTGTGTGAGTTAGAAGAAAATAAATGAGTAAAATCTAGTAATAAATTAAAATCGATTACAGTAAATCAAAATCAGTAATTATAAATAATTAATAGTTGATTTTGCAAATTTCTAAATCAATCAACATTAAAATTAATAGTATTAAATTTATGTCAATAAATTTTAATTTATTTTTTTAATAAATTGTGACTGAAAAAATAAATATAATTAAGACAATTGTTTAGAATTAATAAAAATCAAAATCGGTAATTATATATATTCCTGAATTAGAATATTATGAATTTATAGTTTCATAGCCAGTCCTGGTCCAATTTTAATACGATCATTGTTCAAATGATTACTTGGTTTATCAGTCTTCATTGATTTTCCTTTTTATTCCCTTTTTGGTTGTCCTTGTTTGTAATTTTGCTTTGTCCCCAGGAATAGATTCGATGGGCACTTAGCACTTTATATTTCCAATTCCATATTCTTCTATGATGCTACTGACTACTGAGGCACTAATTCAAGGAGCAAAGAAGGTCCTACAACAATAAAGTATAAGCTTTCAAAGTTGTCTATAGGGTAGAAGTATAATAGAAGTGGTTGCCCTGAAAGGAGACAGTTGGCTTATGATGATTATACTGTGGGACTCCAAGGAGCTAGAGGCATGTCCTACCTTTTGTCCAATAAGGAAATGATAACAATCAGCACTACACATGGCACATGATAATATTTAAAGAAGATAAAATTATATGCTAAAATTAAATTATATGATGAGTTTATGTATAATCCAGTGTAATGTTTTATGAATTAAAAAATAATAATAAATCAATCAATAGTTATAGCAAAAAACATGTATACACTTTTTGAAAGTACTTATATAATATATTGAGATTAATTTTAATGTATTAACATCTTTTTGGTGTGGACTGATCACATTTTATGGGTGTCGCAGTTTTTTTTTTTTTTTTTTAAATGTTTTTCCTTTCAACTTTTAAGTAAGTCAATGTTGTAATAGCAGAATGTTTGTTAAAAAATGTTCTCCTCTTCACATATGATTTTTATGGTAACAAATTTTAAATTAAAATACTTTATATATAAAAATATATAATTAAAGAATAATGTAAAAATATTTTATATTGATAATATATTCAAATGAAATTTATGTCTTTTATAATTATTTTTCATTATCATTTAATCGTGAGATGTGATATAGTGATAGTTCATCTTCTTCGTTAACTATATGATGTGAGTTTGATTCTCATTCATGAAAATGAAAAATAATTTTGTGATTAGTAATTTATAAATTCGTGTGAATTCAATTACTGCAAGAGGGACTAATCGCAACTGCCAACAGCAAATACCTTGGGTTCACCAAAAGAAAAACCAGCATATAAATTTTAAGATAAATATGAGAGAAAGAAAATTGGAAAAAGTTAATGTTAGAATTATTAAGATAGACCCTACTAAATTTTATTAAGAGAAAATGACCATTTTTTTTAATAGTAGACAATAGTGTTCTTTAATTATCTTTTATCTCACCTTCCTGCCTCACCTTCATTACACGCTGTTCTTCATCCATCTCAATTTTCATCCTCATAAAAGCAAACGTTCTCATCAAAATAACGAACAAGAGGCAAAATTAATTGAGGGTCCTCTTGGCTTATTTCTTCAATCAGTGTTTTCTTCAACCAGAGCCCAAATGAGACCAAACTGCTGCCTTTTGCCCATTTTTTTCCATCCCAAAACCTTAATCTTGTGAACTTCCTAGTTGTTGCGGTAACTTGATTGGTTAGAAGCCGGAGCAAAAAATCTATCTGGCAAATTGCCACCACTCTAATTCAACATAGGTTCGGCTGATCCATACCTCACTACAACTATATTCTTTGAAAGCAAGATCCAATCTGAAAACCCTAGAATGAAATTTCTCAACCCTAGAATTGTTAGCCACTTATAATTAACAAATAATCACATGACGTGAGGAGGGCTAGACAGTGGGGTGATGATTGGACAGTCGTATTATGATAAGGTGATAGGAATTACAAGAAGATACTTTCAAAAAAAAAAAAAAACAAACAAAAAGACACTATTGTTTATTACTACAAAAGTTTAGTCATTCTCTTTCAATTAGAATCATCCGTTCTCTCTAAATAGAATGTAGTAGGATCCTTCCTAATAATTTTAACATTAATTGATCATTTTTCTTAATTATGACTCCTAAGAGGTCCTTAATACTAATTTTCCCAAAAATGTTTCCCAAAAATGGTACGTAATATGAAAAAAAATTGATGGGGAGAATATGAAAAGGGTTTTATTAAAAAAAGCCAAAATCAAATGTTTGAAGTTAATCATATAATTAATTTCATTAAAAACATACCATTTTCATATTTTTTAATATAAAATTAGAGTCATGCTACACGTACACCCAAAAATATACACCATACATACATTCCATACTTATATGCATAAAATTTGTATTTCAACGCCTGTCATGTTTGTACACTTAATTAAATATAGTTAAGAATATCATCTACAAGTTTGTAATGTTTGTCCACTCGTGGGAATAAAGTTTGTGCATTTTTTTTAATAAAGTTCAGATTGTAAAACACTCTAATAATTTTGTAATGTTTGTGCATTCATATGTATAAAATTTGTGTATTATTATTTATAATGCTTGTGCATTTTTAAATAAAGTTCAGATTGTATATAACTCTAAACTATAGATTTGTAGTGTAGTCCAAATAAAGTTTGTGTTTTAATGTCTGTAATGTTTATGTTTTAACCCCTTTTAAGTTTGTGCTCTATTTTGGGAAACTGTACTGTATACGTATAATAATCATGAATTATCTAATTTAAATAGTATATGTATAGATATATAAAATTGGGTGTTCACGTATCATTTTTGTTAAAATTAAAATTATCATATATGTTTGTTAGCGAATCCATATGAAATTCATATATAGCTTGTTGAAATATCCTTAAAGCTGAATGTTGACCCTGAGGGATCACGTTTGCAAAGTCAATAATATCTAGGTCAAAGCTGAAAATTGATGGTTAAGTTTCCAAATTAAAGAGCAGCAGTAACGTATGCAATAAGTAATTTTTTAAAAAAGAAATCATAAACGAAAATAGCCTTCTATTGGAAAAATAAGCAAATTTTCATCTACATTTATCATCTCACTCTTCTAATGACAATTTTGGAGAGCTTAATATTACAAAACCAAAATTCATCAAGTGTGCAAAGGAAAAAAAACTGAAAATATTGAATAAAAATGGCATAATTACAGAAATTAAGATACTGATTCATAAAACTCCAAGAATTCAACTTTTAAATGTCCAAATATTATTTGAGAAAAGCTAAAAGGCGTTCTTAGGACATTGTTTAAGAAATTAAAAGTGAATGTTTTGTATTGAAATATGAGATTTTTAAATTTCCAATGCATTAAAAATTATAAAAATCCAAATATCTTATTATTTGTGATTCCTTAATCAATGCCCTAGGTGGTGTTTGATATGAGTAATCTATCCAAATTATCGATAATCTGACTTTTAAATTTTCAGGTAATTTCAAGTGTTAATGGATTGTTTTCGTGAGATGTGTCTATCAAAATTATCACATCTAGATAATCCTAAATAATAATAATTATAAAAATAGTAATAATAATTATTATAATAAAAAATAAAAAGTAGTAATAAAATAATAATTAAAAAATAAGTAATAATAATATAGTAAATAATAATAAGTAATGTATATTATTTCGTAAAGTAATGTAAATTCTCAGTTACATGACCAAACTCATGTACCAAAAGCTATGTAAGGATATTGGTTAACCAAACCCATATTATTTAAACTTTTTTGAAGCTAGGATTTTTATAGTATCATGATTTGCTTGCCTATTTTTCTTTTCACAATTTGCTATTTTTTTGTTTGGTACTATAATTTTTTTTTTTTATTGATAGATCATTTAGAAACTTCTTCGTATAAATGTTCATTAGGTCTAAAATAACTTAAGACCATTTTTTTTTACTGAAAAATTTCGTTATTAAAAAAATTATAAGACGCCATTATGTAAAGTTTAATAGAAATTCCTGAACATTCAAGAAACCATCGTGTATATACTTCAAATAACAGCAAATAAAAATGCTTTTATAATTACAAGTAAATTATATAAAGACTTGATTCTTAAGTTAGCTTGCTTAAATTTGGATTAGGTAAGCGCCCCTTTAGGCTTTTGCCAACTTTACATTGAAATCTGAAACGTCAAAAGAGAGTCATAGAAAATACGGTTTTCACCGATTAAAAAAAAATGATAATGCAATCTACCTTAAAATTTAGTAATTTACCAATATTGAGCTCTATTAATTTAGAATTAAAATTGCACTTCTCCTTAAATTTTAGTGCTTATTACATTGATTTAGTAAGAGGGACGTTTTTCCGTCTCGTAGTTTTGTTAAAAAAAAAAACCACTCACTTTTCAAAATTTGATACATTTAATTTATATTGAAACAGAAAAATATTGGATCCTCTGTCAAATGTCCAAATTTTTAGAATTTAATTTTTTATAATATTTATTCAATTCACACCTCAATCATTAGCCTCCCTTATTAAAACTGAAAAGTGTCAGTGTGTCACCTAATCACCTTCATCTACCTTTAAGGGGATCGTTTCTTGATTGACAATATTTGGGAACCTCTCAATTTTTCACTAATGTGGTTCTTATGGACTTATATGTATTTATTTTTCTTTTTAATGAATGCATACAAAATATTTATATTTATAAAAAGAAAACAAAATAAGGGCCCCTCTATTTTAATGTATGTTTAAATGTTTGAAGTTTTGAGGGGCGAAAATATTTGTTTTAGATAAAATTTAAAACCCAGTAAAATAATTGTCATAATTAAGCAGTGTAAAAACTCATAAATACGTTAAATATAAATTGGTGTAAAAATTCAATTTAACTAAAATAATTTAATTTATTTGTATTTTAAATATTGACACACTACAATAGACTATTTTGCGATTAGATTGAATTGGATTAATTTTAAAAATTAAATCTAAAGACCAATCAAATTCAAACAATTTTTTTAAAAAAAGATTTAATATAGTCCATTTTTTCGAGTTTAATCAAATTTGATTAAATTGAATTGGATTTAAAAGCCCTACTACTGAGAAAGTGCTCAATCTACCCTTTTTATTTTTAGTTATTTATTTAAAAGGTTAACGGATGCCGATATTTAGGGGACGGGGATGGCTAACCAGTAACCATCATCAGTTCTTTTTTCGAAATATTTGAGTTGACAGTCAAGTAGGTCAAGCTTATGATCAAATAAAATAGGTATAATTAAGTTTTTAGTCCCTGTAATATTAAAAAGTTTGTGTTTGGTCCTTTCGTAAAATATTTAGTTCTTGTAAAAAAAATTTGTTCGTTTTTAGTCATTGCCATCAGTTTGGCTTAGACAGCGCTGACGTGGCCGTTAACTTTTGCCACGTGGCATAACCCAAATTTTCAAGGGTTAAATAAGTTTTTAGTCCTTGTAATATAAATTTTTTTGTGTTTGGTCCCTTTAAAATTTTTCTTTTGGACTGAGTCCCTGTAAAAAAATTTGTTCTTTTTCAGTCCCTGTAAATTTTTTTTGTTCATTTTTAGTCCCTACCGTCAGTTTGGGATGGATGGCGCTGACGTGACCGTTAACTTCGCCACGTGGCATGCCTCTACATCCCGAAGCCGCCCTCTCTCAACCACTACATCTAAACGGGATGCCTCTTCAAATCGTCCTTTCTCTCCTCCTACACTCTCATCCCTTACCTCAAAGACTCCCTTTCTTGCACCCTCTCCGTTTTCCCTCGCTAGCTGGCCGCTTCAGCACCTACAACGATGCCGGCTTCGACTGCATACATGTCGCCGCCAATGAACTGTCCTTCGCTAACCTCTCTGACGGACATCCCTCATATATTCTTCCTCAAACTCTTTTCCTTAGACGGGAACCTCAGCTACACCGGGCATTTCTCACCGATCGGGGCTGTCCAGGTCACCGATTTTTCTAATGGCGTCTTCATCGGTGCCGTCATCAACGGGACCGCCACCAATGGAACCTCCTTCTGACACTTCTTCAACACCTTTGTTGAACTCTCCAGTGGAGCCGCCACACCCTCGAGGCTCCCGGACTTCAGCCATGAGTCCATCCTGATCTCCAATGTCGTTCTCCGACTGGAGTACGGACGCATCAAGGACGGCTTCGGTGTCAACAAACCGTTGTGCGAGAGGATATTCAGTTTCAACGACGAAGCCATTCGTAGGCTGAAAGCAACAACGAACACCGAGTTGATGAGGAACAAACCGTGACAGTGAAAAAGTTGAGATCTCGTCGTTTTAGTCCTAAGTGGAGAGAAGGTGGGTGGGTGGGAAAGGCAAGAGAAGAGAGGGAGTGCTTCGGAGAGAGAGGGGGGTGGGGGTGGGGAAGAGAAGATGTGTTGGGGGAATACGGAGAGGGTGCGAGAGGGAGTCTTTGATGTAAGGGATGAGAGTGTGGGAGGGGAGAGAATGTGATTTGAAGAGGCATCTCGTTTGGATGTAATGGTCAAGAGAGGGCGGCTTCGGGATGTAGTGGCACGCCAAGTGACGAAGTTAAAGGTCACATCAGCACCGTCCAACCCAAACTAAAGACAGTGATTAAAAATGAACAAAAAAAATTGATAGGGACTAAAAATGAACATAATTTTTTTTATAGGGACTCAATTCAAACGAAAAAATTTTAGAGAGACCAAACACAAAATTTTTGATATTACAGGGACTAAAAACTTATTTAACCCTTGAAAATTTGGGTTACGCCACGTGGCCCGCGCGTGCCACGTGGCACAACATACCATGTGGCATGCTACGTGAGAAAGTTAGCGGTCACTTCAGCGCCGCCCAACCCAAACTAACGGCGAGACTAAAAAAGAATACATTTTTTTTATAAGGACTAAAAATTTTACGAAAGGACAAAATACAAACTTTTTAATATTACATGGACTAAAAAATTAATTAAACCAATAAAATACACATATTGATGGTTAATATATATTATATCCTTATAATCCTTAAAATAAATTATATTCCAACTTTATATCATTCAAATGATATAAATGATAATAAATGTCATTTAACAAAGGAGATTCTCTTTTATTAGCTATTACCAATTGAAAGGATATATTATTTTCCAAAAATGACATTAATTAATTAATCAAATATCGAGAAAAAAAAACAATTGCAACAATTAATTAATTACTCCATCTGTAGAATATAATGCTGGAAAGAATATCTGCACAGAATAAAATATCTTCCCAATATACCAAAACTGAATAATATCATACTAATGACAAATAATTAATTAATAATGACAAGGGCACCAGTTCATACTCTTAATCCAACTTTTTAATACTAACCACACAACCAACAAACAAAAACACCACCTAGATGCTAGAGAGTGTAACTGTCATCCACACTTTTTTTTTTTAAAAATTAACCAATCATTAAAACCACAAAATTGTCCTCTAAAACAATTTAGAAAATCATGACCGCTGTAGAAAGAATAAGAAAGAAATCAGAACCAGACGCACTGGAAATCCACGTGGATGATCTGTAGTTACTCTCTATAAAATATTTTTAAAAAAAATCCATAAAGCAAACTTTAATTTAACCCCAAAAAAATAAAATAAACCAAAGCAACGTGTCACAAAATTATAGCTTTCTCCGAAAACGTTCGGGCGCGTAACAGACCTTTTTTTTTTTTTTTTTTAATTTTCCTGTGACGCTGCCGCCTATATATAACTTACCCTTCCCGGTCTGCTGTCTGTTGCCATTTTCATTGCTTTCTATCATTAACGCTTTCACGCTTCCTTCAATTTCAATTACTCATCTTCTCTTTTTTTCTCATCTCGCGAAACGCTTCAATGGCTACGAAAACCGTTCTGGTTACCGGAGGAGCCGGTTACATCGGCAGCCACACCGTCCTCCAGCTCCTCCTTGGCGGTTACAAGGCCGTCGTCGTTGACAATTACGACAATTCCTCCGAAACTGCCGTCGAAAGGGTCAAGGAGCTCGCCGGAAAATTCGCCGGCAACCTTTCATGTCACAAGGTGTGCCGCCGCATTCTTCTCTCTTTGTGGATTTCGTTTTGCATCTTTTTGCATGGTCGTCAAATTTTGATTTTTCGTTCCATTGTGTTTGCGGAGGATGAGAATTCAGGTTTTCTGTGTGTTTAAATTGATGTTTTTTTCCTCTTTCTATTTTGGATTGGGTTTGTGTAATTTGGTTTTTTAATTTTAATATTTTTTATCTTAGATGCTGAGCATATTTCACTGTGTGAATTGCGGTGGGTCCAACCGGTGAAATAAAAGTTAAAGTTTTTGTGCTTTATTCCGTGCCGTAGTTAATAAACCGACGGTGATAGGTTCGAGATTCGAAATTTCGAATTAAATGTGTTTTTGGAATAAATTGGTGCCATGTCTGCTTCACAATTAACCCGACAAATACACGGTGTACTTTTCTGATGTGATTTGATTATGGAGAGGGACTAGTTTATTTTGTTATTTGATCCTGTTTTGCTTTTTTGTGATGTTTAATTTGATTTACAATTGGTATTTGTTTCTAATTTTGCCCCTCTCATCTCCAATTAGTGTTGATGCCTTTACACTGATGGTATCTTCTATGTTTAAGCCAATTTTTATCTGTTTAGTTGCAGAACTGGTTATTATGAGTTTTATATGAATAAAGTTCAGTTACAACTGGTGGTATGCTTTATATAGAGTCTAGGAATGCTAAACATTGATAAGTACTGAAATTACTTAAATTTACAATTTGCTGCATACATTATGTGGGGAATATATATGATTAATTTATTGTGGTGATGACAGACTGTTTCCTTATTTTTCTCTCCGCAGTTAGATCTCCGGGACAGAGCTGGACTTGAGCAAATTTTTGCTTCCACAAAGTAAGAATTTGTATCTATGATTAAATAAAGAAACTTATTTGCCCCTTCCAGCTGGTCCTTCATTTATCTTACAGGTTATACTGTTACTTGCTTTGGTATGTATTTCTTCAGGTTTGATGCTGTCATACATTTTGCTGGACTGAAAGCAGTAGGCGAAAGTGTGCAGAAACCGCTACTCTACTATGACAACAACTTTATTGGGACAATCATTCTATTGGAAGTCATGGCTGCCCACAGATGCAAGAAGGTAAGTTTTTGTTCTAGCCAAGTTGCATAGAGCTTCTACTTGTGAGACAGGAATCGGAAGCCACCTTTTTCAGTCTCAATATTAAGTCCAGTGGTTCTTAATGGGTCTTATACATATAGTACTGTTAGTGGGAGAGTATCGAGCCATTAATTTACACAGAAGTGGCACCATTGAGCTATTTTAAGATGAAGTCTAGAGGCATTGTGATTATTTAACTGAGTCTGATTCTGTATTTCTTGAATGATTTCAGCTTGTGTTCTCATCTTCAGCCACTGTATATGGTTGGCCGGAGAAGGTCCCATGTACGGAAGAGTTCCCTTTGTCAGCAGCGAACCCATATGGACGAACCAAGGTATGGCTAATAAAATGTTAAGGGTTTTTGTTGGATGATGAAACTGTAAATAGGGGAGTCTTGTACAAAACATCATTATAATGTGTTTACACATAGCTGATTTTGTAATGTTTGTCTAGCAATGATATCTAATAAAAGGTTTGTCTTTCAGCTTGTTATCGAAGAAATTTGCCGTGACGTCTACGGTTCAGACCCAGAATGGAAAATAATATTGTTGAGATACTTCAACCCAGTTGGTGCACATCCTAGTGGTCATATTGGTGAAGATCCTCGTGGAATCCCAAATAACCTCATGCCATTTGTTCAGCAAGTAGCAGTTGGCAGACGCCCTGCACTTACAGTTTTTGGAACGGATTATAAAACAAGTGATGGCACTGGAGTATGTTCTCACTGTCCTTGACTTGATTCACTCAACATCTTTCTTGAAAATTGCATGCAATGCTCACACCATCTATGCTATTTCCCTTTGGTTAAATTTTGATGATGATGCGGGCATCAAATAACTTTCCCTCAGTGCATGAGTTCTGTTGGGAATGCATCTATATGTTCCATTCCTGAAGAATCACCTTTGATTTCTTCAGAGGATCTTACAGGTGGATCTTATCTTTTCCTCAGGTTCGTGATTACATTCATGTTGTTGATTTAGCAGATGGGCACATTGCTGCATTGAATAAACTAGATGATGCTAAAATAGGTACTATTCTAAAGTTATCATTTTCTTCTAATAATTTCCTCAGTCAGTTGGTTTTGTTAAACACAGGCAATTTATTTTTTCCTTGTTCTGTAATGTTATTGTGGTAAAATTGTGTACCATGTGTTGACAGGTTGTGAGGTTTATAACTTGGGAACAGGAAAGGGGACATCAGTTCTGGAGATGGTTAAAGCTTTTGAACAGGCCTCTGGAAAGGTAATCAGACTGTTCTATTTCTGCTCTATTATTTGTTGCTGTAAAGTTTACTACCATTTTTAAAATGCAATTTGTTATAGCCCTAACCATTCATGTGACATGCTCAGTATAGTTGAGCGGTGTATGCTCCGTGTTGTTGAGTGGTGTATGTGGTCATTTATTTAGTCAAATTTTTCCCTTAGTTGTTTGGGCCTTAAGAAAAATTGCATTCTGATAAGGTGCAGGGAATGGGAAATCCGTGAACCAAGCTGAAAGGTGGTAGTTTTATTGATTGTTGTGCCATGCATATATCCCTAGTGCATCCCTGAATTGTATATTTATCTCAATTACACCTTTTTTTCAATACTATAGAGACAACATGAAAGTGGGCAACAAAAAGTTTAAGAAAACAAACATCTGCCATTTCTATGCAACTGATCTTTATCTTTTAGGCTTTAATTTCATGTCTAGGCTGTTTAAGTTCCTAGAACCTAAAAATTTTGAAACAACTCTTTTACAGTGTATTTGGATTAAGGTATTCTTTAGTGTTAATAAATTTTACAATTGTCCACTGTTCAGAAAATTCCATTTAAGATGGCTGATCGGAGACCTGGCGATGCTGAAATTGTTTATGCATCAACAGAGAAGGCAGGAAGAGAACTTAATTGGAAGTAAGTGTTGCTTTTAAGTGAATAATTTCATGCCATTTAACTGATCTTGCCTCTCTTACTCTCATGAGTATCCTGGCTGATACATTAATTGAATACACATCTGGATTTGCTGAATCATATTTTTCTTGTTTTTTCTAATCATAAGTTTCTTACAAATTTATTCCCCATGCAGGACAAAATATGGCATTGACGAGATGTGCCGCGATCAATGGAATTGGGCCAGCAAAAATCCTTACGGCTACGGATCTGCAGACTCCACAAAATGATGCTGATAATTATTAAAGACACTCTTCTGGGGTCTTTTGTGAACCCTGCCATACCATAGGACCCTGTTAATTTAGTTTTCCTTACAAATTTTTAATTAGCGATTCTACAAGGTGGAAAGTACTTCCGTAACTACTATTTCTAGTTACGTGGGTAAAAAAATAAGTAGTGGTTTATTTCACTGTAATTTAAAAGGCTTATTAGGTTCTTGCTTTACAGGCTATTGAATGAGGAGGATTCTCATGTTCTTTCAAGAACATGACTGCATCCTGTTTTGTAAATCTTAAACCACACATTTTTAGGGTATGACTAACAGGTATAATCTTACCTCATTATTTATTCTAATGCATTTTCTTCATTGTTGTTCTCTTTGATGGAAGTCAGTCGCGCATTGTCATCATCATCATTTTAAATTCAATTAAGATGCATACAAATAAATCACAGGTAATTTGAGCAAAATCATAAAATTATTGAGCAAAATGTTGAAACAGTAAATCTAAAATCCGCACCTGCCGAAAGTCGTGAGTGTTTCGTGGTTCATTCCATAGTTGTGCTGCAGAAGGTTTTACGTTTTACTCTAACTTATCTTTGTACCTATTTTACACATATACTTTTCAAAATTTGAATTTATCTAATTAATTTTATACTTACACTTCTCAAAGAGGATTTGTAGTTTTTTAAGGTTGGATGTTGAATAAGAATATCCTCTCTTTGACAGATTTGAAGTGATCATCGTAAAAGACAAGTCATATGAGCCATATCCACTGCATATAAAAGCACCCAAAAAAAAAACAATTGACTTCATCGTAACGCGCATTTTGAATGATGTGATTCCGGTAGCAAGTATTTTGGTCTTATCCATATACATCGATAACTCAGACCATGTCGCCAACGAGAGGCAACAACAACAATGATCCTCCATTCAGGAGTGAAATTCTTCCTATGAAAACAACTCGAGAAATAGTGACCTGATGAGCTGTATGAATAAATGAGCAAGTCTCAAAACTTCCAAGCTTTTGGTAGGATCAGATTGCAGACTTTTATTGGCGTTTGTTCTTTCTGCAATGTTCTTAGAAGTGGCAAGCGAAACATATTTGTAATCAAAATGTGAATTTCATTATGTCATGATAGATAATCAATATTCAATAGCCAAGTAATAAATTAAGGTGAAGAACTAAACAAGAGTTTTTGTTTATCTATGTCTCTACATCTTCTCTACTTTTATAAAAAGGTCTGAAAGAATCAATCGTTTTTAGTTATATTATAAAAAATTCTCATATATCCCTAACACATGCATTATATAATTTTTACACATTGTCCTGTGACACTAACCACTTTAGGTATCATGTGGTTACTTTTTAAGAGCAATTTCTTTAAATGACAAAAAAAAGCAATTTTTTTCACACATATTGTACTGTAATCCATTTCATTGTTTAGATTGACATTACTATCAAATTGACAATTTACTATTTAATGAGTTTTTCATTTGTAAATGACTAACTTGTCGGATCTTATATGACAAACATATTTAAAAGTTTACTTTTAATTTTTTTTATCAACTATTGACACGGTGGATCTTATTCTCAAGATGTGCTGTATGTTTATGGGAGTGAAATTTGTTATTGATATAGTGAAAACACAATATTTTAAGGGGTTACTACAAGCCTTATTTTTGTAGTTTTTCCCTCTTTGAAAATTATAGGAAATATTTCTATCTTTTTGGAGAAAAAGAAAGAAAATGAGTTTATAAGTTTAATTGTATTTAAAAATTTTATATTTGGTCTTTCAACTTCTTTCTTTTTCTTTATTTTTTCTTGAAAATAATACCCACAAACAAGGGTGTGTTTAAAATTGTAAAATATTGAAATTGATTTGATTTGATTTTTAATTTAAATATTATTAAATGATGTATTTGATCATTTTAAAAAATAGGAATTGATTTCGTTTACAAATTCTATGGACTTGGTTCTAAAGTTTGTAAATTAAATTTGATAGGATTTAGTAGTAATTGATTTGATTTTAAGTATAAACTAATGTATAAACATAATAATTGATTTTTAAATTGATTTAAATTCCATTTTATTTAAGGACTAAACTTGTATTAAGTTCCTTATGTCTATTATAACCAATTATCTAATTAAGCAATGACATTTGAAATAAGTAATAAATGTATATTACTCTAAAAAAATATTCACATGTCATGCCTTAATTTAAGAATTGGTTGAAATTGACACAATAAACTCAATATAAGTTTTATCCTTTTTTTAATGAAGAGTTTTGTCCTTTATTTAATTAGTTTTAAACTTAATACTATATTTACATATCAAATTAATTTAAATTAAATTATTTTCTATTTTATTTGATTTCAAACGCATCTTTAATTATTTGTTTTAGATTTGGAAGGAAAAGGACTGGCTTATTTAAAGGATTATTTTTAAGGTTACAGGATTTTGCCGTATACAAAATATTCACCCTCCAAAAAGGATGATTATCAATTGAACTTACTAATGAAGGATATTCAAACTCATAATTTTATGTTTTAAAAAAAATACACATACGTTTAGAGATGATATATTTTGTTTTTCGTTTGAAAATTCTTAAAGCATGAAACGCGGCGAATGAACTAACAAGAGTACAATTAGAAGAAGGGAATGGAGTCCGTAGTCATGCCATGAAATATATTTAAATCAAAAGGGTATTTTCAAGTTTTAGCTTTGAACTAAAGAAAACAGAAGGATATATGCAAAAAAAAATAAAATAAAAATTTGCATGTAAGATAAAGTTAACGGCATTCTAATGAAAAATATATCATACTTTCTCGCAAAATAGTTTATGTTCTTCCTATGCTAAATGAGTTATGTTAGACTATGAGTATTGATGATTTAGATCAAAGCAAACACGTATTAACAAAATAAGTTGCATAAAATCCAATCTTCAATTTTACACGATAGCAAATATAGACCCTATTAGAGAAAAACCTTTACCGCTGCTAAGTAGGGTTGTTAAATGGGTTGTTAGCCCACTCTTATTTGGCCTAAACCCATGTGGGTTAGTGCCAAAAAATTAGTAGGGCCATATAGTCCATATTCAAGAAGGCTCACATCAACAGGAAGTCCATACAGTCAAGTGGGCTTGGGTTAGAACTAAGACTTGCAAGTCAACTCAGGTCCGCGAGGTGACTTGAGATTGCGTTTTAACTCGGACTCTTAGGTTGATGCGGGTTGACTCAGGTCTATAGGTTGACATGAGATGACTCGAGCTTGTGGGCCAATTCAGGTCAATGCAGGTCAACTCGAACCTATGGATCAATGTGGGGTTGACTTGGGCCTGTAAGTCTACACGGATCGACTCAAGCCCGTTGGTCAACAGGCTGACTCGGGTCTGTGTGTCAACGCGAGCCAACTCAAGTCCACAGGTCAATGCGGGCCAACTAGAGTCAAAAAGAATTATTTAAATAAAAATTTGAAAAATAATTTTTGAAAAAAAACTTTTTTTAATTTTTTTTAAATTATATATATTTTTTAATCTTTGGTTGTGTACCAAAGAATAATGGGCTTAGAAACCCAAATCCTAGCCCACTAGTCTAGGGGATTGATGAGCTTGGGGACTAACTAGCCCACATACTCCACCTTATTTTACGTCTCTTTTTTAACATTTTCATATTCGTTGTTGTTGTATAAGTTATCTAACAAATTTGAGTTAAGTTTGTGTTTGGTTCTTAAACATCTGTGTTTATTATTCATTTGGTCAATGAGTGTAATATTTTACCTTTAAAAAAATACATAAATGTTCTACTATCGAGAGCTAATAACTTAGGTGACATATCTCTTAATTATATGTCAAATAGTAAGTTAAAAGAGTCGCATTCAACTCTTACTAAAAGATCTATAATATGTTTATCTATCCATATATATAAATGTTCCACTTGATTTCTTACCTTTAGTTAGCACAACATACCCGTTATTACAAAGTTAGAACACAACGGTCATACAAAACAGTACCCTGCTTTCATTAATAATTAAGCTTAAGAAGCACCAAATTTATTCAAGCAATTTAGTTTTCCCAATCCATATTTTAATTAACTTTCCCCATCTTTAAAAGTAACTTTTCTCATCTTTTCTAAATGTGCACAAAACAATAGGTTATTTCCTTTGATCCGGCACTAGATAATATAAATTACTTTATTTAAAAATAACTCCTGTTTTATATGTAAAAACCATTCTAAGTAAAGACAGTGCCGTAAATAAATAAACAAACAAAAAAAAACAACGCAACGAATATCTAGCAGTGGAGTTTGAGTTACAGTGACCAAAACAGTCATGAGGTTTTAAAAAGGGTTGGGATTTCCTTCCATTTCAAATCAGATTCAACATTACACTCACCAACTCAACAACACAACAGAACACGAAACGCGCTTTATAGTCTCTTTGCCTTCAAACCCACACAACACCGTCTCTCTGCTTTTCCCCTAACCTTCATCGGCCGGCTGATCTCCGGAGATCTGCCAAATCGGAGGAGCTAACCTGATCTGCTCCTGATCCAACCGGAAACCGTTTTCTTCTGAAGCTCAAACCGGATCCGAAATGGATAATCTCATCTCTTTGGTGAACAAAATCCAGAGAGCTTGTACCGCCTTGGGCGACCACGGCGAGGCCAGTGCTCTCCCTACTCTCTGGGACTCCCTCCCCGCCATCGCCGTCGTCGGTGGCCAGGTCACATCTCCGATCTCCCTCTCTTCCGATCTGCATCTAACTGACTCCTCTGCTTCTTATTCTTAATGTTGCTGCTCGTTTTTCTCTTTCAGAGTTCCGGAAAGTCCTCGGTGTTAGAGAGCGTTGTCGGCAAGGACTTCTTACCTCGTGGATCAGGTCATTCCATTCTTCCAATAACAGTATCTACCTTTTCTTTTGTTTTTTTTATTCGTATTTATAGTTTTGATGAGCTTTGTTGTGAGTATTGGAAATTGATGCGTGAAAAGCGTTTTTGCAGGGATTGTTACCCGGCGACCGCTGGTGTTGCAGCTTCACAAAATCGAAGAGGGAAGCAGAGAGTATGCAGAGTTCCTCCACCTACCGAGGAAGAGGTTCACTGATTTTGGTACTTTCTTGGTTTTTTTACTCTTCTTGGTTCCTTACGTGCTTTTTGTTTCTATTTATCGTTTGCTCATCATAAATGAATTGTAATGTTGATTTGAATGAATGTTGTTGATCGATTTTCAATTTATTTCCATGTTTGTGCGTGTTTGATGGTGGTGTAATTTTGTTCAGTTGCTGTGAGGAAGGAGATTCAAGATGAAACTGATAGAGAGACTGGACGAACCAAACAAATTTCAAGTGTCCCTATTCATCTTAGTATATATTCTCCTAATGGTAAATAGCTATCTTCTGTTGAATCCTGCTTTTCTACTTGTCGTCGATAGCTCTTGGAACATTGTCTCGTGAACTGCTTGTTTGTTATTTGTTATTCAAATGTTCAACTTCGGGTGATCTCTTGAACCTTTGCAGTGGTTAACTTGACGCTCATTGATCTTCCCGGGCTTACAAAGGTTGCTATAGGTAAGAAACAAATTGATGAGATGCCTCTTTTGTCCATATTTTTCGAGTTGTTCAAATTTATGATGAACAAGATGCTAACACATGGTTTTATGAAATACAGAGGGTCAACCAGATAGTATTGTTCTAGACATTGAGAATATGGTTCGCTCCTACATTGAAAAGGTAGCGTTCATTCAAGTTCTAAAGCTTCTAATAGAAAACAGCATCATATAACTTTTTAGCTCCCTGCCACAAATTGTATGATATAATATTTACAATATTCACATTACTAGAAACTCTATTATGCAAAGTTTGTGGGTGGTGCAAAAAATCTAGCACTGCTTAATTTTTCTGAACTTCGCAGTTGCTTTTCAACAACTGAGGGAATTACTTAATAGCATTTTTTGGGGAAAAAATATATTTCCATGTGGGAAAATGCAGTGTGCTGAAATTGATGTTATTTTGTCAGCCAAACTGTATAATTTTGGCTATTTCACCAGCTAATCAAGATCTTGCAACATCAGACGCAATTAAAATCTCCCGTGAAGTGGATCCTACTGGTAATTTCAGTATTTTTTTGAGCTTTTAGTACTCTTAATGTTGCATGCATTTAATGAAGCTTTTCATTGTTTCATGAGAATGTTATTAAATGTAAACTTCACCATGATTGTGGCAGTTTGCGTTGTTAATTTGTTGAGAACAAGCTGATTGAATTTTCACGCTTAAAGAAAAATGTCTGCTAGTGTTCTAATTCTTATTGATTTAACTTTTCAGGGGATAGGACTATTGGAGTTTTGACAAAGATTGATCTTATGGACAAGGGCACTGATGCTGTCGATGTAAGTTGAATTTTATAGTTCTAATAATATGTCAACGCGCCATGACCTGGTGATAATTCAATAATGAAAAAGGAATCTGAAATTCTTTCATGTTTGTGTTGTTATTATTTTCAAAATATGAAAATTAGATACCTCATAGTCCCTCCTGAAGTATGCTTATTGGGAAAGTGGTCCGGAATATATTTGAGTATAGGAGCTTGATTTCAATTGACACTGAAGTCTTGTTTATTCTTTGGGAATGTTGGTTTCAATGAATGATAAGGAAGTATATGAAATGTCTATAAGGTGCTGCTTGGTTCCGGTCCTGGGAGATAGAAACATGTTTGAGAAGAGGACGAAGAAAAAAAAAAAAAAACTTAAAATTGTTCTTATCGTGAGACAGGTTTTGAATTAATTTTTTTGTACACAAAAGTGACATGTCTCAGGGACAATTTTTAAGCTAATTTATATATTTTCAAAAAGAAGGGAGGAGAGAGATGCATCTCTACTGTCCCATTGTCTCTGTCAATTCTGTCACAAAACAAGAACCAAACGTTACCTAAAGATCAAAAGGTTCTCATGTTAAAGATTTAACCTTTCTGACGCAGTATCGAGTGTGCTTGCTACTCATTAATCCTCACTTATCTCCTGTCGTGAATGGACAGAAGTTTCACTCTTAAGAATTGAAGAAGTTTTGATACCTGATTCAATACTGATTTGTATGATATATATTCTTTTTTGCTTGCTCAGATATTGGAGGGAAGAGCTTATAGGTTGAAGTTTCCTTGGATTGGTGTTGTGAATAGATCACAAGCAGACATAAACAAGAATGTTGACATGATTGCTGCCAGGCGTAGAGAACGTGAGTACTTTTCTAGTACCCCTGAGTATAAACACCTGGCTCCCAGAATGGGTTCTGAGCATCTAGCCAAGATGCTCTCGAAGGTACAAAATTAACAATTTGTAGCATAATCTGTCTAATGCTCTGATTTTGTTTCATGTAATTGTTGTTCTAGTGCTTTCTAATGCCTATACAATGATGTTCAAATCTTCAGCATTTAGAGACAGTAATCAAGTCCAAAATTCCGGGCATCCAATCGCTTATTAACAAAACAATTGCTGAAATTGAAGCTGAACTGACACGGTTAGGGAAGCCTGTTGCAGCTGATGCTGGGGTATGTTTGCTCTTCATTGTTCAATCTGTTTGAATTATCAATTCCAATTGGGTTATTTATACACGTCTAATGCACAAAAGATCTTGTACGTTTGTGAATATCCATTTCCACAATCTCCTTTGATTTTCGTGAACTCATTTCTGATAGCTGTGGTGATAGAAGATATTACTGCACTCCATTTTCTGGGATCCTGACTGTTTTATATATGGATTTTGTATGACGGATAGCTAATTTCACGCAGGGAAAGTTGTATTCAATCATGGAAATATGCCGCTCGTTTGATCAGATATTTAAAGAACATCTTGATGGCGTGTATGTGTTACTTTTTCTGTATCTATCTCAATTATTCATTGCCCTGTTCTTTTTATTTTACCTTAGTGCTCTATCAATGTATTCTAGACTAATTTCAATTTACAAAACTCCTACAGGCGGCCTGGAGGTGATAAAATATATAATGTCTTTGACAATCAGCTCCCTGCAGCTTTGAAGAGATTGCAGTTTGATAAACAGCTTTCAATGGAAAATATAAGGAAACTTATTACCGAAGCTGATGGGTATCAACCTCATCTTATAGCTCCAGAACAAGGATACCGTCGACTCATTGAATCTTCTCTGATTACTATCAGGGGCCCTGCTGAGGCTGCTGTTGATGCGGTATGTATGATTATCTCTGTTAAATAATCACCAACAGCAATAGGAAAATCATCACTGATTGTCACTCCTCAATGGGAATTTATTTGTGCCCAATTCTTTTTTTTGGTTTGAGATCTTGAGATGGAAAAAGGTACATGATGACATACTATACTTGAGCATTATTTTCATATTAGTCTGAGTTGGCGACTTAGACTCTTGATATTAAAACTATAACCTCAACTTCAATCTTGTCAAATGCCTGTAAACTGGTGAATTTTTCAATTTGATGCTTCAAAATATTGTTGTATCCTGGTTCCCCTGTTTATGGTTTTTGACGTGTTTCTTTGAATTGAATGCATCCAGGTCCATTCCCTATTGAAGGACCTCGTTCACAAAGCTGTTAACGAGACTGTGGTATGTTATTGCTAGTATTTTCTATTCAATGTTTCTGTTGTATTTCTTGCCATGTGCTTCTTAAGATTCACATCACAAGCTAATACATAATGCTGGTTTTGTTGAGTCACAGGACTTGAAGCAATATCCTGGTCTTAGGGTTGAGGTTGGGGGTGCAGCTATTGATTCACTGGAAAGAATGAGGGAGGAAAGCAAAAAGGCCACACTACTGCTTGTTGATATGGAGTGTGGCTATCTGACAGTTGATTTCTTTCGGAAGCTTCCTCAAGATGTTGATAAGGGTGGCAATCCTACGCATTCTATTTTTGATAGATATAACGATTCATATCTAAGGAGAATAGGTAAGTATTACAAAAATGTAGTCTTAAATTTGGTCTGAAATTGCAGACTAGTTCTTATAGTTTAATAGAGAATGTATATGTTGGAAGAAATGCATTGAACTACCGATCATTCTGAACCTCTCTGTATAAACAGGAACCACAATTTTGTCGTATGTTAATATGGTCTGTGCAACCCTGCGGCATTCAATTCCCAAGTCCATCGTCTATTGTCAAGTGCGGGAAGCAAAACGAAGCCTACTTGATCACTTTTTCACTGACTTAGGCAAAATGGATGTGAGAATAAATCTGTCTTTTCAAGCTTAATGATTTATGCTTTCATTTATTTGTTGAACTTTCTAATCTTGTGCTGTTTTATCATTTGGTTTTGATATTTGCTAAAGAGATTAAATATTGACTTCCTGCATAAATCTTCTTTGCAGCCCAAGCGTTTGTCCTCATTGCTTAATGAGGATCCTGCAATTATGGAACGGCGTAGTGGCCTTGCTAAGAGGCTTGAGTTATACCGAAGTGCACAAGCTGAAATAGATGCAGTTGCTTGGTCTAAGTAGTTGATATGTGTATGCCCATCTCGTTATACGAGAAACCGCAGTATTATTATTTTTACGGTCATTCTTGATGTAGTCCTATTTTGTTGTCATTTAAAGTATCCAATCTTTGTATTGTCATCTTTATTGATTCTGAACGGGAAAGAAAAATCCATTTTTTGGGCGAGATTATTTGAGTTTCTTCACGCCCTCTAGGCTACAACATAAGTGGATCTTTCAATTCTTTTTCTCCCAGTCCCATATCCCCTATTTTTTAGTATTTTTGCGAAGATCGCAGTGTGGAAATTTTTTACAACTATGCCTGCGACGGGATGATGGTTTCATTTCGTGCCCAAACTTGCGTTGTTTTCGTATGCTCCAGAAGATTATGGAGCTGGAATGACGAGTCAATCTTGAAATTTAGTGGGACAGCCTAAAACGGAACTTCCCTTTTCGTTTGTCTCTGTTAACGCTGATGACGTTTTACTAACTTCGGTGGTTGGGTGGGTGGGAGTTCAGATTCTCGTCAGTTCAATGGGACAAATAAGGTTCAAATAAGTGCGAAACTTTAACCGAAAAAGGTTAAAACAACGCAAGTGATAAATACAATGGCGCCAAATATCTTCAGCATTGAACCCAAATGGTTGTACTGATTTATTTGCCAAGCCGAAGTACGTGGTGCAATCTGTGGGCCTGTGGCAAACGCACAAGCATACGGCGAAGCACGTCGCCATATGACGTCGTTTACCAATATAATACCTTCTTCGTCTTTACGTAATAACATTGCGTTGATTGCTCAGCCAGAACACGATGACGGAGACGTTGTAATCTGAATCTACATTCATTCCAGGGCTTAGCCTCTCCGATTCACCGGTAAGCATTCTCTATCGATTTCGATTTTTCATTCTCTCATGGATTGGTGTCTGCTCCCTCTCATTTTCCATTTTGTTCCATACTTCATCTTTCTCTTCGATTTTTCATGTTATTTATCGTATACACAATTAATTGCATATTCTCATGTCTCATATGCGCCTTTCATTCCGCGAATGCGTACATCGATGAGTTGTTTGTTCTTCTCTGACATTGTTTTTCATTCTAGTCGCCTTTTTCATTCTAGTCGCCCATCGTCGTTCTCGTTCTCGTTGATCAACAATGATTAGTTGAATATTGGATATGATGGTGCTTTTGAGTTTGAACAAGAGGAGTAGGGGGTAGGTGCTAAAAGACTAATTGATGAATTTTGAGTGACATGTATTGCCACAAAGGGAGGTTTAAGTAGGAACAGGGTTTTTTTTTTTTTTTTCTTCCAAGCTTCTTTATTTGAACTATGTTAGTTGAAACATTTTGTTGGCATAATTATTCACCATGAGATGAGATTTAAATCCAATCAAATGATAGGTAGCATCTGAGTCAATATGATGTATTAGGTAAGATGAGTATAAATAACAAATTTTTTTTGTCTCTATGTAATGTCTTCTTGCTTTTGTGGGTCCGACCTACCAACCTGACCCAACTCGGCTCTCTTTGGGTTGGTATAACGACAAACTTGCCTAACCCATCACTTGTGTTGGGTTGGATGTCGGTCCAAGTTGTCAAAATCAACCTGACCTGTTGGTTTGTCATTTTATTTTATTATTTTTATTATTTTTTATATATATATATATATATATTAAAAAACAATTTTTTTTTTGCTTAAGATCATTTTATACATCAAAACATAATATATATTTTTTAATTAAAAATATATTTTTATTATAAAAAATTGATTTTTTTTTTTTAAAATTTTTTTAGTCTAATATCTATTTCAATAAGATATTTTAATATANCCCCCATCAAACATGTAATATATGCTTCATTCAACAGTATGTTGTGTAGGGCAATGCCTTTTGAGATGATGCATTTGCTGTAAATAAACGTAGATCATTTACCATTTCTAGCAGCGGGAGATTTTGATATATGCAGAAACAAACTGAGAATCCTATTGGCCTGAGTACTGATCCATTTTCTTTCCTTTTTTTATTAAGATACTTGGTAGGAAGGCAGCGGGGTGTTGTATAAGGTGCAATGCCCTCTGAGAGGGAAGTGTTTGACCTCTCGGGACCTTTGCATCTTACTTTTGTCAAATGGTAAGATAAAACTTCCACTTTTAAATTTTCCCCATTTTCTTAACTTTGCATTGTACAGTTGGATTATTTGTTGAGCAATTATAGCATGAAAACTAAAATGGTCAACTCTGTGAATGTAGTTGTCCCAAAATTATTCATTTTGATTGTCAACATAACATTACTGGGTATTAGGAAATATGTCATGCTAACGTGTCTTAAAGCAATATTTATCTTGCATATAGTAGGACATTATTTTTCCCTAGTGCTCCGATACTGAAAATACTAGTTGATTTGATTAATCATTTTGAATCGTAAAAGTTGAATCTGAGGATTTGCATTTATCTCTCTAATTAGAATCATTTGGTTCAGGGATAATGCACATCATCGAATGTCAGTAGCTGCTAGTTAGGTCCAAGGCGTTTACGTTATAGAAAGGGACCGGCAAGCAAAACGTGAAGGTCCAGATGCACTTGCGCCGCCTTGGTGGACATTCTTCAACTTTCAGTTGCTTCATACGCTGTAGATGATGTTGATTCTTCCATCTTTGGTGCAATCTATGAGTTCAACGTTATCTGATGACACTTTACACGGAGCTCCACGTGATCGCCTTTTGAGGGACTCTAACCAAAACAAACTCGGTGTCGCGCGATATTGACTTGGATCTTCAATTTATCAGCCAAGGACTTCATCAAACTTCTCGCTCTAACATAGCCATTCAAGCTGTTCAGAACATGGTAGTGACAGCCGGCGATTCAAATGTTTGGTTGGCAGGGCACTCCCTAGGAGCAGCAATGGGATTGCTTGCTGGGAAAATCATGGCCAAGAATGGCAGGTTTATTGAAGCCTTTTTTTTCCAACCCTCCATGAGAGGATCAACAATGAGAGTGTGAAACACGGGATTCGGATCGCCGGCAGCGTGCTAACAGCTGGACTCACCTATGCTACGAGACACAAGCCGCAGCAGAACAAGGATTTGTCTGTTGATGCATTTGCAGTTTTGGCTGCCTGGGTCCCAAGTTTATTCGTGAATCCATCAGACCATATATGCTCGGAGTATATCGGATACTTTGAACACAGAAGAAAAATGGAAGAGATCGGAGCAGGAGTGATTGAAAGATAGCAACTCAAAGCTCAATTGGCGGCCTGCTGATGAATGCGTTTGGGAAAGAATCTGAAGCACTGCACCTCATTCCTCCAGCTTCTCTGGTATCTAATGCTACTCCTGCGCGAGATTTCAAAGAAGCACATGGGATTCACTAGTGGTGGAAACCTGACTTGGCCCTGGAACACAAGGTCTACAATTACAAATAGCTCTTGTAACCATATTGGGTTGGGGAATGCATATTGGACGATGCTTGCTGGTTCTGGTTTTACATGTAAGGATTGATTAAATTCTTTCAATATATTATGAATTATTCATTTGTCTTATTGTTTCATATCTAGAGGTGGCTGTTGTAACTTGTAGATTTGTCCTCATTGTTTGAATGAGGTGTTTTTCATGTTTTTTTTTAATATACAAAATTAGTTTAAAAATTATCTTAAAAATTAAAATCCAAAGTGTTTTTTTTCTGTTGTCCCATTCTCCATACATATTTATGATTTTTCATCTTTTTTTTGTTTTGAGACAGGAACTGAATATTCCCTAATGATTTTAAACCAAATATTACTAATTTCTTTAAACCAAACACTTCACGAGAAATTAAAAAAGAAAAGAAAAAAAATCACACTTCGAATATATTCTTTCACACAGTGTCCCTCTCAACAAGATGGTTTTTGCCCATTACTGTGTATATCTCGACTGTGTTGATGAAATATTTTGGAATTGTTTGCTAAGCTTCATCATTTAACCTTGCTGCAAGTCGGAGACAGCACCTGGACAGCCGGACCCATAACCCATACAATATTTTTCCCAAAAAACATTTTTATTATTCGCTAAAGTACTTAGTAGATATCGTAGGCGTAATATTTCAGTATTTCTATATGAAGATGCCATTGCCACTTGCCACTTGCCACTTACAATTAAAAAAACAAAGAAAAAGAAAGGAGTTTTATAATAATTACTTAGCATCAAAAAAGACAACACAAAATCAACTTCCCTAAAGAGTGGCGCGTTTCACGATCTTTTAGGTATGATCGGTCCATGCTCCTACGCCATGCCAAACCCAACCCAAAGCAAAGATGCCAGGCCCCCACTCCGAATCGGCGAATTCTGTCCGTTTGTGTTTGCAAAAATCATTTTGTAATTCACACATATTAACGTTTCAGCCTTTGCTTAAGAAAATTAACTACTTAAAGTTGAAATAGAAGTTTGTGATAATGACTTTTTTTTAGGATAAGTTTGTGACAATGTTAATAATATATTCACCGTGATATTTTATTACTAGACAATTATTGTTTAAAATGTTCTTTGAATATATACAAATGTATCTACAGCTTATCATTCTCTTTTCACAATAATCATAAGATTCACTTTATGAAGTAGACCTCAAAAGGCGGGATGAGAGGAGTGATAACTTGGATTTCTAGTGTTTTAATGAATTCAGTGGATAACTTGGATTCCTTAATTTCAACATCCTATGATCCGAAAGTGATATAATTTAGTCTATTAAGATGACTTCTTTCACAAATATATCAAATACGGTATCCAACTTTGCTTAACCTACAATTAATCAGCCCCAAAAAAAAGGCGGAAAAAGCTTCCCCCTCTCCCTCCATCTTTTCCTTTCAAACTCATCATTCCCCATCCTCTTCTTTCTGCCTCTTCCCTCATACATAAAACACTTTACTTGCTACCTTTAACTTGTCTCAATAAAGCAACATAACCACTCCCCCACTCATGGTCCCACATACCCTCACGTTTATTAATCAAAACAAAGAAAAAGAAAAAGAGAGAGAGTTTAATAGATCAAAACCTTTCCAGTTCTAGACTATAGTACTAGTGTTTGTTACTAATGGGAACATCAATAATTCCCCACAACAAACAAGGAACAAAACTCTGCATTCAAAGAAACCAAAAATGAAAAATGTTCTTTACAATTAGGTTTTGACGCCAACATCACTTGACCTTGGTATACATTACATACACTTTCACATAGCCAAATTAGCAATTTCCCCCATGGATTTCGTCACTAACAAACAAATTACTAGTACTAAAATTCTACAATTACCCTCAAAAATTAAAAATTGAAAAAATAAAATAGAAGAAGAAGAGGGATTAGCAGTGAAAACCTAAGACAGCTCCGCTGGCGACGGCAATGACGACCCTGCAACCGGCACTGGCCTGCACACGGTGGCTGAAGAAGTGGAGAACCCTCACGCGCCCCGCCATCTCCAGCTTCGACTCGATCTCCATCGTCGGCTGCACCCTCAGCCCGTAGTTGAACCCGACCCCTTCTCCGTTTGCCAACGTCGGAACCCCCATCGTCGCCGCTGGCGGCAGCGTCAGCGGGAACGACTGGACGGAGAACGAGGCGGCCATGTACTGAGTCCGGCCGGCGTCGATCTGGCCGGCGGGGATGAACATGAACCCGACCTGGTTGCCGGAGTAGAGCAGCTGGAGGGAACTGTCGTAGTGGGAGAACGCCGCCCGGTTAGGGTTCTTGACGGATGCGTACTGTGCGAACGTGAAGTTGACGGTGCCGTTAGCGACGGAGAACGACGGGAGCTGGACGGCGCTGACGGCGATCTTGGGATCCTGCGGCTTGAACACCATGAAGTAGACGATTAGGATCACGATCACGATGAAGATCAGGAAGATTGTGGCCACCACGCACGAGGCCAGGTTTGTGCGGCCCGACGGCGGCCGCGGCCTCTTTGCCTTGGTGGCGATGACGGTGGGTAGTCCTCTCCCCTCCGCCGCGGCGTACGACGGTGGTGGTTGCAGCGGTGGTTGTTGTCGCTGCGGTGGTGGTGGATGCAGTGGTTGTGGTTGCAGGTTCAGCGGTGGTGGGTGAGTGTGAGTGTGAGTGGGAGTGGGTCTAGCCATCTTTGATCTCCAATGTGAGTCTTGATCTTGAGAGAGAGAGAGAGAGAGAGAGAGAAGGATGTGCGTCATTTAAATATATGGTAAAAGAATTGATTGAGGCAAAAGACCAAACACATGGTGGTGTGTAACAAAAAGGAAAGAAATTGGGATCCCCAGTGTGAACAGAGAAAGACCCATTTTTTTGTTTATGTTGTTTTTTCTTGATGAAATTACTAGGGCTCCAAACTCATTGAATTAAGTGATCGAGACACTTGTCACATGAACCATTGGAATACAATACATGATGTTGATTGTTTTTACCTTTTCTTTTTATCGACTAGCCCGGCTGTTTAGAGAGTGATAATGTAACATGTACAGCCTCTCACTAAACCTCTATCCCTAAACCGTTCAAATTGGATAGCCAATTATTACCGTATAGAACTTAAGAATGGAAATGGAACTAATTAGTTGGAGTGTTACTCTAGAAAACCAATATGATTCCATTATTGTATCTATGTTGGTTCTATTTGATGCAATCTAATTCAAAATTATAATTATACTTTAATGTAATAATAAAAATAGGGTGATACTTTTAATGAATGGTTGCTAGGTGATTTTTATATCAGCTTTTGGCAATGCGCGGCAGTGCACCAATATCACCATCTCAAGTCCCTTTCTGTCTTAACCCTCCAAACTCCGAAGACAAGAAGATTTGGGGTTGTCAGAGAGCGGGTTTGACTATTGAGACCTGGCAAAATAATTCAAGGGCAAATCGATTCCCGTGACGAAAAGATGTTGCCCATTATTTTACTTCCATGTCCTTTCTTTTTCATATTCATCATTTTTTTTAATATAATTTTTACATAACATTTATTTACGTGCAAAATTGGAATGTTTAAAAATAATGTTTTGACCCATATAACTGTTCTCAAGTAAACTACTGTTGGCAAGCATTAACAAGCTCCTTCCTTTTTTTAAAGTATCTTAATTTTGAATCCCGAAGAGGAAAAAATTTGAGTTAGGAAAAATAACTACCTTATTTTATATTAGTCAATTGTATTAATAATGGAATTTGAATAATAATATAAATAATAAAAAATAAATTAAGTACTGCTTTTGTTTTTAAATAATTATTAGCTTTTTTATTTTAGCATTTTTTATAAATAATTATCTACTTCTTAAATTTACCCTACATTAATTGTTTTTTTTTATTATACCCCTATTTAATGAGAATAGTAGAATAGAGATAGGGTAATAAATGAAAAAATTAATAGAAGTAATTTTGTAAAACAATATTAAATTTTATTAACTTTGATACTTTTTAATCATTTTTTAAATAACCGTGCAAAATGAAAAGTGAAAAATTATTTAAAAACTGAGAAAGAAAAGATTACTTGGAACTCGAGATGGTGTAGAACAATGATAACAGAGAGATGTCTTGATCCTTCGCGATGGTCCTCAGTGGATGGTGGAGCATTGGGGGTATATCTATAAGGCACTTCAATGCTCAAGTTAGTTCATGGGAAGGAGGTATGCAAGGCAATATAGATAAAAATTGCATATATTTGCTATCTCAAAGGTTAGGTATACTTAAGGTTTTATACACAGACAGGGTGGGTTTTCTACGAATTGGGCTTCATAATTAGCCCAAGTCTGTCTTGACTAATCCGGGTCGACCCGGGTCGCGCACCTGGCTATGGCGGGTGAGTCTCCTAGCAGGGATAACTAAGTACACAAGGTCTCGAATTCGGGACCTTGCTTAAGCGATACCAAGCCGCTTACCACTTAGACCAACCCCCGTTGGTTGTCGTCATCGTTGTTTTTAATCTCTCTTCTCCTTAACTTTGCATAATTGTGGTGCTATAATGAATCATAATCAGATCACATGGCTGTTATTATCTCAACTATAATCATTTTGGTTTCATCATGAATCGTGATCAGACCAAAATATAAAATTGCCAATGGCTAGCATATTACGGACATTACTTAAGCTGGTGTCATGGGTTTACATTTACTTGTATTAAGAAGTTTACATCACACAACCAACGAGGGTTGGTCTTCGGTATCATTAGCATGTCTCGGGTTCGAGACCTCGTGTACACAGTTATCTCCACTATGAGACTTACTCACCACAGTCAAGTGCGCGACTCGGGTCAACAAAAAAAAAAAAGTTTACACCACACAAATACATCTAGATTATGGTTAAGATTTATATTGTATATAATGATGATTTTAGAATTTAATTCTAATGCTAAAAAATTCTGACACTAAACCTTCAATTATGCATCCAGCATATATACTCATAATCAACTGGACATTTATTATGTACACATGACAGATCCAGCTCCTTAGTCAATCCTCATCCAAATTCTATATGATACATGAAACCCCAACATAATAATACATCTTATTCAGACGTTTAACTTCTGTTCAATATGGCAATAGAATGCTGAAAAACAGTTCAGAGAAGTAAGATAAAAAGCAAGAGCTTCAGGTCTATAATGTCTAGAACACACATCAATGATCAATCCATCACATATTTATGCAACCTGCAAAGTCCATCCCAAAATGGACTAGTCAGTCATACATACAAATATGTACCTATAAATTAGAAAAAGCCTATTGTATTGCAAGCTTTTCAATGCGGGAATCCATGATCTGTGAGACAGTTTCAAGAAATGCCGATTCGTCCATGCCTGGAAGCATGGAATCCTGAGCTTCGCGAATAATCTCCTCAATTGCAGATTCCTTGTTCAAATTTTCACGACACATGATGCTTCCAATTGAGTAGGGAGTAAGACCTCTCTCAACACCTTTCTTTAGCAACATTGTGGAAATGCGAAGTGTTCTTGCACACTTAAGCGAAACTTCCCAACCATAGTTTTCCAAAAGTTCTATATCTTTTTCAGCATCAAGAGAATTGATATAACCAATCGTCCCAGGAGAGTAAGGCTGATGTACTTGCGGCCAGTAAAGCCAATCAAATGTGCAATCTTCAAACTGGATATAGAATAATGACATCAATCCATAATATTCAGTCAATAACAAGAATCTTAATTTCAGCAAAGACATGGCTGCTGCTAGCTACCAATGCAACAAACCACAATTCCTAGCACCTATGAAGTACCGACTATATGTGTCAACTTACTGCACATACATAGCCAAAAGAGAAGTTAAGTTGCAATACATGTCCATCCACCTTCAACCCTTCCCCATTTTTGTATGATTTAATCATATAACCAAATCATATAATGCAAATGGTTTCTTCAAAAAAAGATTTGCTAGAATCTCAATTTTTATTAAAATCAACAACTTGAACTCCAATTTCTTACATCCAATACTCTTCATATTCCAAACAAACAAATTAAAAAAAATGTATATGTACATATAGAGAAAAGAAGCATTACATGATAATGCAGGGCAGGGAAAACAAAATTATATGGAAAAGAAATGAGATTAGAATATGAAATGCTTACTTTCTCTGGTAGACAGTAGCCATGATCAATAGGAACGAGCTTAATTTGACCATCTGCCTCTTTTCTCATTAATATATTCCCAGCATGCCTATCTGCATTAGCCAATCTTATGTCAAGCACAGTAATCTTATGCACCTCCTCCACTGCAAAGGCCGCTGGTCCAATGTCCTCACAGTTACCATCATTCTCCACAAACTTCTGCAACGATCCGACCTTGACATGTTTCGGCGAGCAAGCATAGCCGTTCGGGTGGTTAAATTCTCGGTGCAAGCATTGAACAATGACAGTAGGGGGAACACCAGCAAATCCAATCGCTTCACCAGACACTAAACGCGGTCCATTCCTTGGATGATCTAATATGTAGGCTGCAACTTCCCTCAATGCTCCTTCTCCCACCTTTGTCCCTCTCTTCAAGCCTTCCCCGTCAGGCGAACTCGGTAGGCCTCTCGGGTTATTCATAGCCATTGGTTCCTCATCCATAGGTTTGAAGACTGAAACATGGTCCTCCCCTGTTGAGTCCTGCATGAAGTAAGTCCCTCCGGTGCCCTCTGAGGACCTAATCGGCCGGTTCCCTCTTTTCAATCCTTCGATCGTCGAGTTAATCAAATCCCAGAGGAAAGGGAAGAAATTGACCTTAGGATTCACAACAATTGGTTCCAACCAGAAAGTTACACCATGTGGAATCTTTGATACATGACTCCTTTGGTTCCTATCATTCTCTACTACTACTTGTTGTTGCTGCTGCAATCTTTGATCAATCGTAGACGCCTCAACAGAAAGCTTCAAATCTTTGTGAATTGGCGTGATCCTAAACTTAGCCGATTTCTTGACTATCAAATGGATCACATCATCGTCGCTCTTGCATATGTCATGGAAGAGTCTGCGGTCATCAAGCTTCTCGTCGTTGCAGAAGAGCTCTTGGTCCTCCTCATCAAGATCCACGAAACCTTCCCTCTCCTTCTTGATTCTCTGCTTAAGGTACCCTACATTCCGATGCCTATCGACGTGGAACACGAATTCATTGCCAGAGACGGTCCTCACGACGATGAAGAGAAGGTCGGAGAGGCGAAGAACCAAGTGGAGAACGTTACCGTCGGTGACGCCATAGTCTCTGACGAGCGTGTCATTGCGTGCAAGCTCTCTGCCTCCGTAAACCAGCTTCTGCTTCTTCACGACGAATCCTTTGCACTTCTGAATCCTGAGCTTCACGGAGGCGATGGAATCGGACTCAAGCACGCGCATTGGGGTCACGTAGCCGTCTACAGTGAGGTAAATCAGGATAGGATCACCGGAGTGGCCTTTCCAATTTGCCGGCTCTTTGTGAATCGAAGAACTCAGAGCAAAATCAGCCATTGACATCTTTCAAAGTCCAATTAGCCCTTTTTTATATATACTTATTTTTTTGGGTTCTTTTCTCTCTTTTGGGGATAAAAAGATGGCCTTTGAAATCCACAAACGGAGTGAGAACAAGGCCTTCCAATCAAAGTGATTAAAAAGAACAATATATATATATATGTATATATATAATGGGTAAAATAAAAAAGGGGTTTTTGAGGGGAAGATGAAATACCCAGAAAGGAAACGCGTGATGAAATGAAGAAATTAAGGGTCTGGTGCAATACAATGTTATGTTGTTACGGTATTAAATGTTAATAATGTATCTCTGGAAAGAAGCGTAAGAAGATGAAGAGCGAACGAGAGTGGATTCTAACTCCGGAAGGGGGGAAAGAACCAAAGGAGGAAATGGGAGGGGAGGAATAGCCTAAATGGTTCCCAGATTGGAGTGATTGGTTAGCAGTGGTGACTGTGAATGAAATGGGCGATTGTTTCGCCCATTTTTTCCTCTGTTCCAACAAACTTGTGTTACTGCATAGAACAAGCGGAGAGTGTGCACAATGTAATGTGAGGTACAAGATTTAATGTAAGAGAAGGGCAGGGGGCAGCGATATTGTAGCCGTTGGCTTTTTATAAAAGTTTTGAACCTCAACTCGGCAACTCTTATGCAATGGGAACGTCTATTTTTTTTTTTAAACAAAAATAAAAATTTATGTACAACTTTCAGATTGAAAGATTATTAAAATAAAGGGTTAATTAAGTTTTTAGTCCCTGAAATATGAAAAAGTTTAGTTTTAGTCCCTCATGACAAGTTTTAGTCCCTGTATAATGTGAAAATTTGATTTTGGTCCGACGGTTGGTGATGGACGGCGATAATGTGTCAGTTAACCTGTCATCAGGGACCATTTCTACATCACCGTCCATCATCAACCGTTCACAGGGACCAAAATCAAATTTCCACATTTTACAGGGACTAAAACTTGTCATGAGAGACTAAAACCAAACTTTTTCATATCACAGGGATTAAAAACTTAATTAACCCTAACATAAATATGTCTTTTCTATCAAAGTACATATACACCATGTATGTGTTTCTATACTTAAGTAGAAAGAAATACACCATCTCAATTACTAATAACATATTAACGATTTAAAATTTTATAAAATATAAATATAAACTTGAGTAATCATCATACATGTGCGACTTTATTCGCAAAAGTGTAACAGGGAGGAGCGCAATCCTAACAAATAACCTTTTATCTCATACAGTGAGAGATCAACTCCATGACAATCACACTAATATTGTAAAATCGTGAGCTAGACGGAATAACAAAAATAGTCTCTGTTACAACTCACAAGTGGATCCTTCTAGGTTTTTTATTTGGTCCTGGTCAGCGGATCCTTGATCAGGCTGATATGGATTGGGCTTCCATCTGTCATGGCCTTTGGGGCCCTTTCATCTATGTATGTGTTCGGAAAATTCAATGTGTTGGTGATACCAAAAATGATAGTTATTTCGAATAAAAAAAATGATAATTGGACAATTTTTTTATTATGATTTAAAAGATTGGGAGGCTCAAACTCAAGAATTTTATAAGAGGGACACTAATGTTAATTTAACTAGAGCTCGCTGATACTATTGACAAAAAATTGTAAAAGTATGAGAGAAAATGCTAATATGATCTGAGTGAAAATGTTTCTTATGGTTATTTATTTCATTGGCCAAAAGTATAGTTTTCTTCGATAAGTGAGGTAGAGGTTGCCTTTAGATGATGCCGTCTATGTCATCTTCAATGTCTGATCTTAATTCAAAATTAGGAAACTGTTTATTAAGATCCCTGCAAATTCCAAGTGGTGACTGTAAGTTGTAATTTGAAAATCTATATCACAAATATCACAAAGTTTAGATGCTTAATTAAGGTGCCATTCATGAATAATAATTTGTTATATCAAGATGGCTCAGTACAATATTCTGAAAGGAAGGAGTATACTTACTTCAGATATGGAATGGTCATATTCCTGAGTAAGGATGGATTTCCAGCCACAAATTCTTGCCACTCCTCTGGATCAATCCTTCCATCTCCCTTCAAATCCGCTTCTTCAAAGGCCTATATATAGGCAACAATAAGAGAAGGGGGAAGATAATTTAATCATAAAAAATATTAAGGCTGCATTTGGTAAAGGGAGTGGACAAGGGAGACAAGGACAAAAATTTTATGTATTTTGTTACCTAAAGTTGGGATATAGAAAAAAAAATTATATGAGGAAATACAAAATTAGAGTTTAAAGGGATAACAATTTTTTGTCTCTCCGTCATGTCTCTGATACTAAACAAAGTCCAAGTAGTCTTGTTGATTTTGACATATCTTAGTGTAAAATATTTAAAAGGAAAGAAAGAAAAGATACCTTATCAATTATAACCTCAATTATATCGTGAGAAAGAACCAAATTAGATTCGCTTAGTAGTGCCACGATCATCTCCCTTACCTTAAAATCACATATTGATAATAATTGCCAATAATTAGTATAAATGTTAAATGTCATGGTAACTTAGGATTGTGTGTGTGTATATATATATATATAATTAAATTTAAAAACCTCAATTGTTTACCTCGTCACGTTCAATGAAGTTTCTTTGCCATATATCATAGAGTCGAAATGCAACTGCCACCACATCAGATACATATAAAGTGTGTAACACAAAAAAATCAGGAATGGCATGCATATATGTACACATTCATGAGAAATTAGATCTCATACAAGCTGCCTTTTGTGCTTGGGGAGCTGCTGGATGGAAAACGCTTAGACCTCTAACAAACTCTCCAAATTCTATCACCCCATCTTTTTTTGAGTCAAATATAAGAAATACCTGTGCACAAATTTAGCTGTTGGTGTCATTTCAAATAGTTGTTGCACATATTACATATTAGGAAATCAATAAGGTTATAGTAATGTTATTTATACCACTATTTTAGACATTTTTGACTGGATAGTTGTTCGAGATGTCCTTAAATATTATTGAAGCAAAAATGCCATATAGCACGACTGAATTTTTGGAAAAATAAAAATGAAGGAGTACTAAATCAATCATGGATCGGTCAATGGGTTGAAGGAGATTGAGACTCACTCTCAAATCTCAATTAATATTAATAGACACTTGAGGGTGCTTCTTTAATGATATTTCAAAAAATAGTAAAAATATAATATTATTGTAAGGTGATTTCCTAAATGTAAAGAAGTTAAAATTTGAGGAAAAGCTGACCCTGTCGGCAAGGAGGCTTCGTTTCTTGCTGCTTCCAAATAAGCCAAGCTGAAACTCTTCCTGCAAAATTCAAGATTAATTAATTGATTACTCTGCTTATAATTAAGCCCATGACACAACGTTAATGATTATACGTATCAAAGGTTGCATTTGGTATTAAAAAGGAGAACAAAGACCACAGAGACAGAAAAAATGCTTATCTATTTAGACCCAATTCAGTGTCCTCTGCAAAAAAATTTTGTCTCCTCTATCCTCCAGTTTTGATAAGGTATATAAAATACATAAATTTTCTGTGTCCTTATGTCTCTGTTCCCATATCCTATTCTTGGTACCAAATGCACCCAAAGGCAATGGTGTTTAAGCTCACTTTGCTGAGAAGCCCATCATCAACGATGGAGCTGCTTAATTTCTTGAACAGCTCATACAATGCTTCAATCTCAGAAACATTAACTGCGAGATTAATAATTTATTACAATGAATATGGAATCCTAGAAGAATACAAACTCCATCAAGCGGTAAAAAAAAAAAAGAAAAGGTAAATAAATAAGCAATTGTAATACTAATAAGAAAAGAAGGCTTATTGATTACAACAGGTTTGGGCAGCGAGAACTGCAGGATCTTCATGCCCAAGGCGCTGTTTGGTGCAAGAACACCCCATCAAATTAGTTAAGATTTCCTCGGACTGGGGTTGGGGGAACTTATCACGTAGGTATCTATATATATATATATAGTACACATTACTTATATTTCACGGAACTCTTTAATACACCAAAATATCGGTCCACTGATGCATGAGATGTGACTTTTTCTACACAAATTAAGTTGTTAGGTGAAGTGTGAAAGAAAGATTTTATGTGCACTTTTTTTTAAGAGATTGTATTAATTCACTTTTTATGAAATTCAATGAAATGTGAGTCTTTTAGAATTTCATTCAATGATAAATAAGATATGAATTAATACAGCTTCTCACACAAAATGAATTTAAATAACATATCTCAATATTAAATTAATTATTAGTAGAATGATATTTTAATTTCAAATAATAGAATGAAGTTGAAATATCGCTATAATAATTGTTATAACACACAATTCAATGCTCCATAAACATTTAATAATTTTAGAAAATTAAAACGATGAGATGAGGCATTATTATAGCTGAGGCCGGTGGTAATAAAATTCAGTTCATTCAAAGTAAAATTAGCGAAAGTAAGTCGAAATTGGTTTGAGATCCCTTCACGCTTACCAATTAGAATTTAGAAACTTGGCAATTGGCAATAGGACTTTATGTTTCCTAATACATTAATTAAAGAAAAAATGGTATGGCATAGATAGTGAAGCAGTGCTCTCCAAGTGGTCATTTAAGCTCCGTTTGTTTCCACTAATTTCCTTTGGAATTGTTCTTAAAATGAAAAGAAGGAAAATTCCTTCAGATGATTCCATTGTAATTTAATGGCCATGTGTTACCATTCCTGGTTCGTTTCATTCGGGAATCTGATTCCAATTCAATACACACCATCATTTTCCGCAGATGCAAAGACACAATTTATTCTGTTATCATCGAACATTTTTATTTGATTTGATTTGAGAAACATCAAAAAAGCTAATTAACTTAGAACCACCACACCAATTATATTGCATCAGCAAAGTGTTGACTGCCAACCACACCTTGAAGTCATCATTGTTTTGTGCTCCAAACATAGTTGTGTAATGCGTTTGCTTCACGGCATTTTTCCTCATCTTTTGAAAGGAGAATAATCTTTGAATCACTCGAAGTGATAAACATCCAAAACCCAAAGGAATGGAAAATAAAAAATAAAAAATAAAAATCATATGGTTGGCTCTAGAGGATATCTAGAATTTTAAAGGGATCATACATCACTATTTCTTTTGAAAACCTATTTTATGGGAAAAGAATTCTACTGCACTAATTCGGTATTTTATTTCCTATATACTAATAAAAATTGCCATGGATTAGATAGGCTAAACAAATTTAATATGGGATTTAGTGAGATAATTTGTGAAAATATGGTGAAAAATTATTAATTGTTGAAATATATTAGTAGCATATAATTTGTCAACTTTTGAGCGAATTATAGTTCAAAATAATAAAATAATATACTCTTTTAACGCGTTGTTACATCAGGATAAAATTTGTCCTTTAAATCCATTATAATTTGCCTACCTCTTGGACAAATTATGCAAGAGCGAAATAAAGTAATATATTTTTTTTGTTTATGAAAAACTTAAATAATAATAATAAAAAAAATTATTAGTGTTAATAATGATTAGCATACAGATACACAAGATTCTCATGAAGAAATAAATGTAAAGCATACTTAATAATAATAATAACAACAATAACAAATAATAATAATAATAATAATAACAACAACAACAACAACAATAATAATAGCAAACGTTTTTTCAAACTATTTTTTAGCAGTACAATTGTGAATTAGTAATGAACTGAATTTATAAATTTTTTAGACAAAATCACCTAGTATATGAGTGAATTGAATGTGGTAAAATATAATCATATGGCAAAAAAATGAATATATATTCATTTTTTCTTACGTTATGTTCTTCCACAAAATTAGGAGAATATATTATTTTATTTTGTTATGACATAATTTGCCTAAAGGATGGGCCAATTATGATGAACTTAAAGGATAAAATCTATTCTGATGCGACAAAAAGTCAGGAGAATGTATTATTTTATTACGTTGAACTATAATTCGTCTAAGAGTTGGGTGAATTACATACCACTACCACATTTCAATAATTCATAATTTTGCACCACAATTTAACAATAATAATTTCTTTGCCCCATATTGAAGTGAATTCTTGGATAAGTTATAAATTATTATTAAGAGTTGGTTTTAAAAAGAATCATGAGTAATTTTGCATGGTGGTATATTTGTCAATAACTGAATAGATAGATAATAGGCTCTACTAAAAAAAATTGAGTTACGTGATCGCAGTCACCCTTGTAACATCTTGCTTTTTCCCTTAGTAAAGATTTCCCAAATTAAATAGGGGAAATAAGATCTTATTAAAATGTCTGTAGAAGAAATTTTGCTCAGTTTCGGGAAATTCTACAGACATTAGAACAAACTCTTTCTGCTGTCTGAACACAACCGTGCGTCTAAAGTATCCGTAAAAGGTATGGCTACAGACGAGAATTCATAAATACCTAAATGACCTTAGAATATTACTTAGGAAAAATGAGGGGATCACAAAGATGTGATCGGAATATTTTTAGAATAGCCGTACGCGAAGTACCTGGACCAGAAACGATAAAACCTGACCAAAATTGATCTGTCAGAGCCCGTAAATTTTTTGCAACAAAACCGGCCAAGACACAACATAATGCATGGCCATAAATTGGCCCACTTGGCCAAGTCAAAGTCCAACCTATGAGTCATGTAGTGACGCATGACAAGGACATGTCATATAAGACAAAATAAGGGCATTTTGGGAATTTTGCCACCAAGGGCAAAATTGGAAAGAGGAGCTTGGCCAAGAGGCCTATAAATACCCCCAAATCTGAAATTTTGTAGAGAAATTAAAAAACCTTACCAAAACTCTGTCCGATTACACAATCGACTATTATTCGGTCAAAACAGAGACTTAGACACTTCCTATATCCAACCCAGTTCAAATTCTTCAGAAATCCCCTAACCTAAACCTAAAAAAAGCCTTCCAAATCCCTAGAGAAAGCTTGGAAAAGTTCAGCCCAAGAAGAACTAGGAAACGTCATCGTTGGAGAAAAGGCCAAAGGAAGCAACAGAAACCATAATCGAACGCGAAAACATGGGTAAACCAAATTATCCACTGTCTATGTGGTTTTTCCTAGATGATATATGATGTTAGGATGCCTTTTATGTGATTTTTATTTATATATGTGTTGTTGGAATTTATCTGGATCTGCTGGTGTTGTCTGTGATTCTGTCAGAAATTAGGAAAGCTTAAGCTGAAATTAGGGCTATGGCACGATTTTGAAGGAAACTGTATGCTGAGATTTTTTATCATGAAAAACTAATATTATTTTTGTATTCTACACAAAAAATTGAGTGGGATGTCAAGTTTTATGATTTTTGGAGTCCTCGATGAATTTCTCAGAAAACAGGCAGAAAACAAAGTTTTTAAGAAAAAGGGTAAAACGGTAATTTCACGTATTGGGACTGAAAAACTGGGTTTATTTTCAGAAAATATGGGTTTAGAACTATCAAAAACCTTAAGGACAAGTCTTGAGTCCATTGGGTTTTTGAGAACAAAAATTCCAAAGAAAACAGGGCGTTTACAAGGGGCGAAATGGTAATTTTAGAAAGAAGGGGCAAAACTGGAATTTCATGTAATGGGGTTCAAAATCTGAATTTTTAGACATGAAAAATGATCTTAGGGCTACCAAAAACCTTGGGTAAGGTCTTGGACCTCTCCGGTTGATGGTCGCTAATTTCTGACAGAAATCAGACATCTGTTGTACTAGTTGCTAGGTCTACGTTTGTTATGCTCAAGGCATGAGATTATGTTCCTTAAATGTGAAGTTAGTGATGGTATATAATTGATGGTATGAATGAGGTGAATATGTGTTATACGTGCCAGATGTGCTATGTGCTTCATGAATTGGTTGTTAGGAAAGTATGGATTTAGGATGGAAATGAGTTTAGGAACATGAAAGTATGTTTATTGTGGTTAAAAATGGATGATGAATAATGGAAGAAATATTTTGAAGATTGATTTTGAGGAAACTTGTGGAACATGGAAAATTGCAAGAATTAGGAGCTGAAATTCGTTAGGTAGTGCTGAGAGACCTAACTGAAGTTCAAAATTCCCTTTTCGAAAATTATCATTTCCTACACACGAAAACTTTTCTTAAACATAACTTTTCATACTGTTTGCAATTATCCATGGATCTAATAATTGAACTAAGTATGCTAAATTGAACTGTTGACTGGATATATGGACTGTTGACTGGAATGGACTGTATTGATGTATGTCTTATGTGATTATGTGTCATGAAAGGTATATGTAAGGAATTAATAAAAGGAATCGGGTGTGACGTCACTAAGTCCCTAAAAGGAAATAAAGGATAATAATGTTAAAGGAAACCAATCTTTTCCTAGCTGTGCGGGCAGCCGGCAGGAAAGGCAAGCTGAACCCTAAGATTACCTCGTCCCTAGCATAAGGAAGGCGGTAGATCTCCTCGCCATCCCTAGCATAAGGATGGATACTTCTATTGTGGGCGATGATATTTCGTGGGAAAGAGAACCACTCAGGTTAAGCGTTGCCTGATCCTCAAGATGTTGAGACAAAACGTAGTTTGTACCGGTTATGGCCATCGCTACGATGGGGTTGAACTTGAGTATGTGATCTAAGTGATATATAACTGTACATAAGGGGATGTGTGTGGAAGCTTATAATTAAAACGGGCACGGTTATAAGTGGATGCACACTGAAGCTTATTATGTGATTATGTGAATTATGTGATTATATGTGACTTAGGGGAGTAAGGTAGAGAACAGTTGACTTAGTTAATGAAGAGTAGGTTCCCCAGTCACATAGATAATTTAGATAAAGCTGCTCAGACTTAACATGAATATTAATAAATAGTAGGGATATAGTATAACTGTAACACTTAGAAAACCCTGAGCGGCCTGAAGCGTGAATGAGGATAAGAAATCCCCTAATCCCTAAGGTTTCCCACTGAGAGCGCTATGTTCTCACCCCAGTCACCCATGACTTCAAGATTAGACGAGGAACAAGGAGAGAAGCTACAGGATGAAGAACCCTCCCGAGGGAGGAAGGCTGAAGACTAGATGATTAGCTAGTAGATTATATATGTGTACTTGTACTTCTAGGTGATATTTGTACTTAATACTTATAATACTAATTATGTATTTGCTTATGAATGTATGAAGGATCGTTGTTCGTTACCTTGGCATGTATTAATTATATCTTTATTTATAGATAAGCATGCTATGTTTCCGTTCGCAATGTATGCTCTAACGCGACAAGGCTCCTAATTTACTCTATGTAACGTACAAGAAAAATTTTAATTTGGTCTATATTTTGGGTAACAATATTTTTAAAGTATAAACAGGACTAAGTATTATCCCCACCAAAGCAGATAATAACTTAGCCAGCAAGTTTGCAACTTAAGCGTAGGCTAGCTAGCTAAGGTGTTACAACCCTCATGGCCCATTGTAAGAATTAGAATGAATTTATATTTGAGCAATTTGGATCAATGGTATTGACACTTTAATAGTGTCACTGCAATTTTGTAGAAATGGGATTTCTGAAGTTGTGCATAAAAGCATCATTTTTTTCCTTTCTTTTCAAATTCGATACTCAAGATTTCTCTTCACTCTAATCAACTTGGGAACCACTCATCATCAACTTTACTTTGGTAAAAGGAATTTATACATCTCTCAATTAAAGCATCAACTTTCGGGCATTTATTTATTTATGCATACTTACTAGTTTCTTAACAAAATTAGAGTGCCAGTGTGTGGAAAATTAGATAGAGGCAGTTATAATCAAATGATAAAAAGAAAAAGAGAAAGTATAGATATGTGATCATAAGTGTGAGTACATCAGTATAGCATTACTGGGAAAATCTTAATCCTTACAAGTGGCCTTGCTTAGAAGTTAAATACAGTTATGAAAGTCTAACTAGGTGCAAATTACAAACCAATATCATCATAGTCAATTCACACAGTCCACATATACAATCACTTTATGCCTTTATTCAATATGGTTAGTTCCACAATCTATAATTAATTGCCACATAGGAACACTAAACTAGTTAATGATGCTTTCTACACATTATTATCCAATCAATTCAGGTAGTTTAAATTTGTTCCACTGCTGCAATTCATCGTGTGCATTGTTTTTGACAATTATTGTGTTTTAGTCTTCCATCTCAGTGTGCAAAACAAAACTGGGAAATGCCAGAGTTATATCCCTAACAAAAACATGAACATGTGAGAGAAACATGTTAAGCCTACTTGAGATGTTCTAGCACAAGACAAGGCACAGTTTCATTGATTGTAACAGACACTCACTTTAGATATGGTAGAGTCATGATCTTAAGAAGAGAAGGATTCTTTGCAACATATTCTTTCCACTCTTGTATATCAATCTTCCCATCTCTATTTGAATCAGCCTCTTTCATTGTCTGAAGAAAAAAAAAATTAACACCAGAAAATTTCATATTAGAAAATAGATTGAGGAAAATGTATAGGAATTGAAGAAGGACAAATATATGGTTTAGGAACCTTCTCTACAATTGATTCAGCAACATCATCTGGAACTGTAACATCTGATTCAGTTAGAGTAGCCAAGACCATCTCCTTCAACTTCAAGTGTACCATCAATCATGCACAAAGAGGATGCATAATTAAGAAGGAAATACTATACTAGACGCAAAAAGTGAACACAGAAAATGTAATCATGTCACATAATTTTCTTTTTCACTATTTCCTTCGCAAAATCTTTAAAATCAGGAAACAAATTGAAAAATACATAAACAAAACAGAACCATTAGAAGGCACTCACCTCAATTCGCTCGATGAATCCGGTTTGCCGGAGGTCAAACAATCTAAATGCAACTGTCAGAAAAATTTTGGCATAGTCAAGTGCTCATCAATATATAATTAGTAGAGCAGGAGGCTCTGTTTATAATGCCACGTGACAATAACAAAAAAACTCACGGAAGTGGAAGAGTGTTTGATTTCTGTCTTAAAACACAAATAATGTCATACATTCAATTTTCTCCACTTCGGATGCACTCGGATGAAAGATGCTCAGGGAGCGAACAAATTCGCCAAACTCGATTACCCCATTACGCTTAATATCAAACATGTCAAATACCTGCACTCAATTTTCATAGAATGCAACACCATCATGTATATGCAGAAAATATATGATTGGATAAAAAAGAAGTGCACAATAAAAATAGTGACATGTTGTTTATAATAAATATTAGTCAAGTTGTGGAATCATGTCTTCATTCGAAATGCGCAGCATCATCCATAGTGTTAAGTTGATACACAAATGAACCTTTCAGAGATTTGGTGATCGTTTCAAAAACTTGTAAATCCTTTAATTCATCACTACATTTGTATAACTTTTCATGCACTCAGTAAGAGGGCTGGAGAAATAATAAATTCTAGTACATTATTACTCACCCTGTCTACAAATAGATTCTGCTTGCTACTATTTCTAAGAAGTGCAAGCTGGAACTCCTCCTGAAGATAAAAATAACCTTGAAGAATTTAACACTAATTGCAGAAAACAACTTAAGCTCTACCATAATTCTACTAAATGTGAAGAGATTAAGCAACATGAATGACACATGTTAATGTAAAAGAAAGGTACTATCAGATCATATAATGGAATCCTTAGTACTACTTAAATGGAAATACCTTGTGAATCAAGCCATCATCAATAATTGCACTGCTTAGTTGTTTAAACAAATCAAATAAAGCCTCAATCTCATTCACAGTAACTGTCAAATGGTAAAGGAAATTTCAGAGTTCTAGATATTTAAACATATAAGTAACCTCAAAGGCCTCATCAGCATGCAGCGGCTAGTTAGTTAGGTCCATTAATAAATACAACTTTGGATAGTTGAACCACTTTAACAAACATTGGTAGCAGTTAATTATTTTCCATGATCGTGTGACTAAAAGACTGATTAAAAATTTTTCTTTCCACTACAAATGACATGTGGTATGCCAAAAACTTGCAAGAACATGAAGGCAAAAGCTCGATCGATAATAACAACAAAGTCATGGAACATTTCATGAAAATTCCAAGAAGAAGGATTCACAGTACTAGTTCAAATTGATTCTTCTACTTACAGGATGTCTCAGAAGCAAGAATGGTGAATTTTTCCTGCTTAGACTTCGGTTTGGCCTTTTTCGAGCGAAAACAGCTCATAGAAATGAACATTATGCCAATTCAGAAACTATGTGAACTCTCTCTAACACAATGTTGTTAACAAAGGCCCTGACACACAAAAGAGAAATATGAGTAAGTTCAGGAGTGGTGCTTGCTTAAATTCCATTAAACAGCAACTGAACATACGTGTTAATCATTACAGATTCTAATTTATATTATAGTATATTTCTTCCACCATTTAATAAAAAAAAATGATGAATGCACGTGGGAAGTACATATCTTCAATACCACAAATGAAGTTTGCCACATGCATCAAGAAGTTTGTCTATATGGATTTGTTGACTGCAAGCAAGTGTCCCAACTTTAACAAGATGCAAGCAAGGTCAGAGTCATATTGATCTGAAGTGTTTGCTAATAAACATAAAATTATAAAAAAGTTGGACCAAACAAAAGCAAGTAGCTTTTGACTTAAATAAATGCTCAATCCTAGAATAAGACTTGAGGTTATGAATTTAATTCCTAGGAAAAACATATGCGACAAGTGCTTGGAATGAATTGTCGGTTTTGGTCTTAGTGATATGAGACTATTTTTTGGATCATGATGTTCTTGAGAGAATCATATTTAGAAAGATAACTCTAATGAAAAAGTTCAAGTCTTTATAAGTCCCCTCTTCAAAATTACTATCTCCAATGTAAAACTTGTTACATAATCCACGACCAACAACATCGAGTCTCCAAGGTTACATCATGGTTTGGACTTACGTTTAAAACTCCAAAATCATGGTTCAGAGAAAGCTACTTCATAGTCAAATAACAAAGAATTGCAACAATGATCAAACAACACTGTGTTGTGAGGTAAATCTAAGGCGAGATTCAATAATATTTTCAGTGATAGTTGACACAAAAGTACCCATAATCGAGGTTAAGAGTTCAAGTCGATGGGAAGTAATAAAATGGAAAAATAGATGCCGGGGATCTGGTTCTAGTTTAGGTTCAGGTTCAACATGATCAAATAATAAGAAGCAAATTTGGAACATTAACAACTTTTGATCAATTTGTCTTATGTAAAAAGGAGATGCCACGATTAATCCTGATCATTAAGTTCTTGTTCTATTGCTATTCATGAAAGCTAAATAATCGACAATAATAAAGAGAAAAAAAAAAGAACATAGTCAACTCAGGGCACTGGAGCTTGACATATATGATATGTTACGATAATCTCGGCATTAATTAGTTATAACCTTCCTCAAATAATGAAGAATAACAACATGTGCAAACATCTTATAGTGTTACATCGAAATCGAATGTATAAAGCGACTTACAGAAAACAGAAGACTGTGCGTGGCACTGTGTTTCCTTCACTTCACGGGTGCACAGAGGAGGTAGATGTCATGTAGGACAGTTTCATTCGTACGGTTGATTATAAAATGAATGAATGAATCCTTGGTACTCTTTGCTGTTAATAATTTCATTAATAATTGCAATAATTGAGACCATTTACTTTCGGCATTTCATTTCATTTATATTAGAAAACAAAATATTCAACGTCACTCTCTAGCTCTATAAACAAACGTTTGCCTTGAATGGCAAATATAAATGGATCATTGACTTGCCATAAATGCAGTAAGCACCGATAGTTGGTACTAGGTAGGCGGCCACTAACCAAAGAAAACCGACCATAACTTTGAAAGATTCCACTGTACTATTATTTGACATTTAATTATTTAATTATAAAAAATGCTTTGTGTATACTCAAATTGTATACACTCATACATATACCCTCCAATTATCCGCAATTAATGATCATTATACATATAGCGTATAGTTTTTAAAATTATAAACAACACGCCCCCAATCCCGAATTCGTTTCCGTCATTGTTTTCCCTCATCATCATCCTTTTCATCATCTCATCCTCGTTCTGTTATCTTTCTCCTCGTCATCCTCTTATCATTGTCATCCTCCTCATTCTCATCCTCCTATCATGTGAAAATAAATTAAAATGGAATTAAGATGATAAAATATTGATTTTCTTTTAAAATGGATGAGATCTACCTTTAATAATGGTGGTTTATTTGTTACAGATGCTTCAGTGGACAATTATTTGTAAAATGTCATACTTGTGAACATAAGCGTGTAATGTTTGTTCATTATACCATATAAAGTTTGTGCACAAATGCTTATAAAGTTTGTGCATTAAAGAGTAATAAATTCTGAAATGTATGATCCATGTAAAGGTTTCTGAACATAAGCGAGTAATGTTTGTGCATTATACCACATAAAGTTTAAGTTTGTGTACAGATGCTTATAAAGTTTGTGCATCAAAGAGTCTAATAAATTCTAGAATGTATGGTGTTTGTGAACATAAGCAAGTAATGTTTGTGCATTTTACTACATAAAGTTTGTGTACAGTTGCTTATAAAGTTTGTGCATCAAATACTCTAATGAATTCTGAAATGTATGGTCCATGTAAAGGTTTCTGAACATAAGCGAGTAATATTTGTGCATTCTACTACATCAAGTTTGTGCACATATGCTTATAAAGTTTGTGCATCAAAAAGTCTAACGAATTATGGAATGTATAGTCCATGTAAAGGTTTTGTGAACATAAGCTAGTAATGTTTGTACATTATACTACATAAAGTTTGTGCATTAAAGAGTCTAATAAATTATGGAATGTATGGTCCATGTAAAGGTTGGTGAACATAAACGAGTAGTGTTTGTGCATTCAACTACATAAAGTTTGGGCATCCAAGAGTCTAATGAATTATGGAATGTATGGTCAATATAAAGGTTTGTGCACATAAGTGAATAATGTTTGTGCATTCTACTATATAATGTTTGTGTACAAATGCTTATAAAGTTTGTACACGCGAATGAAAACTGAGAAATGCAAATCGCATGTGCACGCGCATTTAAGTACGGAGTGGGGATCCGTGCATGGGTGAGTATTCGTAGTGGGCCCAAACGTATTTAATACGGCATGTATGTATGGTGTATGATATTTGGTGTACGTATAGCGGGACTGTTTAATTATACATAGAACTGCTAATTCTACTCATTATTTGTGTGACACTTTATTGATTTACTATTTGTTATGAGCAATTCGAACAATAGCTTGCAACTCTAACCTTGTGCAAGATACAAGATCTTTTGAGATGGTGTTACATGGCAGTTCCATCAATGCTCTGAGGACGTGGCGGGGTGGTACCTACAAAATCCATTTTTTAGGTGATAATGGGTATGAGACATAACTTATGGAGCAACAATAACTACTCTTTTATAGTATTAGTGTGGACACTTAAAATTCTATAACGTTCATAAACTTTATATGAAGATTTATGTTGGATTCTGTAATGCTAATAACGTTCGCAAGCCATTAAGTGAAGTAAGGATGAAATTTAGTTGAATATCTTGGTCGGGTTATCTTATCATGTATATCGAGTATAAGTTCTTATTAAATTTAGTCCATAACACCATTCATCCACTAATTTACTATTAAATAACAATTCATTACGGTATAGATTTATTAAAATCTCATTCAATGATAGATAAATTATAAGTCATGTACATTATCTTTGACAAAATGCGTACACATGATCCATCTCAATTATATAAGGCGTTATTATAATTATATCCAAATCTCTCCCATAACATTACAGCAACTTCCTTTTATTATTAGTACCTTTTTTCTTGCTTTTATTAAAAAAAATGTTTTATTTGTTTGTCTCGCGTCAATGGAAGAAACGTCTAAAGTGAAAGCTCCCCGGCAAACCAAGTAATATCCGCCACCTCATCCCTTCAGATTTCCCCCTTTTCCTTACGTATGCAGTGCCCTTCTTTCATATAAAAATAATAAAATAAATTACATTAAATTTTCTTGAGATTCAAAGAAGTTGTATCAATATTTTTTTTTCACTTTTAAAAAAATTACACTCACTTTTTTTACACGTGATAACATAGAAACTATTTATCATTAGGGAGTTAATAACCTTAGGGAAAGGATTTATCATAAAATGCTATAAAATGTACAGCTAAATGAATCCAAATTGGAAGTCAATATAAGCCCCTCAATAATGGAGCCAGGTCTTATCTAGAGAAGGTCATTGAGTTGGTTGAGCTTAACCATTTTTCTATTTTTGGGTGGTCGGGGGTGTGAGTATTGACCAAATTCATTATATATGTCAAGCCTCTAATTAAGATAAAGATTGAACTGATATAGTCTATAAAATATAACAACAGAGAACGTTGCGGCCTTTATACGGAGGAGTGCACCATCCAATGTCCTTATTCTTGAGGGATATATATTTTTTTTCCTGTAGTTTTTATTTTTATTTTTCAAAATGTTTGGATTGGGGGGAGGAAAGCACGAGGCTTACTCTATGCAGTAATATACATCTTGAATTGAAAGATCACAAAGTTAGCAGTTTGGTGCACTAGATGCTGCTCTTCAATGCATTAATTCCTAAAAGCTAACATCGTATTGACTCGTCTAAATTGATTTATAATAAAAATATTTTTTTAATAGAATTTTTTTAATAAAATTTATTACAAAACACTTTAAATTATATCTAAACACTCTTAAAATTATAGTAATAATTTTTTTTATTGTAATGCTTTAGATTTAGATATAAGATCTCACGACCTCATATTTTCTTTCACATGTATTTCTAGTGTGATGTGAGTTTGTAATCAAGTTATTGTCTTTCATTATTAATTAACAAAAGTTTATTAGTGATAATAATAAACAAGTTTTTCCTTTTCGACCCAAGTTATTATGAATGTATCGAAACCTTCTTATATTTGAACAATTGTGATTCAATCAAATATTTAAAATAATAAAAAATTTGACTTAACGAGACATGTGACAAAATCTTAGATGTTAGAATATCTATACACTTAAATTTTATGAAATACTAAAGTAAACCTCAAATAAATATAAAAAAACTGTACACGGTTCAGTTTGTGAATGGGCTGGGCTTTTATCGTTAAATAGATACTTTCGTCTGAACCCAAGTTTTGCTATACTGTCAATGAATTGGGCTTCTATATCAAAAATGTTTGGGCAATTCCTTGAGGCTGAAGTAATAACAAAAATCCTCATGGTCCAAGAATCCAAGAAGGAATCATCTTCATTTATATTACGACCAAAAAATATAAAATGAACTCGTATGAAATTTATACCAAGAGAGACATAATAATCACAGAGATGTTTGGTTAATACCCAAAGGAAAGAAGAAAAAAAATATGATAAAACCCAGCAGCTGCTTTTCCATTAGGTACCGTTTCGCAGGATATTGCAGCAATGCGAAACGTGACCCAAACAGAGGGTTGAAACTGCGGTTTTGGTTAATTAATCACTTTATTAACAAAAAATAGAAAGAAAAACACTCATGTCTGATTGTCCTCATCGCATTCCTTTTCTTCCTTTGCCCTTCTAATTTCCGTTTCGTGTCTACGTTGCTAATTGCATTTTTTTTCTCTTCTTCCTTTTTCATCAAAATCGTGCGAGAATCGTGCCAGCTTCAAGAAATGAGCTGGGTTCCAAAATCTCGTTGCCGTTTTCTCGAATTGAAAGCTGTTTATAGCTTAGAGTGATAGTGATATATGGTTGTGTTAGATTTTAGGGTAGACTGTGGTTTCTAACAAGCTTGTCGATGGAAGCGGAAGTGGAAGCAGATTTCGTGATGAATGACATGCTCGCGCTCCCACATGACCCCTTTGATGCCAACGACATCGATAATGTAAGCTCATCTCACACAATCATATGCAATTTTCACCTTTGGAATATACATTTTGGATATGTAAATGCTCTGCTTAAACCGTCTCCTATGCTTTTTTAAATGAAATTTTGTTGTTAATTGCGCTCTCAAATTCTGTTAGCTTGATCTATGTTACCCAAGATTATGAAGAAGAAAATTGAAAAAAAAAAAAAAAGAAAAAGAATAGTGTTGTTTACGGGTTCATAGGTTTTAGTATGTTTTATTTCTCAAGTCCTGTTGGTCCAAGGCTCTAAGCCCTAATAATGATTGAAATAGCATTGATAGCTTTATAATTTCGTGAAAGTGTGTGTAGTTTTTCGATTGTCGTCCATGACATTTGATTAATGTACAAGCATAGATAGTGGTCGTGTATTTGTGACTGATTGGTCAACTGTGGTATTTGTATAGCTGAACACTTGGTATTTGATAATTAACAGGATGATTTAGCTATTGAAGGGGAAAGATGCGGGATATGCATGGATATTGTTATCGACAGGGGAGTTCTGGATTGCTGTCAGCATTGGTATGTATTTTCTCGATTTCTTCTGGAATGCTTCAAGTCTATATTTTTTTAATCACCTTAGTGATTCCAATTAAATGTTTATCCCCCCCCCCCCTTCTCCCCCACCTTCATTTTTTAGCATGTAGAAATATGAATCTGATATGTTGACCCTCGGGTGTTTAATAGGTTCTGCTTTGTGTGCATTGACAATTGGGCTACCATCACTAATCTCTGCCCACTTTGCCAGAACGAGTTTCAGTTGATCACTTGTGTTCCAGTGAGTGATATAAAATTGCGGAATGCTGCTTTATCATCATTTGTTCACCTCATGATTAGTAGAATTATGAAGATTTTACGATATTGGTACATCTAGTATCTTGAAAAAACTATTAAAATTTGGTGCTTGGCTTAAAATGTGAAACTCATGATTGTAAAGGTATATGATACCATTGGAAGCAATAAAGTTGAAGATGAGTCACTTTTCAGGTAAGTTCCCATCCATTATATTTGTATAATTAATGGCCTTATTTCTTTTTTCCCTTATTGTTAAATGTTTATATCCACAAACACTAAGTTGGAATTTTCAACATTGTGTTATGTTGAAAGTCATGAATTTTGCATAGTTCTAGTCTTCTAGCCATGCATCACTGTCACTCAATTTTAAGTAAATGCTTTACAGTTTCATCACTCAATTTTGCGTAAATACTTTAAAATCTCATTGCTTAATTTGAATATATGCTTTACTGTATTTTTCGTGTTTCTGCTATAAAAAGAAATTAAAAAATCTGTTATCTGTGTTGATTCATGACTGCAGAGATGACGACTGGTCCATTGAAGAGAAGAATAACACACTGTCATTTCCCTCTTACTACATTGATGAAAATGTAATTGTTTTCTGGATGACCCAACATAATTACTTAAAACATTTCAAATTCCTTAACATTTGTTAAATAATGAAATCCTTGCACGACTTAACTTTGTTCAGGGATTAATATAAATTTGTTGTTTTATTTTACATTATTATTTGTCTTATTGAAAATTAATGCATATAATCCTTATGTATTTCATCATTTTGTAGGCAGTTACTTGCTTGGATGGGGATGGCTGCAAAGTTCGAAGTGGACTGGCTACAATTGAAGGAGATTCTGGGCTTGATACATCAATTGCTTGTGATTCATGTGATATATGGTAAGCTGAAATCAATGGATCAGATTAATGAGTTTCAGATATGTGGATTGAAATGATTTTTTTTCCTTTCAAAATGTCATTGTGCGATCAAAATTTAAATAGGTTATTGCCTTCATTGACTATGATGTTGGTATCGGACCAGTCACTGCTCTAATTTCTTGTTTTCCTAGGTGACTTATCTTAGCTTGTTAGGGAAAATTTGCATATCTTAGCTTATCATGAAATTTGCTGATTGCCTTATTAATAAGTTCATAACAAACACTAGTAGATGGATACTTAAGTCTAAAAGGTAGATATTAGAATTTTGGCATGGGTCATGGGTACAGTCAGGAACATTCTTGCTTTTAAAACATATTATGGATATGGATTATGAATTGCTTGTCTTTTTATGTTTTACATGGTTAAGGTGACTCTATTAAAGCATGGCTGTAAATGACTAACCCATACTAAATATATGGTAGATCAGGGTTGTAAGAGAGATGGTGCGAATAATATGGTATAACTTTTTTAGGCTTATCCAAGTGTTCTCGTCACCAACTTTCATGGGTGGGTAGGGAAATCAGTTCATGAAGATATCCTTATTGGGATTTTGGGAGATGTAGCCCCTGATTATTCCTTGAATTATACCATTGCAGGTATCATGCCTTCTGTGTGGGGTTTGATACGGAAAGTACATCTGAGAGTACATGGCTATGCCCAAGGTAAATTAAATTTGTCAGTTATTCTGTTGGGTATTTTGGTACTTCTAATAACTTTTTTCATTGTTATTTTAATCTCAAATTTCTACTTCTATCCTATTTGTTAATATGTATAGAACACATTGGCTACTTGCGTAAAATGAAAAAACTGTTGACTCTGATAAGTTTTGGCTGCTAATTTGAGCTTTGAAGTCTCCCCCCCCCCCTTGTGTGGTGGTTCCCTTTGATACAACACTGTGTTAGATAATTGATAATCTAATCAAGAAATTAGAAACAACTTAAGAGTTAAGACATGGTTAGCTATCAAGTGAGTTTATCAAAAGACAAACGAACTATCAAAAGGATGTCTAGAATCCTAGTCTTTCAAAAAAAAAAATTCTCAGTTCGGAAGCTGTCTGCTAAACATATTGCTGAGATTCTATCTGATTATTGTCACTTACAAAGTCGCCATGTAAACTTCCTTTTGCTTGAAACATAAGCATATGAATATTGAATAGTAAAATTGCCTGTTGACAGGACATAATCTCTTCTTTCTATCCTTTAGTATTCTAAGACATGGTTTTGTTTTAGATGTGTAGTTGATGAAGTTTCTAAAGGAACAGACACCAATTCAATGGAGAGGGTAAAGATAGAATGTGACCCAGAGAATGACAACATTCAATGTCAGGCAGCAGATTCCTTTTCAGGAAAAGTTTCTGTGTCTGTTGCTGATGCTGGAGAGACAGCTGTTGTTGTCTCAATAGTTGATGGAAATAAATGGGTTCCATCAACAAACGAGAAAGCCCTATTGCCTCTGGAAGTTGACGGGGATCGATTGACTGAATCATGTATTTTAACATCTGACACAACTAGTCAGCAAAAGGGGGCGGAGAAGATGATTATGTCACCAACTGTGGAGGAAAAGGAGCTGGAGCTGTCCTTATCACACAATATATCCTGTAGCCTAACTTCTAAATCCTTGGTGCATAATGATTTAAGGAAAAGTGCTCATGGAGCAAGGAGTGAACCAAATAGCTTTGATGAAACCAAGTTATTTGATGTATCTCATGTCAAAACCAGTCCATCCAGAAATGAATCTGATATGGGTCTTCATCTTGGTTTGTCGGTGGGCTCTTTTCTATCAGGTAAACTATATTATATAATTTATTGCTAAACTTTTTTTGGCATGAAAAGTATATCATAAGAATGGGTTTTTGTGCTCTCCAATTGTAAGCTGGCCTGATTGCCATAATGTTTAACATGCTTCTTAGTTGATAATGTGGTCAAGAATGAAATAAAAGATCAAGCAACTGATGTCCTGCGCCTGAGTCCAAATGAATTTTGTTTGAAAGGTGCAGCACCAATCTTAGAAATATGATTCGTTTTGCTTTATTCATTTTAAGGAACACTTTGAACATGTTTTTAACCATATAGTTTTGTAAATAAAATGTTTTCAGGAGATGTAACTGAAACCAATGCTCAGAAGGACAATGCCAGAGTGGCTGGAGGGAAGAGAAAGCATGTTGATTGCAGGTTATGATTCATTTTAACCTATATATCATTTAAGATGATTGGTTCTCCTTACTCATTGTAAATGTTGGGAGAGAGAGAGAGAGGTGATATTTATACTAGAGGAAGGGATATACAATTGTATAGTTGTCTATCAATCTCTCCCCTAAATCAGCTTCCAATTTAACAGGAACCAGTCACCCAGAATCAATTATATATGAGCCCCCAAAAGGGTAATGAGGTTTCCTTGAGTGATGTTGGCAATGATGTATGCAGTGGTTTCTTTGAGCTCTGATGAAATTGGATTCAGTGTTTTATTCATCCAATACCAAGATGTACCATTCTACATAGATAGAAGCTTGTATATTATTCTGAAACTTTTTGAGACTTAAGTTCTAATAGGTAGTGGCTGCTTTTAGCATTGTACTACCATTAGAAGTGCGTGGTTGTTGGCATAAAATATCATCTTAAAAGTGCTGCTGGCTGCAATGACAAAATTATGAATCCGTGTAGTTGGAATCTTGTCTTGATGTTCAATAACATTCCAAGAAGAGAACAAGAAAGGAGGAGTGGGTGCATATCATACTAGCTTGTTCTATTAAAACTGAAGTACTTTTACTTTTGTCACCCTCACACTTAGATTGATTGTTTAATGTCTTTAAATGCATATTCTGTTGAAATAAATTTGGTACTTTATTTTTGGTTTATATTCACCAGGAGTTCAAATTCTGACTCTTTTTTTTCCAATTCATTCCTTGATGTTACAGTTATGATGAAGTTCGTAGAAAAGTTGATGATGGAGATGTCAAGCCTGAACTTCCGGTTGAAGTGTCTAAAAAGAAAATTAGAGCTGCTGGTAGTCAAATGATTAGTGCTAATGACTCGGCTGATGCTCATCTTTCAGACAATGCTAAAAAAAACCCTGCTTTGAAACATTCTCCAACAAAGGAGGATGTCACACCAAATGTAATGAATATAGTTAAAGGTACAAACAGAAGGCTTTCCGGGGGACTTGATGGCACCAATGAAAAGAAAGAAAATATGGCTGGATTGAGGGTAAAAAAGATCATGAAGAGAGTTGCTGATGATGGAGAATCATCCTCCCTAGTTCAGAATCTAAGAAAGGAAATTAGAGAAGCTGTCCGTAACAAAACTGCTATAAACTTTGAGGAAAACCATTTTGATACAAAGCTTCTTGAAGCATTTAGAGCTGCCATAGCTGGGCCTAAAACTGAACCTGTAAATAAGTTATCCTCTTCAGCTTTAAAGGCTAAGAAATCAATGTTGCAGAAGGGAAAAATACGTGAGCATCTAACTAAGAAAATTTTTGGGACTTCCAATGGAAGAAGAAAGCGTGCATGGGATAGGGATTGTGAAATTGAGTTTTGGAAATATCGTTGCATGAGAGCTACAAAGCCTGAAAAAATTGAAACTTTAAAATCAGTTCTTGATCTTCTAAGAAAAAGTTCAGAGCCCCCAGAATCAACACAAGCTCCTGAATGTCAGGCAAAGGATGCTATTCTTTCCAGGTTGTATATAGCAGATACATCTGTTTTCCCGCGGAAAGAAGATGTCAAGCCTCTCTCTGTGCTTAGCACCATTGATAGCTCAGAGCAGGCTAAAAATAACCCATCAGGAAAAGGATCAAATCTATCTTGTGAAAACAATACTTCTAAAGGAACAGGGGTAAATAATCTTTCATCCAGGACCAGAGTTTGCTCATCTGATAAAAAAGTAGATAAGAAGATTGTACATGGCTCAGTTGGTGATAATTCATCCTCTCGTAAGAGACCAGTTTCTTTTTCAGCTAATGCCAAAGTTGACGCAAAGGAGTCAGGCCTTAAACCAGATTCTACAAAGATTGATAAAAAGAAATGGGCATTAGAGTTTCTTGCAAAGAAAACAGCAGCTGAAAGCAAGAACATGGCAAATGAAAGTCAGGAAGACAATGCAAGTTTTAAAGGAAATTATCCTTTGCTTGTATGTAAATGATCTAATTCTTTTTTTTTCACTCGATTGTTTTATTCCCTTTGCCTTTGGTGTCAGTAATTGTTTATGATCTTTCACTGTTACTTCTTTTTGCTATTTTGAGTAGGCCCAATTACCAGCTGATATGAGACCAGTATTGGCATCTTGTCGCCACAATAAAATTCCTATATCAGTGAGGCAGGTATGATGTCTCCTTTATTACAACCTTAAGTTGTGTGTGTATAGATTGTAGAAGAAAGTTTGAGAAGGCAATGCACTTGTTTGGGATACATTAAAAGTGGTTTCTTAGCTACCCTATGGGGTAAATACCCTATGATATCTAATTTATTTATTTTTAATAATTTTTACAATTAAATTTATCGAATTTTGTTATTATGTCATGTTTTATATGATTGTAATAAACTTTTCATTTGTCAAATTGAAAGAGCCAACTTATAAGAGATTTAAAGATTTGCGGACCATTTGAGCTTACTATGCACCTCTCTACAAATATTGTATTAAAAAATATTAATTTATCATATTAGATCATATAATTCATCAATATGTTATATTAGATTATCAAATAATAACAAAAATTAATGAATTTAGTTATAAAAATTATTAAAAATGAATAAATTAGATACCATAGGGTATTTAATCGATTTACCCCATAGGATAGCTAAGAACTCACCTACATTAAATGCATCTAGGAATGGCACCAATGTATGGCAATTAACAATGACACTTGATTTGAGAAAATATATCCCAATTCTAATAATGGATCTTCAGAAAGATATCCCTTTCTGCTGACTTTGGAGCTAATAGTTGGCATTTAGATTTCAAACACTTAACATAAACTTGTAATTGCTTCTGTATTTCACATCTCCATCTCAATACCATTTCCATTGATATTATCGCTTGATGAGTGATATCACACCTGATTTTTGGGATTGGAATCATTTTGGTCGATACTAATCAAATGTAGAATCATTTAATGTTTCTATTTTGGTGTTGGCAAAGTTGAATCATTTAAGTAATGGAACATGACTATTTACAAAAGACCAAGTTACTGATCAGATCAGAGAGACTGATACATCATCGTTAATGATTCTGTTGATTAGATTTCTGGTCTGTTAGTGTTAGTTATTATTAATGTGTTCTACAGACACAGCTTTACCGCCTGACGGAGCGCTTATTGAGGAACACAAATCTGCCAGTCATGCGCAGAACTGCAGATACAGAATTGGCTGTTGCAGATGCAATTAATATTGAAAAGGAGGTTGCTGACAGATCAAACAGCAAGATTGTGTATCTGAACCTCTGTTCACAAGAGCTTTTGCATCGCACAAATACCTCAAAATCCAATGTAGCTGCAGATGCAAATCCACCGGCTACATCAGCAGAGCTTTCTGATCAATCAGAACAAAACACTGATCTTGCAACTGATCCTGCGGTTGAAATAGCCTTAAAAAATGCTGGTCTGTCTGATTCGCCCCCTAGCAGTCCACCTGAAAACAGAGAAATATGTAATGAAAATGATACATCAGGGCCTGATAATATACTTGAACTGGATTCTCATCCTGAGCTGGATATTTATGGCGATTTTGAGTATGATTTGGAAGATGAAGATTACATTGGGGCTAGTGTTTCGAAGGTCTCAAACCCAAAACCAGAAGAAAGTGAGTCGAAAGTGAAATTGGTTTTCTCCACCATGAAATTGAAGAAGTTGGATGTTGCTTTGGATTGTGGGGACTGTAAAGGGTCTACTAGCAATGAAGTGCCACAAGATGCCTCCTATTCATCAAACTCTCACAATGATGCCGTCCATAGGGACTCAACAATTGATGCAGAGATTGGTCACTCTTCTGTTTCTTCTGAGCTACCCAATGAGAGTGCTGTTGAGCCAGTTGATTCAGAATTTGAAGAATTATATGGCCCTGACAAAGAACCACTTGTAAAAAAATTCTCAGATGGTGAATCAAAAACATTCCCTGGAGAGGGCAAGACAGAAACACCAAGTGAGGCCAGTGACTGCCATAATGATGAAAAACATGTCTTAGATAAAGCAGTCACTACTATCACTGACATATCTAATACATCTCAGTCTGGTGAAAAATCCCAAAAGAAGGAAGAGAAATCTGATATCGCTTCCAAGCAGTCTGACTCTGTAAATCATGTAGCTAAGAAGGTATTAGAAAATTGATTTTCCCTTAACACTCATTTTTAGGCACTATGGAATTTTACCATTTGTCTACTTTACAAATTTCCACATTTCCTTAACAGTCCTGTACTTTGTACAGGTTGAAGCTTACATAAAGGAGCATATCAGGCCATTGTGCAAGAGTGGTGTGCTCACAGCTGAACAATACAGGTGGACAGTTGCAAAAACAACTGAAAAGGTTATGAAGTATCATTGCAAAGCAACGAATGCTAATTTCCTCATAAAGGAAGGGGAGAAAGTTAAGAAACTTGCAGAGCAGTATGCCGAAACAGCCCAGCAGAATAGAAAAAATTGATAACTTTTTAGATCATTTCATCATCAGCATTCACCAAGTTTTCTCAAGTTATTGCTTGTTACTCCTTTGAAGAAACTTGCTTTATTGCTCAAGCTGTGAATATACGTTAGATATAGCCCAGCTCACCATATGTGAACTGAACATAAAAATGGGGATTGATAGAGAAATTAGTGAGAGAACCTGTATTATTCTCAAGTGCATAATTTTCATGCGATTAGTCAAATGAATCTTGGAATTTGATTCCGTTCTAGTTCGTCAATATATTCTCTGCTCCACTTTCGTGTACAACGACTATGCTCATGAATTTCATTTGTCGTACAATATTTGAACGCATGAATGCATGATACACATTCGGATTAAAAGAGGAAAAAACTACTTTTCTCTTGGTGCCTACTAAAGTGCCTTTGCTATTATAATTATAAATGAATATATAAAGAAAGTTTTGGTACTTTTAAATACATACTAAACCTGCTTGTGGAGAAACTATAATAGTTGCGTGCCATTTGAAGTTAGAGTAACGCTAACACAACTAAAGTAATGTAACTAAAACTTCTAACTAAAAATTATATCAAATCTAGAAAAAATAATTGTATGGTTCTATATTTGATAGAATTTGTTCTTCATCAATGTAATAGTAAACATCTGCTGCATGTACCGCTATAAATAGCACATTGACCAACTTAAAGAAGGATTTTTTTTTTATTCATTCATAAATTACCTTTAACTAGGTTTAAATCTAAGATGGGATGGGTAATACCCAAACTTACATGATGTGACGTTATTAAATTAATTAATACAATCATCACATAAACTAGTATTATTTTACTTGATTCGTTCTTTTAAAATGATAAATTATTGTGTTACCATGAAATTTTAAGTTGAATATACTTTTCTAAGTTAGGGTAAGTCCATCTAACTCTTAAATCTTAAATATCATTTTATGAATAGTTAAAAACATATTCAACTTTTTTATTGCACATTAATTTATCTTTTAAAATGTGAAAATAAAAAAATACTATCTTCACAGTGTTAAAATTACTTTTATAATTATCTTGATATATTATATAGCATTTTATTTATATAATGCAATTTATAATACATACAAATTAACATTTTATAGACCTACCCAAAAAACATTAACACTTAATATTACAAATTTAAAATCTAAGTTATCTAATGATATTGGGCAATGCAAGAAACAGTACCCGACCCGACAAGAAAAACAATGCAAGGTTTATATAGGATTAGGTGGCAGTGGATTGGTATCAGTTACAGATTACCAATTTCAATTTCTTCATCCCCCCACCCCCTCCCCTTTCCAGAAGCATTTCAATTCATGTTGTTTGCTTAAAGGCCCTAATTCCGTTTCATTCGTCCATATATGATTTGCCAGAACGATGAACATTCTCTCCCCACCCAACAACCTCCACTTCAACAAATCATATTCTATCCACCGCCATGGAACATGGAAGCATTTGCATTCCAATCATCGGAAGCGGAATCTTCCAACGGAAATTCTTCTCCCTAGGTCACTCACAGTGCAGTGTAAATCCAATTCCAACAAGTCCTCTTCTGCTGCACCTGGCGGTGCCAGCTCGGACGATTTTGTGAGCAGGGTTTTGAAGGAGAACCCAAGCCAAGTGCAACCCAAGTACCTAGTTGGTGAAAAGATCCTTACTTTGAAAGAAAAAGAGAATTTGGGTAAAAAGTTCAATGTGGGTATTTTTGATGTGTTGAAGAGCTGGAAGCCACCGAAAAAGGGCGAGAGCACTGGGAATGAGGAACAAAATCAAGCCTTGGGAGCGAGAGATTCTGTGTACTTGAAAGACTTGCTTAAGGAGTATAGAGGGAAGCTCTACGTGCCGGAGCAAGTTTTTGGCACTGAGCTCTCGGAAGAGGAAGTGTTCAATGAGAATGTGCGCTCTTTGCCCAGAATGAGTATTGAGGATTTTCGGAAAGCTAATAGCAAAGACAAGATTAAGTTGATAACTTCTAAGGGAGATTCGGGTCTGTTTTCTGGCAATCGTTATAGGGATTATGTCGTGGATTTGAAGGAAATACCTGGTGATAAAAGCTTGCACACAACCAAATGGTAAAAACAAAAGAATGGAATTATTGGGTTTAGTTTATCTAGTTTTCTGCATTTTGTTGTTTGCAAGCAGTGCACTTAGAGTTTATGTGTGCAATTTTGTAGGCTTCTCAGACTGGATAACAGTGAAGCTGAAGCAATTTTGGAGGACTACACTGGACCACGATATGAGATAGAGAGGCATACTACGGTTGTTAATCTTTATATCTTTTGCACTTGAATAATTTTAGTTAGATTTGGCAGTTTTAGTCGTGGTATGCTGTCCTATATCTTATGCAGTCAGAGTTTAAAGTTATTCAGCATACTGCATGGATGAGATCCTTTTGTGGGTGACCGAACTTTTACTGTTCTTTTGACTCTGAAATTATGTCTTTGCAGTCTTGGGTGGGAAAAACGCCAGAGTACCCTCATCCAGTTGCATCTTCCATATCTAGCAGAATGGCGGTTGAACTTGCAACAGTGACAGTACTCGTGGGTCTTGCAGCAGTTCTAGTTGGTGGCTTCCTTGCAGCAGCGTTATTTGCTGTTACCTGTTTAATATTTGTGTCATTTGTCTATGTCGCATGGCCTATAGCCAAACCATTTCTCAGGCTTTTTCTCGGAATTGCGTTAGCAATTTTGGAGAGGATTTGGGATGGACTTGTTGATTTTTTCAGCGACGGTGGCATTTTCTCCAAGTTATATGAAATTTACACTTTTGGTGGCATATCTGCCAGCCTTGAGGCATTGAAACCAATTATGCTTGTACTTTTGACTATGGTCCTTCTTGTCCGCTTCACCCTTTCAAGAAGACCTAAGAACTTCAGGAAGTGGGTAAGTGACTGAGTGTTTCACTCACAAAGTTATCGAAGAATTGTTGAGCCAATTTTGTTCCATGGATTTGCCTGATAAGTATTTTCTAAGATGTGTTTCTTTAATATGCAGGATCTCTGGCAGGGAATAGACTTCTCGCGATCAAAAGCTGAAGCTCGTGTTGATGTCTGTTAAAACCTCTCTTTCCATTAGTCTCTGTTATTAAAATATTTTAATGTTATTCTAGTTTACTACCTTTGGAATAACATTTTTTCAGGGTTCAACTGGAGTCATGTTTTGTGATGTAGCTGGAATTGATGAGGCAGTAGAGGAACTTCAAGAGGTAATTCATAAACTCTTTCAGACCAAGAAAATATCTCATTTTACCTTTCTGGCTGGAACATCAGCCCAAAAATATGAAAGTTTCAACTTGATTTGGGGTTGTACGCAGTTACAAACAGCCCAACATGAATACATAAGCAACTACTTAAGTAAATAGAGAAGAAAGATTTAACTGAGACAAAGGCGAAATAGTTAGGTCTGTAATTCCTATTAACTTTTAAACCATTTTATTTAATTATTTTGAATTGTATAACTTCTGTGTGCTCAGTAATTAGTTCCTTGATTTTTTCCTTCTTGCTATTAACATGCATCTCTTTATACTTTCTTTGTATTTTTTAATTTTTCTTCTGCCTTCTGTTTTTATGTGTTTTCTATAGGACATGATAGCATCATTTTATTCACCTAGCTGACCCCACCTAGTGGGGAAAAGCTTGGTGGTTGTTGTTGCATTCTGTTTTTTTTGGGGTCTCATTTTGTAGTTTTTGTTTATTGTAATGGATGTAAATTAATGAAGGTTATTTATGGTTTTGTTTAGTTGGTGAGATACCTTAAAAATCCTGAGCTATTTGATAAAATGGGAATCAAGCCTCCACATGGTGTTCTTCTAGAGGGTCCTCCTGGATGTGGCAAGGTCAGATTGGTCTTCTCCATCTATGATGCATGTAAGAGTCTTTGTTTTCTGGTGTGTGTTATGTTTTGTCGTGCTTTTGCAGACCTTGGTAGCCAAGGCTATAGCTGGTGAAGCTGGTGTACCATTCTACCAAATGGCTGGATCAGAATTTGTGGAAGTCTTAGTTGGTGTTGGCTCTGCACGTATTAGGGATTTATTTAAAAGAGCCAAGGTGATATTCAACTTCTATTTTTTGCTTGTTCCAAAAAAATGGTAGATAATTTGTGTCCTGAGGAACTAAGCCATTATTCAACATGAGATATGACCAAGTACAGAGCTTCTTTCTCGTTTGATTTTAAAATGGTGTAGATTGTTGAGTTTCATGTTTGTATGTTTTCGAGAGCGAGTAATTAGTGGGTTTCTTGTTTAATTGTTTCTCTTTGCAGGTAAACAAACCATCAGTTATATTCATAGATGAAATTGATGCATTGGCAACAAGGTATGTCCGTCTAGGTTTATGTTATGACAAACTGTAGAAAGATGTGAATCATTTGTGTCCATATCGTGTTCAGTTTCACGTTTAGTAGAGAGAACATTTTTATAACGTCCCCATTACTTAACCTTAATCCAAGTGGAGTGAATAATTTAGCAAGCCTAGAACCATAGGGTAACCTCTAACTTCATATTATACCAATTGGTCATTATGAGCTTCCTGATAGGTCTGTATATAGTGTAAGTTCATGAATAATGGAATTCCATTATGTGGAAACTATCAAAATTGTTGCCAAGCTAGTGTGGCAGGCCTTGAGTCATGTAAATGGAGGACTAGAAGGGTTATAGTTGGGTCACAGAGAATGGGGCAGAGGGAAATTTCTGAAAGTAATGGTAAGAAGAATTAAGGGAAAATGGAAGTTAGTGAGAGGAAAGAGAAAGGAGCATCCAGTGAGGACAGCTGATAGCAAAAGAGTGGAAGGAATGATTTGCGGAAATGCATAAAAGGGAAGCTGGTTGAGCCATGAAGAGCATTGGGTATCATTTTGGTAAAGAGGTTGCCCAGGCTATTGGGAGGGCAAAACATCTTTCTTGTCTCTGTGTGTTAGGGCGGAGACCATCTTGTCTTTGATTGGTTTCCTTTCTTCTTGCTTTGTCTTCATACACTATTTCACTGTTTTGTTGGTTTGCTACTCTGTAATTGCAGCCATTTTCATATTCTGTTATATAGTGAATTTCAGTTCCTATCATAGTGATGTTGCATGGTTTAGATCTGTTGTCAATTGACATGTTGAGTCCACTAAACTTCCACCTTGCCTGATTGTGAACTTTGTGTGTGATTAGGCGTCAAGGAATTTTCAAGGACTCCGCAGATCACCTATATAATGCAGCCACCCAGGAAAGAGAAACTACATTGAACCAATTGTTGATAGAGCTTGATGGTTTTGATACTGGAAAGGGTGTCATATTTCTAGGTGCCACAAATCGTAGGGATTTGTTGGATCCTGCACTTCTTCGTCCAGGTCGCTTTGATCGCAAGGTTTCTTTCTGTGGCTGAGTTATTGGATTTCCTTCTCGCTTTTATTGGATTATGTTGTCTTTATAAGATAATGGCAAATGGAGAGAGTGAACTGAAATTTCTCCTTTGGTATTCCTAGTAAATGCTCTGTTTTAAACACAACCTTCAGGAGTTTATGTAGTTATCTCAATGGTAATATTCTGTTAATGGTCATTGAAGTTTTCTCATGTAGATCAGGATTCGCCCTCCAAGTGCGAAAGGAAGACTTGATATTTTGAAAATTCATGCTGGCAAAGTAAAAATGTCAGATTCTGTTGATTTGTCCAGCTATGCTCAGAATCTACCTGGTAAATTTACTTTTTTTCACTTATTATTATTGCTGTTATTTTTCTAAAAAAAAATAAAAAAAATGTCTGAGAACATCTTAAATTTTAGGATGGAGTGGAGCAAAATTGGCACAACTGGTCCAAGAGGCTGCTCTTGTGGCTGTCAGGAAACAGCATAACTCAATTCTTCAATCAGATATGGATGATGCAGTTGACAGACTTACAGTAGGACCTAAACGTGTTGGAATACAGTTAGGACATCAAGGACAGTGTCGTAGAGCTACTACTGAAGTGGGAGTTGCACTGACTTCTCATCTGCTCAGGCGATATGAGAATGCAAAAGTTGAATTCTGTGATCGCATCTCACTAGTTCCTCGTGGTCAGGTCCCTGTTCAGCTTCCTTAACCTTATCATCCCTAATTATCTTCTGGAAGTATTTTGTTGATCTTTCCTGTTCTCATGTCTGAGACACTGTCAAATGTGTTTGGGAATTTACTTATTAATGATGTACATGTACTTGATGATCTGGCAGACATTATCCCAATTGGTATTTCATCGACTTGATGATGAATCATATATGTTTGAACGGGGATCTCAATTGCTGCATCGCCTTCAGGTATGTACTCTCAGTAGATTTTTTCCATTTTTTTTTTCCTTCTTGTTTAAACTATTTGTTTCAGTCTTAATCTGTCTTGATGTACAGGTTCTGCTTGGAGGTAGAGCTGCTGAGGAGGTCATCTATGGACGTGACACATCAAGAGCCTCAGTTGACTACCTTGCAGATGCATCGTGGCTTGCTCGCAAAATATTAACCATGTTAGCATAATTAAATTACTTTTCTTACACTTAAGTTTCTGCTTATTTTCTTGTTTCTTATTAACTCCTTCCCCCGCGTTGCTTGCAGATGGAATTTGGAGAATCCAATGGTCATACATGGAGAACCACCACCTTGGAGGAAGAGTGCTAGATTTGTTGGGCCAAGGCTGGATTTTGAGGGATCTCTTTATGATGACTACAACTTGATTGAACCCCCACTAAATTTCAAGATGGATGATGAAGTTGCACAGAGGACTGAAGAGCTGATACGTGACAGGTACCAAAAGACGATGTCTCTCCTTAGGAACCATCACGCAGCTTTGCTCAAAACTATAAAGGTATTCTGGAGCGAGATCCTATGATAGCGGAATTTCAGAATCTGCACTTTAATATCTGCAAGCATTTCTGTGATAATATCGTACTGTTGTGAAAACAATCCAATGAATTTGGTACTGCAGGTTCTTCTCAATCATCAAGAGATAACTGGTGAGGAAATAGACTTCATTTTGAACAATTACCCTCCACAAACGCCTATACGTATTTTGGAGGAGGAAGACGATCCAGGCAACCTTCCTTTCCCCAAAGAACAAGTACAAGATTTGGAGTATGCCTTACAGTCTCAATCAAAGGAAGAAATCATGTGAGTGTTTGTTTTCTCAATCCATTTTTGAAATCAAGAATTTGTTCCTGGCCAATCAATGGTTCAGATTTGTATGTTGCACTCGTGGACAAGATGCATACAAGAACTTAATATAGGCATGAGGAAGCGCTACATTCAAAGCTTAGGTATTTAGTGGAGCTGAGTTTTGTTAAGCATGTCTCAGTAATAACATGTTTTGTAGGTATATCAGCATAATTAATTACCAAAAAAAAAAATCAGCATAATTAACCATATGCTGGTCACGGTTTAAGGTGTGCTTTCGATGGAGAAGTTTGGATGAGAGACAAGGAATTTATATTTTATTTTTTTTATAATTTTATACTAGAAAAATTATAAAATAATGTTAAAATGAATAAGGGATTAGAAGGTTATTTGATGATAATTTTATAGTTTTGCCTTTAAAAGGTGATAAATCTCTATGCACTGCTGCCGTGTTGACCGGTCTGTAAAAATCGTATTGTTTTCATGGAGTGTGAGAGTCAACCTCTTTGTTTGTTCCGTCAACACAATGCATAAAAATTGAACTCTTGAAAACTTGAATAAAAAGAATATTTAATGAAAATAAATTATTTATCTTACAAATTTCTTCATCTAAACATACAAAAATTGTAGCTTGATTGTGTGTAAGAGTCATTTCTCATCTTAGTTATGGATTACATTCATAGTTGGTAGGAATGTCAAACGGCCGAGCTAAAATTATGTCTATTTTTAGGATCTGGTTCGTTTATGGTCGGTCCGCAGGTCTAAACGGGTCAGTCTGTTAACCTGTTTATTTTATTTATTTATTTTTTTTTATAATTTTGGTCTATTTTTTATGATTTAAATATAAAGTTGTGAATAAGTATGCGCTGTCATTTTTAACTATTTTTTTATCGTCTATCTATTAATTAATTAAAAAGAAATAATTTATGTAAAATTTGAGAATCCATTTTCAATGGTAATAAATAGAGAAAAATTAAGGTTTTGTGGTTTTTTCGTTTTTATCTCTTTATTGTGGTTATGAAATATTTAATTTTGGATAGGTATATAAATAGTAGCATTTTTCAATTAAGATGCTATTTGCAAAGCCTTGATAGAAAAAAAAAAAGATAACAAAATAATGTATTTAATTAACACTTAGAGTCTAAACCCGTAGCATGTTTTAAAATATCTAAAAAAATATTTTAATTATAACTAAAATAACTTAGCAATTTAATTTGCTGCTAAAATAACTCTCGTGCGTGCGTGCGTGCCGCGCGTGCGGGTTCTTTTTATTTTTTTATTTTAAATTTCAAGGGTTCATGGGCTGGCCCGTTTAGCCCACAGGCTTAAACGGGTTGAGCCATTTTTTCCTCAAATTTTCACGGACTTAAATTTTTCAATGTAAAATTTGTTAATTTAATCAGGTAAATGGGTTGGGTTCATTTTAATAACCCTAAATAGTTGAATAAAGTTTGAACTCTTATCTCAAAAAAATAACCAGGCTTTAAATCTCACCGTTTTATTTTTTTCATGTAAAGTAAAAAAGAAAAGACAGTACGTTGAAAATATCTACACCCAGGAGCCATGTCTAACTTTTCGTGTGACAACCTGATAACCAATGAGCAATAAGCAATGATATAATACGCATAGAACAAAATGTTGAGCAACCGCAATAAGTCCCCCATAGTTGCATGTCGGAATTGTTTACTCTAGAAAAGGTGCAACATGTGCAGTGCACTGAAATTATCTCGTGAAGTGCATGGCCTTCAAAGAAAATAGAGCAAGAAATTAGGTGACTGCATTAAAACCCTGAGTAATCGAGAGAAACACAATAGGACAAAGACACGCATCAAAGTGCCATTTTTGTGTTCCAATCCTGAGAAAGAAAGAGAGATCTTTGATTTCTGTTCAATTCTTTGATGTGCTCATCCATCGCATATCCAAATGACCTCATCTTCTGTATCAAAATCTTCATAACACTCTCACAATCTACATTGCGATTTAGCTTAGCCGTGTATCTAAATTTTATTTTCCAAGATCTGGAGTCTTGTTTAGAACAAGTGGATTCTTTTTTGTCACTTCCGTCGTAGCTAAGGTTTGCTTGTTTGTATCTACCTCAGCGTAAGTTTACAAAAATTCAATGATATCACCCGCAATTCATCTTATCATTATCATGACAACTCAATTTAAATTTTTTTAATAACTAATAAAAGTTTAGTGCCCATAATTGACCTTGTTATAATGAGTCTTATACTTTTATAAATATAATTTTCTGAAAGTTATTAAATTAGACGGTCGTAACATTACTTCTCATTAACGAATGCGTATGAAAACTTGATAAGAATTTGACAAAATAGACAAAATTTATAAACTTCTGACAAAGGAAATAAGAAATGGTAGGTTAGCTAAACGTAGTTTGCAGACAGTATTGTTCATGAGGTCACTCAAGTGACAATTGCTAACATTTAAGTACGAGGAACGCCAAATACAATATATTCAAAAACTTGAACCTTTTGTTTTTTCTTTTTTAGTGCAGAAATAACTTGAACTTCTAGTACTGCTAAAATATTAGATTTTGAACTATACACTCTTAATTTCTAATAAATTCTTACTTTAATCTTCTAAATTATGGAAAAAACTTTTTGGCCTGAAAAAAGTGGATATGAACAAGAACGAATGAGGTGGCTTTCCATTTTTAACAATCACTTCACCTTGATTTTTGTACCAATAGCAAATGTTGTTGTTGACCATTTTATGAACAATTCGTGTAAAATATGTCGGGCCAAATAACAAGGCTCAGATATTATTTAGTGCTTGTTTATTTTGTAAGTTAGAGACTTCAAATCTATGTTTGGTCGACTTAAGATGGGATTTTACAGCAACCATAAGGTTGGCTTTCAATTCATATCCTCAGATTTATTTTGGAGGCTCACAGAATTACTTTTGTTGAAAGTAAATGTGATGATACTTTTCCTTTTTAGTTTAGGAAATGAGATAAATTTTATAATTGTACCTTCGTCACTATTTTATCTAACTCGTCCAATTCATTCGTTTTTATTTTTGGTAATAATATTTTTTTAAGTGATTTTGTTTTATCTCATTTAAAAAAGAAATACCAAAGATGGTTGACACCATTAGTAAGACAATGACTCATATCCTAAAACATGTGAGTTCAATTTTCACTACATTAAGATCACTTTGATGGGTGATATGTAAATACCTCCAAAAGCGTCTAAAAAAACTTAAATATATGTCATAACCTTGATAGAATAATCGATGCTAAACCTATCTAAATCTTTTATTAAAAAAATAAATAAAAATAATTTTTTTTAAACTCACTTTTAAAATATCTAAATCAAATACAAATTCTTTGTAACTTTAATTTCTCTAAAAGTAATTCATTTAACTTAATTCTTTTAACAATACTTTTGTTCCAAGTTAAATCAAACAAACCCTTAATAAAAATTATATTAAGAGCCTAATTTTCTGTTTTTTTGGTTTTTAGAACTAAATTCATCAAGTTTTGTCATTATTTCGTGTTTTATATAATCATAATAAATTTTTTGGTTAATTAAGTTTTTAGTCCCTGTAATATGAAAAAGTTTGGTTTTAGTCCCTCATGACAAGTTTTAGTCCTTGTAAAATGTGAAAATTTGATTTTGGTCCCTGTGGACGATTGGTGATGGACGATGATGTAGAAATGGTCCTTGATGACCGGTTAACTGCACGTCATCACCGTCCATCACCAACCGTCCACAGGGACCAAAATCAAATTTTCACATTTTACAGGGACTAAAACTTGTAATGAGGGACTAAAGTCAAACTTTTTCATATTACAGGGACTAAAAACTTAATTAACCCTAAATTTTTCATTAGTCAAATTATTGAAATAGTCAACTTGTAAGGGGTTTAGAGATTTGTGAACTATTTAAGCTTACGATGCACCTTTCTATAAATATTGTATTGAAAATATTAATTTATCACATTAAGTCATATAATACATCAATACATCATATTAGATCATAAAATGATAATAAATTCGACCAATTTTATTCTAAAAATGAGTGAAAATGGACAACTTTAATAGGATGAGATATTTATCACACGAGGTATGTGAAAAATCACCTAATTTTTTCACCCTCTCATGAGTTTTACATTATCAGTTATCAAAAACTTGTTTTAAAACATGAAACCCTACTATTTTACATGTTTACGCTACAAAAATCTTGATGAATCATACCTAAAATTCAAATTAGGCAAAATATTGTGAAAACATGTTTTCAAAATGTGGAAACCTTTTAATAAAAAAAGCATTTAAATTTATTCAAACAACGAAAGGTCTCCATTCAATTTATTTTTTTTGGTTTGTCCACCCAATTCTAAGGCTTCGCCTTGAGTAATCTAGGTCGACCTGGATTGCGCACTTAGCTGTGGTGGGTAAGTCTCCCAACAAGGAAACTGCGTATACAAGGTCTCGAACTCGAGACCTACTTAAGCGATATCAAGCTGCTTACCACTCGGACCAACCCCCGTTGATTCCTTTTATCAAGTATTGGCATGAAAAACGGTTGAGCTATTTAACATAGCTCAAGTATTATTTATTAATGGAAAATTTAAGTTTTTAAAGTATTGAATATTATTAAAAATGTATAAAATTCACTTTTTTAAATAAATTTATTATTTATTTTTTTTAAAAAATGACTTAAAGACATTTATTAACAAAATTCTTTATTAATTAAGGTGTAATTTAATGGTGAGAAGATTAGTTCACCACAACATGTCCAACCATCATTCAAATTTTAGTAAGGAAAATCACTCATATTTAAGTCTCTTGTTGTACTAGAATATGATTGCTTTTCATGGGAAAAGAAAATTAAAAAAAATTACTATTACTATTATTATTTTACCCATCCATTATTAAATAATTGTCCACATTTTTATTTTAATATTTCTATAAATAATTGTCTATTACTTGAATCTATTTTAATATTGGGTTAATAATATAAAAATTTTACACTATTTTAAAATAGAAATTAAATATTTTTTAATCTCTTTATTAATAGGTATAGACTATTATCATTTGTACGATCTTTTAAATAATCAAAAAGATAATTAAGTATTTTTTTTTGGGGCAAAATTTGATTGAAAGATAATATTAAAAAATAAAAATCAGACAATGTAAACTCCATTTAAAAAATCAAACAATTTTTTATGACAAGACAAATAGGCAATATATCACCATTAAATCCAAATAAAGATGGTATGAGAGCTGAAAAAGGAATTAGCAATGCTCCTCCTTGGTATTTGACCCAGAAAGGCAGCAGAAGTAGGCTCAGCCTCAGCCTCAGCCTCAGCCTCAGAGAGTAGTGGTTGGTTCCACTCACCCACCACCCCACACTCTCGTCGCGCCTCTGGGTTACTTCACTTCCCTTTCAACTTTTCAAAATCCAAACGAAACCCAGTTTTCTTTCCTTTCTCTTCAATCCCCCAAAAAACATAACAACTAAGAGTTATTACTGTTAGGGTTTGGGACCAAAATTAAAAAACTCATTCACTAACCCTAGCAATTGCGATGTGAGAGAGAGAGAGAGGGAGAGAGGATTACGCACACTCGCATTCTTCAATTTTTGAATTAGGGTTTTTGATGTTGTCGTCGTTTTGGGAATGCCAAGTTTTGATGTCTTATGAATGGAGATTTCCTCTGTCACTACCCTCTCGGAGCCATTCCTCATCGCCGTCACGGTAACCGCTCTCTGTTGCTTCTTTGCCATCTTCTCCCTCCTCAGATCATCCTCCCTCCCTTCTTCCCTCAGGAAATTCGCGCCTTTTCCTTCCAAGAAGCGCTGCGATTGTGCCTGTTCCTGCAACGGTGCCGTTTCGGGCTCCGATTCTTCCCCCGCCACTTCCGTGCCCTACTTGAACGGCGGCGCTGCCGAAATGCTTGAGTCCCCCGCTCCTGCACCGGCTCCGGCTCCGGCTCCTGTGGTCCCGGTGGTGCTGGCCGAGCGTCGCACGGGTTCGTCGATGATGGAGGAATTGGTTCCGGAGATTACGACGCATGCGCTCAGCTACTTGGATTACCCGAGTCTGTGCCGTCTCTCGATGACGAATTCTTTGATGCGAAAGGCTGCCAATGATGATAATGCCTGGAAGGCCCTCTATCACAAGGTGAATTCAATTCTCTGTCATTGTTCATTATTCTGTTTATTTGTTTATTATGTATTTATCTATGCTTTTAATTTCTGAATTGAAAAGTTTTGTTAGGTTAGGATGTAGAAGTAGAAGTTTAGAACCCAAGGTACTCGTGCGTATTAGCATTTTCCCTTTTTCTGTGTTTTTTCATATCTTCTTTGTAGGCTAGGTATAATAGCACTGTTGAAATTCCATTGGGTTTATTAAGCTCCTCTTCAATCATTTTGTGTGTTCTCCGTGTGCACAAGTAAAAATCATTTGCAAGGAGCACACGAGAAAAAATTGGTGGCATTTATTTCGAAGATTCGCATGTATAGTTTATTAGTTTTCTTTCACCGTTTGAGATTTGGCTGTTTTCACAATGCCACCATGCCTTAGAAAAAGTGGAAAAAAACGGTTACCAGCTTCTTCGTTGTCATCGCTTCTGTTTGAAACAATTGTTTATGGAAATAAATTTGAAGTTTTTTGTTTTTTGTTTTCCTTAACCATAATGTCAATTCAGGTGTCTAGTTTATTAGTTCTTTCACCACTTGAGATTTGGCTGTTTTCACAATGCCACCATTGGTCTTAGTAAAATGAAAAACAGCGGGCAACTTCTGTCTGGAACAATTGATTATGGAAATATATGTTTTCGGTTTTTCTGCATGCAAGTATTAAGGAACAGGAATAAATTAGTGGTTGTTGCAGGCAAAACATTTTATGAGGATTGAGGAGGCAAAGTGGATTTCCGGTTCAACGTGCCTCCTATCTCCTTCGGTGGCTAAATAAGTGTTAACCCTTAAAACATTGGGGTTTAGGTGGAGAAAAAAGGGGATCTGTCTGTTGTGTAATGTGTCACTCCTTTATCTCACTAGACCTCTTCAAACATCCAAATATGTCCTGTTTATTCTCTTCCATCATCTACACCTACAAATTTTAAAGTGTGGGAGGAATAGAATTATGAAATAATACAGGGGAAGTGATTATGTAGGATGATAAAGAAAATTGACTTGAACTATATAAATACCAGGGAATGGATCCTCTAATTTGTACCCTCAAACTGAGATTGTGTGTGATTACTTTCATTTAGTAAAAAAAAAGGGCTTCTTCAGTTATAACGTTATTGAAATTCTCTTTTTAGGACTTCACATTGGAACAAGATAGTATTACTCCAACTAATGGGTGGAAGGCTTACTATGCTGCAACAAGAGCAATTGTGAATATTAATACAGAATTCTTCAACATTGTAAGAGATAAGTCTATTCCAGCAATGAGTCGTTTTTGGCTAAATGCAGATTACGTGAAGTGCATTCATGCCTCAGGAGAACTCTTTTCAGGGTATAATTTTTTGTTTCTTAACTAGGTAGTCTGATTTACTATATCTATTATATCCGTTGCACAGTTAGTATATCTTTCTCTTATTTTTGCACATGTTCTGATGTTCATGTTGGTTTCTAGTGTAACTTGCATGATATGGTGCGATAATTGAAGGTTGTATGTGAGGTCTCGTGTGTCAAATTGGCAAAAGTTCTTGAATGCTTATAGTTGACCTAGGTCCCATTTCATCAAGCAATGTAGCAATATGGTAGTCCATTAGTGTTCTTTTGCTTGGATGTTTTGACTGAACCCTCTAGGATACTAGTATCTGGCCCATAAAACTGGTTTTGGATTACTTTGGAGCTTTATACACCTGAGATATAAGCAGTTTGAGGAGTTTATGATAGAATGTGTATTCTTCTTCTTGAAAAGTGATCCTATTTATTCCATAACGAATTTGATATATAGTTGATATTAGCTATAGTGAAATTATATATGCATTACGTTTTTGTTTGATACAACTTCTGCATCCACCAAATAAATATATGTTTAGTGACACAATTATCCATGCTACAGGTATAATGCGGTGATGCAGAGTTGGCAAATTGTGTTCAACTGGGATCAAGGATTGAACTTTCAGGTTCGGGATGTACGTGCTCGAGTCTTGGCAGACATGGCTTGGGTTACTATGAAAACATACGTTGACATGGATACAGGACCATTCAACGTGACCAATGTCTTTGAGTTCCATAACGGACGGTGGTACATGGTTCATCATCACAGTTCTGTGATGAATGGTGTGGTGGAGCCACATATTGTGCATGGATAGATAGTGAGGGAAGATGATACATTATTATGTCTGATACTGGTCACCCAAAGGTGGTTTTATTTGCAGAAGCAAGATGCTTGAAATTTCCGTGATTTCTTTTGGAAGATCCCTTTCTTTTTTCAGTTTTCAATCTGAGTTTTCATTTTCATACTGTATATAAGACAGGAAGTGGCAATGGCGCCAGAAAAAGTTATAAGTAGAGTAATTGGGTTAAAGTAAACGCTAAAGATGGGTGGAAAGGAATGCCTGTGATGTCATTGAGGGCGTTATCTGGCATCTAATCTTTTCAGGGCAAGACGTGTGAACCAAGGCTGAGTGAGCAGTCACGGGAGCAAATGCACAAGCATTCTCCGCAGTTTTTGCTGTGCATCCTACTAGTAGTAGTAGTGTGCATTTTGTTTTTTCTCTTTTCTTTTAGTTGAACTCAGAATCTTTTGCTAACGAAATGATTTGATTGTAAAGCATGATTATTAGCGATTTTGAAATGGTGGTCTTGGAAGAAGTATTTGCTTTCACTTAAACGTCTAACAAGGCTAAGATAAAATTTTGATAAAGAAATTAAAGGACAAAAATTGTAATCATGTATAATTTGAAAACGTGAGAAAAAAAAATCTCGATCAAAGGAAATTAACCATAGGAATTATGTTGGAAATGTTGATTTAAAGTTTTTCAGTTGAGAAATGATTATTAAACCAGACAGGAGACAAAGCATGAGTTGCTGCTGAGTGCTGATGATAATAATAAGATTTCTAGGTTATTTTTTAGTGGTGAGTAGCGACTTGTGAAATGGCCTGGCTACCTCAAACACATTTGATAGAAGAAAAAAAATATTGCTTTGGAGTGTTTAGTCAAAAAGAGTGGTGCACGTTATCCATAACCTTGAGATCGAGATAGAGGAGAGTGGGGAGAGAGAATGACTATATCTCTTTTCTCTGTTCCCACTCCCCTTCCTCCTCCTCAGGCCAGATTATACAAGCACAATAACTCATGCAGCCCAACTCTCTCTTACCCTTCTTCTTTGAAGTTATTTGTTTCTCTTTGCACTCATTCCTCAACTTCATCTCCTGTTATAGAAGAGGAGGATCCTTCTTCCCAAGATGAGCTTCCTCTTCCTGATCAATCACAATACTCCACCACACAGAGGTATGCACCATCAACTTAGTTTAATAGTAACTCTACAAACTCGGTTTAACCGTAGTTCTTGCTGTTTCAAAAGTTTATCATAGCATATTTGAACTTGTCTTTTGCATCTAAGATAGTTACAGATAGTCCAATCTGTAGCGTGTAGATTATTTTCAGGTGTGTACTGTTCTAGTTGGTGACTCTAATTGCATCCTCTTGTTTGTATTTGACAATTGATAGCGGATGTAAGGCATGTGGAAGAGAAGAAATAGAGAAAGGATGCAACGGTGAAGGAAGGATTCAAGGTGGGATTGCAACTGTACCGGGATTTGGCTGGTGGCCTATTAAGGCTTACAGACCCTGCCCTGGATTTGTGGCCTCCGGTGGCCGGTACAGGCGAAAAGGACAAAGCATGGACGAGGTTGCCTCTGGAGGCTCCAAGACACCCTCTCCCTCTGGCTCCAACCCTAGGTATATGTGTGTGTGTGTGTGTGTGTATGTGTATGTGTAGTGTTCCTTCCTTCTTCTTATTGCCTTGGTATATGTATGGTTTGGTTTCTCTCTGTTTTGATAAATGGACTTCCCAATCTCCCTTTGTGCATCTTACTTATAGTAGTTTTCTTTTCCCTTTTAATTTATAAAAGAATTTTATTAAGATTAAAATGTCACTTTTTGATGAGAAGAGTATCTGTTGAAGAAAACAAATGTAATGTTATGATGCAGACTTGATCTTTATTAGTTCTACTATTGAATGCCTCAACTGCTGAATTGGCAAATGTCTGGTTGGGAATGGGTCAAGGGGATGCTTGACCTGAGTTGAGTAAAAGTTCTTTTTGATATTTTGAATGTGTATACACACGCTTCCAGCTTTGGTTTCAGGGAAAAGCGCTCAATCTAAATTTCGTCTGTTTTCCACGTCGTTAAAACATTCTTTGAAGTTTATGCACATAAATGAAAAGAGTGGGATCAACTATATACTGCAGGAGACATTATAGTATCTGAATTAGCCAAATCACTGTTTGTCAAACTCCTGGTCTGTTCATGTAAAATTGGTTGGTGTGTTAGTTCTTATGTAGTTGACAATATGACATTCTGTTTGTCAGAGTATGAGTTCCATTTATCATGATTTTGTGATCTTTCATGTTTATGTTCCCTCTTTTGGATTCTAACTAATTAGTGGTGTTTATATGTAATGATGTCAAATTTTGCAGTAACAAAAATCAAGATCCAAAGAAATCAAAGAGGTGAATATGATTGGAAGGAATATGGCAGTCATTAATTTGTTGAGGCGGCATAAAACCAAGGCCATTTAGATCGGAGACGGAGAGAAAAGAGGGGAAGGAGCAGGTGAGCAAATAGACATGGATGAATGTGATCTAGGTTGGGATGTTGTGGTCTGCCCACAAGTTTTAAGTTCAATTCTGTAAGGATTCTGGATATATTTTTTTGAATATGCTAGGAAGCGATGTAATTTAGTCATGTAAAACGCAGGTCTTTGAACCTCCACAGCTTTGTTTTTATCTATCGCCAGTTCACGGCCATCATTACTTTTCTGATTTTTATTTTTTGGTGAATAACTAGCTTTCTGGTGCTGAATTGGTGGCAGTCCTACAATATTCATTTTTAGTTCAACAACTTATATGGTATTTCATTTTTTAGTTCAACATGTTATATTTCAACTGGAATAGTTGTCTGAGACTGAATAAATAAGAATTTCTCCATTAAGGAAGACATGGTGGCTAGCACTTGGGAGAAATTACAAATGAATTGGAGGAGGGAAAAATAAATAAATAAAAGGGCTTAAGGTTGTTCAGAGAGACGACATTTTTAAAATTCTTTCTCAGGAAGAATACAACATTCTGATACTCTCAATCTAATTTAAGATTTTATTATGTACAATGTTAAAAGAAAGATATGGACTATATTTCATTTTTTTAAAAAAGAAGAGGTTTTTTTTTTCTTCAGTAAAATTAGGCTTTAAAATTAATTCAAAATATAGGGAGAAATAAGTCCTAGCCTTTTTATTGAGAGATTTTGGCACTAACACAAGTTTATTGTATGATCTTTAGGTGCTCTGTTTCAATAGTGTCAACAACTTTAGGTGCTTAGAGATGGAGTTTTTTACTGAATTATCCCTGCCATAGAAATACATTACCGAAATACTCTCGTCTACTCTCGTCTGAAAACTTATTATAGGACTATCACGGTTTAGCTGACGTGGCACGGGAGGTTGGGATTCGCCAACCGCGCTGGCGATTTTAATTTTTTTTTAATTTGTTTAATTAAAATGTAAGTAAATATTCATATATGTGTTATGTTAGCACATGGTGGACGGAGAATTTAATACATGCGAAAATCATGGGTTCCTAGGTAAGTTACAAAAATTCAAAAAATAATTTTGCAAAAAGACCGGGACACTATTTATCGTGCGCGGGGAGAATCCATCGATTTGCACTTCGAAGAGCCCAAATGGTTTGGACTCATGCGTGCGAGCCTAACTCTTTTCTCAACTCTTTTTACCAATACAACAATTACTAAATGTATATAAACACTTAAAATGTTTGTAATCTAACCAATGTGGGACTAGAATATTTTATACTAATATGTGCCCTTTTACAACATTATCACATTCTTCCACACTTCTCTATGAATGTATAGTTAATAACGATCTTTTTTAGATCATAAAAAATCTGTTTTAGAATTTATAGATGAAAAAGCCCTTAACTATGCCTTTTGTGCATCTCATGTTGTCTTTACTGTATGCCATGCCTTAAAATTATCATATTAGTCAAACTGCTTTTTTGTCTCTAGTTTTAGGTAAAAAAGCTATTGGTAAGAATTGATTCAGGTTCCCCATTATATGGCGGTGCAGCATGTATAATAATGACCTGGATAGCAAACCATTGTCCACTTTTGTTGTCTCTTCTACTAGCCAAAGGCAGAGAATTTGGCAACAGGCATGCCAAAGTCTCTTCTTTGCATTGATCAGTTATTATATTTAGTCTTTTATAGTGCAAAAGGTGTAATTACAACAAATAAAGTCCTAAATTTCTACAATTGGATAGTAGTGGAAATAATGTCTTAAATCTTATTATCTCCTTGTTGTGTTCCAAATGTTGAACAATGCTGAATTAAAAACAATATTTATTTTAGTAATAGTTGTATTGACGTAACATGGGTTTTCTATTGCAGGTCGAATTTGTCACAACCATCTGTTTGTTTTCTGATAAGATGCCTCATGGTAACATCTAACTTTATCATTGTTCTTTATTTATATATTTTTATGCTCTAATAAACATTTTTAAGCTTTGTTCTTAATCACACTTCTGATCCCCGTGCAGGTTTTTCTGTCTGCATTTGATTCAAATGCATCTCTTGAAGTCTTAGATCATCCTATTTTGGACTTAATATACTACATGGCATGCTACTAACTATTCCTTTTTGTTAATTGCCACTATTATTTTGCATTCAGTCCCTTACATATAGGAATTTACCTTTCTATTTTTTCAAATACAGCTGGTTGAGATTCTGCCTTCAGCTTTAGTCCTCTTTATCATGTTGTAAAAGGGCATATATTAGTATAAAATATTCTAGTCTCACATTGGTTAGATCACAAACATTTTAAGTATTTATATACATTTAGTAATTGTTGTATTGGTAAAAAGAGTTGAGAAAGGAGTTGGGCTCGCGCGCATGAGTCCAAGCCATTTGGACACGATAAATAGTATCATGGTCTTTTTGCAAAATTTTTTGGATTTTTGTAGCTCACCTAAGAATCCATGATTTTCGCATGTATTGAATTCTCCATCCACTATGTGCTAACATAACACATATATGAATATTTACTTACATTTTAATTAAACAAATTAAAAAAAAAATTAAAATTATTTCGTACGCAATTCGCCGGCGCGATTGGCAAATCCCAACCCCCCGTGCCACGTCAGCCAAACCGTGGAGTCCTGTAATAAGTTTTCAGATGAGGGTATTTCGGTAATATGTTTCTATAGCAGGGTAATACAATAAAAAAACTCTAATTGATAGACTTTTTTGAGTGCACCTAAATTATATTTAGTATTAGGGTAAGAGAAAGCACACAGACATGCAGACAATTCTTTTTTTATATTTTTATATTTTATGTATTTCATGCAGATAGAATGGACAAAGAAATTTTGTTTATGGGTGTGTAGACACAAAATTAGAATTTAATAAGGACAAAAGTTTCTTTCTTTATCTCTATCTTTTATTGTATCTTTAATATCAAACCCGTAATTTTTTTTATATATACTGCCAATAATAATAACTATTTTCCTCGCATGGTTTACATGAAAGTGGCAGATTATTGATCGTGATATATTTTTCTATCCAAAAAGAACAAAGTAAATTACATTAGAATTTTTTTATTTGGCAAATATTGGTGAATTTTTTTTAATTTGTTACAAAGGAATATTCCAGAACTTTTTACTTTTATTACCCTAATAAAACTAGTGAGTGACGCTGCGTGTCCGTAAATCTAGGCTGAATCGTTTTGAGTGAAATAAGAAGAGAGAGTGGGGAGTGCGCGCGCGCAGAGATGGAGGACGCCGAAACCAAACAGAGAATCGAGGAAACAGTTCGGAAGATTCTGGAAGAATCAGACATGGACGAGGTCACCGAGTCCAAGATTCGCAAGCAAGCCTCCTCCCAGCTGGGCCTCGACCTCTCCCAACCCCACTTCAAATCCTTCGTCAAGCAAGTCGTCCAAGCCTTCCTCCTTGAGAAGCAGCAACAAGCAGACGAAGAAGAAGAAGAAGGAGGAGGAGGAGGAGGTTCTAAAGACAACAGAGAATACGATGACGAAGGCGATCTCATTATCTGCAAGGTTTTTCTCTCTCATGAACCGATTGGGGCATTTTGGCAGTGATTTTGTTCCTTGTTTTTTTTTGTCGGTTAATCTGTTTTGTTGCTTTGGTGTTTCAGCTGTCGGATAGGAGACGGGTGACCATTCAGGATTTCAGAGGCAAAACATTGGTTTCGATTCGAGAGTATTATCGAAAGGACGGAAAGGAACTTCCTTCTTCCAAAGGTACCTAGGAGTTTTGTTTTTAATTCACCACATGCTGTATAATCTCTTTGTAATTGAATTTAAGCTAATTAGCATAAAACTATTGTTCAGTGATTTTATGAAACTACTGTTCCGTGAGATCAAGGTGTGGTAGTTCAGTGAGCTGTAGCTATGTCAATCCATAGCCATGGGACTTTTTTATGTTAACTATGTTTGTTTGTTTGTTTCCTGTGGTATCATGCTTTAGCCTTTATGCATTTAAAATCAAATGCATTAGCTATGGCTATAGTGTGTGGCTGCAGCTCTGTTCAAATGCCTTCTGTTTCAGTTCAGCTTTGCGTCTAGTTGCAAACATCAAGATTACAATGTTTAGAGATTAAGTTATGGATCAAGTGTAGTTTGTTATATTTGTATAAGAGCTTTTGTCGTGCTCCATTTGCTATCTAAGAAACAGTAGGAACAAATATCGGTAAGGGTTCTTAGCGATTAGCATTACCTCATTATGTCAATACATCTTGTCTTTTGTTTATTCCTGACAAAGCTCATTTCATGAATTGAAACTACTTGAGTTCTTCAATTTAAGACTGGTGTCAATTTGCATTGGACTACACCCATCTAGTGTTTTAGCACCATCATATAGTATAATTAGTAATGTTCTGTGTCTGATTTTGTTAACTTCATGCTTGCTGGTTGTCATGCTCATGTGAGAATTGTTAAACAGGTATATTTGTACCAAGAAACACAACAAAGCTTCTATTGTTATTATATAGAAAATTAAAGATCCGTGTCTGCATACAACATTAGCATATATTCTTTGGTCCTTGGAAAGTTTCCTTTTTTTATATAATCCAGAACTAGAACTATAAAAGGGATGGATGTAAGCTTTGTTGTTACTGCTGCCGTTAAGTGATGCTGATAGTAGTAGTTTGGCCTTGTGCACTGCTAAACTGAATCTAATTTTCAATTTTCATTTCCTTGTTCACTACATCATGCTGCTCAATAAATAGATTAAGGCAGTTTTCCAATTCTAACTTTGGTGGTTGTGTGATTTCAGGAATAAGTTTGACAGAGGAGCAGTGGTCAAACTTCAAGAAAAATGTACCTGCTATAGAAAAGGCCATTGAGAAAATGGAGTCACGCATTTAAGGATATGTCAGCATGATCATCTGCTGATTAAAGTCTCAAGTCAAAAATCTTACATCATGGTGTCATTTTGATACTGGAACCATTTTGTTTTGGGCTTGAAATCACTGTGAACCAACCTTGTACTGCTTTTAAGTGCACTGTAACTGGAATCCGTATAGCTATTCTATTTTAGGAAGACTTTGGAGGTAGCCAAAACTGACTACTAGTACCTTAAAACTAAATACAAATGATCTGGCGTTTCCTTTCAATAACCATCTGATTTAGTTTCTTAAAATTCTGTCAGGTTTTACTAGACAGTGGCTTGTTTGCTGTGGTTTTTGGTTCTGTTTTGGCAATATGCCTGATGAGTAACTGCCAAAACATAGCATTAAGAAGGAAAGGAATCAATTTTTGGTTCTCCATGATGTTAACAGCTTTGAATGCAGTTAGTTTATGGGAGCTCTCCTTCGCTGCCCTGCATCATTTTGCTTACTAAATCCAGTAAGCTTGCAGAAAATTTTACTGGTGATGTGTGTATGGGCTTCATAAGATTCGGTGGGTGGTGACATTAGTGAATAGTGGGCAATGTCGTATACACTAATTTTCATGAGACCCATGTTGGACTCGTGTCCAAATGCCATCCAACTTGTTATGCCAAGATGGGTGACTGTTTCCATGCGTTTTCGAATTTTTTTGTGCCATAGCCCTACGCGTTCGTCTTATGACTCATGTGTGGCCAAATTCAGTACCGATAATTATTAATCCATGGCACTTGGGTAACAACAGATACAGAAATCTAGAAAATTAGAAATATTCAATATTGACACACAGAGAGAAGATATTTGGACAGGTCGTCCAAACATATTCACATATAAAAAAGACCCTAAAGCTAGATTTTGTAGATAATATTTGTTGGAGTCACGTTTGTAGTCCTAGGTAGTGAAAAATCTAACACACTCAAGAAGCGCTTTCTTGATGGACTATTATTAGCCGCTAGGAGAACCCTTTCCCTTAATTTGACTGAGCAACAGCGCTTGTAGCAGCGATTCTTGCACGGTAAACGGGTGATGACCACAATGTACTCAAGAGCGTTGGCGGCTTCCACCCTCCAACTTTCCAAGCGCTCCTCGTAGGGCTAGCAGCAGAGCATGCTGTTGTTGCAGCCATCCTCATCATCTCGATCAGCGCCTCTGTGTTCACTTGCTCCGCCAATATCTCCTCCAGCTGCCTCGTGTCGATCACCAGCTTTACCCTCCACACACCGTTCTTCGCCGACGGCAGAACTTCAAGAGCTGACCCGTGCGACAAACTTTGCACATAATCAGATGCGGCGACGCATGGTGGCTTGTTTGGCTGCTCCTCGTCATTCTTCCACTCTGTCTCTGACTTTTCAAGGATCACTTCTTCAATGCCAATGCCGTTAGCCTTTTGATCCTCCTTCAGGGGCAGAAGGTAATACAAGAGGGCATAGCTTAAGCTCTCGTGCGCTGGCAACGGCAATGAGGCGTGACCTTGGAGGAAAATGCCATAGCCAGGGTGATGTTGGAGCACTTGGCCAACAGTTTTAGGACCCTTGAATTGTAAGATGGCGCCGCTGTCACTCAGAACACGGATAGTGTGGTGACACTCTCCGGTGGTGGCTCCCTTGATGGAGCAATTCCCCATTTGCTATGATTTCAGTGATATGCTTCAATGGAACCTTTTTTTCTTCCTTCTAGAGCTTCACTCCACTCCACTACTCTGCAGGCATAAGTGTGTGTATATATATTATAATTATAATTATTGTTATTATTATTAGTTATTAAAAATTATTGTATGTTTGAAACGTGTTGTGGTTAGGCAGAAAATGGAACTAGTAGTTGAAGTGTTGTGGCACGTTACTGTCCTAGCTTTGGACTTGTTTATTTGTTGTGAGTGTAATTTACCGTAGCGGCGCCCATGTGAAATTGGACCGTTGAGGGAATTGTTTTTGACAAATATCATATGTTTGGATTGATACAAAGGGGGGAAAACAACAGAATGCAGAGTGTGGATTCTCAAAATTTTAATATTAGGAAGGAAACAAACAAACAACAATGCTACGTTTCAGAAGAAAGACTTTTTTATTTCAAATATCCGCGCCACAGGCTCTGCATCCACCGTTGCTCTGTGCTTGCCATTCTCCGTATTTCAAAGAATCTTGCCCCATTCAAACCCATCCTCGCACAAAAATCTTTTCCGTTTAATAAAAAGAAAATCCTCGCGCAAAGAAATGCTTTTACGTTCTCAAGTTTGAAAAAAGAAAATTGATGTCACCAAAAGATTGGGAAAGGGAGATTAGAATTAGACGAGATTTAAACTAACCATTGAAGTAAAATAAAAAAATACAACAATAAATTAGACATTATATGTTGACTTAAATTTTAAAATAATAAATGTATGAGTTTTTTTAAATATATATTTTTTAACTTCTTTAAATTTCATCAATACAATACTATTTTACATTTAAGACTTGAAACACAACAACAAATTCATTTTAATTTATATTTATTTTAATTTTTACCTTTAGGTTATCGTGTTAATTTTTTACAAATTCACTATTTTACAATTTTTTAAAAGTTGCATGAGAGATTCAATTTTTTAAAGAGTAGTATTATATATATACCAACTTGGGGGTCAAACAGGTCAGACCAAAATTATGTCTATTTTTATGACCCAGCTCATTTATGGTCGATCCGCGAGCCTAAACGAACCAGACCGCTAGCCCGTTTATTTTTTAAAAAAAATTAAAATTGTGGTCTATTTTTATAATTTAAATACAAAGTTGTGAATAAGTATGTGCGATCATTTTTAACTATTTTTTATCGTCTATCTATTAATTAATTAGAAAGAAATAGTTTAAATGGTTAATTGCGATATTATATTATCTTTTTTGTTCCTTCAACTATCTTGCTTGAAAGATATCAAATGCTTTCAAATCTTATTTGAAATCGATTCATAAATTAATACAACTTTCATTAATTAAATGACGACATATAACATTGGTGTGAGTACTATTATGTTATTGATCAAAAACACAATTGGAACTCTTTCTCGTAGATTAATCAATAATAAATAAGGTTTGAAAATATATATCAACTTGTAGGGCGTAGGCATTCATTGAAGGAATATAATGCAAAATTTATCAATATACATGTCATAGCACTTTAGCTGTATAACAATATCAACATAATTAAGTAGTTAAGCATAACAAATAGTTAAACATGCTCAATTATAAGTAAACTTTTAAACTCCAAAATAAAATTTAGAGTCCAAAATGAAACTCTTAAAAAAAATTTAAATAAAAAATATTTCACGGGCTCACGGGCTAGCCTGCGCGCCGGACCAATTTTTTTCAAATTTTTACGAGCCTATTTTTTACATGTAAAACCCGCTCATTTAACCAGATAAATAGGCTGAGTCCACAGGTCGAGCTCATTTTGACAGTCCTAATACCAACTTTGGTGTAGAGACTTATATTTACATCACATCATCTAAGTGTGTAAAAGGAAAAATTTAGTATTTACATTAAAGCTAGTGTACAAATAACATTTTTATTTTTTTAAATAGATAAATGAAAAATGTAGTCTAGGACTCTGGTAGAGGACAAAAATTTTAACATCCAAATAAGAATGGTACCAATTGAATTACTTTGTTGAACTCTAGACATAAAGAATCAAAGATATTTCCCTTATTCTTGTCTGGACTGGGAGCACCGTTTGGATGAGGAGGCAGGGGAATGATTCCGTGATCTGAGTCACCGCAGCTCGTAGGTTCGATGTATTGGGCAATTGGGCATCAAGGAGTAGCTAGGGTAGTAGAAGAAGATGCTTCAGTTTTCACGGATCATCTTTTTGTCTATTTGACCCGTGACACACAAATTCAAAGGTGCTAGGTGCTAGCATTGTCCCATCAGATAAAAGGGTTGCGAGGTTTAGATGTATTTTATCGAGAAATTTACATTTAAATGACCAAATTTTTTTTTTAATCCCGTATTGCAATCATACATTCATAAAGTTTTTTTCCACCTCATATTTTGATATACAAGTCATATCAAATAGGTTGAAAATGTAAAGAAGCCTATTTTCTCCTGAAGATTTAGATTAGGCTCCTAAAATGTTGTGTCCTGTATCAACGTTTGTTACCATCAGTCATTTTATATACTAATTGTTATTTTCCTTAACAGACACAAATATCAGTCATTTATATTTAAATCCCCTGAAAAGATGTTATAACAAGTCTTTATAAATTGTGAATTTTTATTTTAAGGGAATATAAACTCTTATGATTTAACCTCGAAGTACTGCGTTTCGAGAGCTACTCAGTGAGAGGATTTAATTGTTGTGATTGTGAGAATTGATTGATAAAAGTGAACTTAAAAATATACCTTGTTTATTTGTCATGGATCCGCCGGACAGAACCTCTTTCAACAAAGTGTTAGCTCCACGGAGGATCTCATCCCTCTGTTAGAGGAGATATTTTTGTGTGGCCAACAAAAAAATTTTTAGGCAGACACATAAAAAAATATGTGAAATTTATAATATTATTAAAGATATATTTATATACATGTGAGATCTATCACATTTTTGTGTGCATCCATGTAAGAATATCTGTTGTTAGCTACAAAATTAAAATCCTATCATCTTTTCTATCATAATGTGGTGCGGTAACACGTCAGGTTAGACTAAACCCTTAACAGGTGGAGTCTGTCTCATTAATTTTTTGTCTGGGTCTAGCCTATTAATTATCAAGGTTTTTTTTTTTCACTCTAGCCTAGCCTGTTTGGGAATCTTGGCATTGCCTAGAGTCCAATATGTTTGTCTATATTTATTTTTTCTACCAAAAGTCTATTGTCTGACCTGTTTATCATGACCTGTTTAATATTTAAATAAAACTTCAACATCCATAGATCAATAATCTAATAGATCAACAAAAATCTAAATTGCAACAAAAATCTAATATTTAAACAAAAATACACACATCAATCCAAATATTGCAACTCGATAGATCAAGAAAAGGGTTTCATCACCAACAAATTAAATTCAAGCTTCTAATAGTGAAGCATTTAAACACATTAGTCTAACACAAACAATTAAATAAAACACACACAAACAAGACGAGCAGTAGTGCTTGATTTGTTTATTTATCCTTACACATGAGTAAGCATGTATGATTGAATTCTAATTTTTCATCTTTTAATGCGAAAATGAGAAATAAAAGAGAGACAAAGTTCTTTAATTTAATGTTTCTAAAAACAAAAATTAAAATAATAAAATTATATTAATAAATATGTTTACATAAAATATCACAGAAAATAATATTAGCCTAATGGTCAAGAGATTGCCTTGATAGGTTGACTATCAAGTAACCTTACCATGTAAGTGGCCTGACAAGTATAGCAAACTTTTGTAATGGCCTCCCTCCTTACTTAACAGGCAATAAGGTACCAAAAATAAGATAAATTAAAGCACGTACAACTATACAAGGCATCTATGGGAATTGGGCTGGGCCGCAAGCCTGCGCCTCTGGGCAGGTTAAGAATCGCAAGCCTAAACTAAATACTCTACCATAACCAATAAGCCCAAAAAATTAGAAACCAAAGCATAATGGATGATATTTCGGGTCTTCATCATTGGCACAAAATAACAAACATGTAGTGGGAATGGATTCCTCAGAACCACAAGTATGAGTGGAACGACTTGGTTGAGGCAGACATCCACTAGCTAGCGAGAATAAGACACAGAATACAGTGGCATGTATAGGAGGACCACACCCTAAATCCCATTCAATGGTGGCAATGCCTCACAACCTCCACGTTAATCACCCTAATGCCACACAATTATCCCAAGGCCTCCATCTCTCCCTACTCTACAATATTTGTCGAATCATAACTAAATCAGATGGATAATCCCTCCCCCAAAGCCACATATTATTCCATAACAACACACGCACCACGCATGTATATATCAATCTGCATGTAAACCCACCATAATCATTCGTTCCATCATCAATCCACCTTGCTTTCTCTATAAATAACCCAATTCCAGTATACATGTAAAATCATTGTTTTAGTTTTTCATTTTTTTTGTAGAGTTTCATAATATCTTTCTGTAAAATTATATTAGTGGAAAATCTCAGTTTCACCCCCCTTTACGTGTCCCTATATATATGTATTCCTGAATTGTAACCCTATCTTCTTCTGAGTCTCCAAAAATGGGGTGCGCTTCCTCTAAGGGCATGAACGTGGACGCGGCGGCCCCATACCGCCCCGCCCCGACGAGCTTCGCGGTGTTCGACATCAACGCCATAGAGGAGCCGTGGCTGAAGCACCTCAACGACACGGCCCAACAAAAAGACCAGAAGGCCCACAAGCTCACCCACGTGCCCGACCCTATTCTCCACAAGCTCAACCTGCTCGAATCCACCGATGCCCCTCAGTCATGGGACGAAGTCAGCAAAGCCCTACAAAACCTCAAGCCCACAACAACAAAACCACCGCCCTCCGCCACCACTTCCCCGCCACCACAGCAGCCACAACCACCACGCAAAACCATGTCCTTCCACACACTCGAAGAGCTAGACGCGAAGCTAAACCCAAAGCCCGAGTTAACAAAAGCCGCCACCACCAACTGGAGCAAACCCGAATCCAAACCGCCGCTAACAACAGGAGAGAAGGAAGAAGGAGGGTCGAAAATCATAAAGCCCGTGAAGGAGAACATATTTATACTGAGGGACAGAATGGAGAGACAGAAGGAAGATAAAATAGGGTCAGGCTTCGACATGGCGAGGCGGGACCCACTGAGCCAGTTCCCGGAGAAGTGCCCACCTGGAGGAAGCGATTCGGTTGTGCTGTACACGACGTCGCTGGGGGGAGTGAGGAAGACGTACGAGGAGTGCAACAGGGCTCGGGAGGTTCTGGAAGGGCACAGGGTGGTGGTGGACGAGAGGGACGTGTCGCTGCACGGGGAGTTTCTGAGGGAGCTGAAGGAGCTGACGGAGGCGGAGGAGGGGGTCAAGCTGCCGAGGGTGTTCGTGAAGGGGAGGTACGTGGGCGGGTTGGAGGAGCTGGAGGAGCTCAACGAGTCGGGGAGGCTCGGGAGGATATTGAGAGCCACGCGCGTCGAGAGAGGGGTGGGGAGGCAGGCCTGTGGGGGCTGCGGTGGGGCCAGGTTTGTGCCGTGTGTTGATTGTGCCGGCAGCTGTAAGGTTGGGGCCACCAAGGACAGGTGCCCTCACTGTAATGAGAATGGCTTAGTTCATTGCCCTGCTTGCCTTTCCCTCTGATCACATTGCCTTTGTTTTTTTTTCCAAAAAAATAATGGAAAAATTGGCTTGAGAATTGAGATGGTGTACTCTGTTCTTCTTAATTGTAATTTCTGTTTGTTAACGATATGATCATAGATAAGGTTTTTAATTTGTGTGCCAAATTGGGGTTGTGAAATTATTGTATGTGCGTAAATTATCCATTCCTGCCCCGTAAGTGTATACCATGCTCTTCTCTTGTTTTAGCTGTGCCACAACTTTCAGTATCATGTACTCCTGGAAAAAAAAAAATGCCAGTTCCAATCCCTCGTTTTTAGCGTTCAGTACATTTGTGTGTGTGTAAAAGTAACATTTGTAGTAAACCCAACAAAAAATAAAGTAACATTTGTGAGTTCTGTTACAGGCTATGAAAAGAGGAAAAAAAACAATAATAATTGATCATAATACAACGAAGAAAAAGGGCCCAACCGGGTTCGAACCGGTGACCTCTTGATCTGCAGTCAAATGCTCTACCACTGAGCTATGGACCCGATAATTGATAGTTTCAATACTTTTAAATAATTGTATTTCCATGACGCACAAAGTCATCAAAATGGGTTGAGTCCAATGGGCCAGCCCAAATAACCAAAAAAAAGGGGCGGGCTGACCTAGAAAAATAAAAATTAAAAGAAGTAATGGTCCAAAGTAGCCCAACTTAATTTGACCTGCCCGAATTACCTCAGATTGCTTTGAGTCAGGCTAGCCTAATAGCCCCAATCTCATTACATAGTTATACTTCTATTCTAAAAACTCAACAAAGTAGTTTAAAATAATGGAACATAAAGTTAACCCAGTTGTATTTAAATACCATTTTAGCATTTTTTTTTAACACAATGGTTAGTGATACATATATGTTAAGTGAATTCTTATTTATGTCTGATTGTACGTGTTGAATACTTTTAAAGAAATTATCTTTTAGCTTACTATAATCATTCTAGTCGATCATCAATATGTATATTTTTATTTTGTTTATATATCATTGTTACGGGATAAAGACTGGGGTTCGAGGAGCTCTAATTTTTTAAGAAGGGAGAGAAACTCACATTCCCTAAAAGGTCCGAAGGGCCTTAGCCCAGCCCAATAAGGAGTAGAAGAGACTTTCCTCAGCTGGTCACGCAAGCCCAAAGGGAGAGAGCCTCACAACGCTTAGAGGAGGAGAAGGTCTAAGTCCAAAACTCCGGATCCAGTCCAGCCCAACAAAGCTAAAAGGAGGTAACGGCAACTTTTCCACCCCCCATCCACAACTAACGGCAACTTTTCCACCCCCCATCCACAACTAACTCCTAAATAAGATGGATAAGATAAGTCAGGGAACGATTAGGTGAACTCCCCTCACTTTATCTCTATCTTAGCATTCTAAGTTCATCTATAAAAGCACACGACATTCTTAGGTCACGTAGTATCACTCATTCCCTTCTAGAGAATTCACATGACACTTGTGCTTACTTGAGCGTCAGAGTACCTTTGCTGGTACACCCCGCCGCCGCCCTCTCTTCAAGAGCTTTCGTCCAAGCCTCCGAGCTTTTGTCAAGATGTCTTCCTCATCCTCTACTCGTGTTTAGGTAACTTCGTACCCTATATGAATTACTCGCGAACAATCATGAATACGATTTCAAAAGAAATATCAAAGGAAAACCCCAGTCTTCAAATTAGAAGAATTTTTCATATATTAGTCCATGGACCGGCCCAAAAATGGTCTAACCTAAATTGATTTCAGTATTTTACTAACTTGAAATTACTGTAATTCAAAGTGACTCAATCAAAAATTAGCCCAATCCAAATGGGTTGAGTCAACCCATTTTGGTAGCTCTACTCTAAAATAGCCTAATTTTTCTATTACGTATTTTTATTTTACTTTTATTTAATTTCTTCTCATTTTTTCTTATTATCCAAAGACTCCAAACAAAGCTTAAGAGGTTTGTTCAAGTCATTTTATTGACTCAGCATATCGTTTATCCTTCAAAAAAATGCTCTACAAAGTATTTTTTGGTTATAAATTGTTGGTATTAATGTTTAACTTGAAATAAACTAATTTAAACTTATGCTTAAACTTTAGTCTAATATTTCAAATCCAATAGAACCTGTAGCATTCAATGTCAAAATTAACGTACACGTTAATTTCACATCTTCTGTATTTTTATTTGTTCATATGGAGTCAATACGCCGAAATTTGAATAACCTTTTCAACTTAATTAATTAATAGCACTACTCATTCCTTGAAACGAAAGAGTCAGCCACATATTTTAAAAAAAAAAAATTTAATAATTGTCTATCGACGTAGCTTTTAAGTTGATATACAGATAGGTTAATGCCGCCATGACATGCTCTTGGTCAAGTGGAGAGCTTAAACACCTTGCATTTGGCCACAATTTGTAAATGTGACATACATTTGAAAAGTGTGACTGAACAAAAGCGTGGCTATATGTATTTAAAAGTATGACTAACATATTTCAAGAGCGTGGCTAGATAAACTTGAAAAGTGTGGCGAAATACTTAACACATCTAACCACATTTGCCAAATGTGAGCAAAAAACAAGGTGTGTGATGCTCAATACTTGATAAAGGATTAAGGAGCATAATAGCATTGGCCATATAAATAAATCTATAATCAGCTTACCTAACAAACAACAAAGTAAACATTTGAGTTGAGCCTATTCGTGTTGGCCTTTGGTTTGGAAATCGGATTACCAAACCATGATGCACCGTGAATCCGTGACCATGTGTTTAAGAGTGAAGCATATTTTTATTCTCTCCACGCCACAGCTAATCATCACCTACTTCCCTTTTTGTTTTTTCTTGAAATAGATCACCTAATTCTCTTTCGATAATGGTTTCTTTTTTTTAATTTTTGGTTTCGTTTCAACCATTCTCTTTCTGCCATTTTGAATGACTTGGAAATCAGTAATCGTTTTGCTTGGCATTACTGGAACACACTACGAATCTTATATTAATATAAAAAGTATAATTGCATTGTTACGGCATCATCTATATTGTACTTCAAAAATTGTATTTAAAGTTTGAATCTCATGCATATCACCTAAACCATTCACCTCTACATCAATCCTAATGACTTATATTACATTAGCTATTATAATTATTTTACGGATGTACCATATTTACAAATAAAACAACTAAAACTTCCATCTATTTATAAATAATTTTTTCAAACATTCAATAATTCTTATAAAGTGAGAGACTATTAAAGTGGATTGAATGTCGTAACACGAGACTTTTTATAATATGTTGATTAAGTTGATATGACGAAGATTGAGCCAAAAATAAAATTCTAAGTACAAAAGTAAAATTCTCATTAAAGATGCTTTTATAGCACTTGTTGGATAAAAGTGGTTAGAGGGGATAAGAGTTGGAGAAATTTTATAGCAATTGACTAAATGAAAAATCACAAAAATTAATCATATGTCTTGACAAAAAAACCATAAAACACTGATTCTATGGATTCTTATTTAGTCTATGCACGAACATGAACAAACAATTTTATTCGTACATGGTTAGTGGAATTCCCTCGTAGTTTATGCAATGGTCGGTTTTAAGATATTGAAAACTAATCATATGACAGTGCCAAATTGTTTAATCCAAAAGTTGAAAGCGCATTCAAGAACAGATGTACGAATAACCCTGTAGTGAACCATTACAACCAAATCATGGCCTCACCCCCTTCCCCTGTTTAGTTCCTTTTCCAAACACATCTCTAGCTATTACAAAGCTGCAACATGCTTGTGTTGATCCATTCATTTGTAGTTGTGGTACAATAACCCTATGCAAAAATAGCTCAATCTTTACTATTATACATTCTCCAATTAATTTGATGAGACACCATATACGAAAAACCAAGAAAAACGGACAATTATGCATAGCAGCCTCTATATACAAAAACACCAGGAAAGAAAAAAAAACACATATATTAGGCTGAATATCCAAGCGTCCTCCACTATATTCATTTTGTTTTTATATGTAACTTTGGACTCTCTTCATACGTCCATAATATCTTTCACATCAAACACAAATCTCTAATTTTATCTATTGCCTCTTGTGAGTAGTGTTCTTGTATTCTCTGTTATATGTCTATCCTCTTATTCCGTTATTATAGCCTTGAAGGTGTCGTTGAAGGTATCTTGTTCTGCAAAAATATCCAGGAGAGAGAGTGCCTATAAACCAAAAACGGGGGTAGAGTTTAGTCTATGGTATCAAAAGCCATACATAGAAATTATGCTTTTCTTTTAAAGGGAAAGAATAAATACTAAGAAAGTCAAAGATTAAATACCTCTGGCACATTGAGCTCAAGACGGAACTTAGGGCCATCATAGTGGTGAAGAATTGGCCTGAAGGAATCCTCCTCCAGTGGTTCACACGTCTTCCTAGTAATCACTCGTACCTGTAACCATCATTTATAAAACTCCTAAGCATATATCCCCAACATAGCTGAGATCCAATACGGAACACAATCCTATCCCATTGGTTTTCAACATAACCATGTCAGGTCAGTAAAGAGATAGACACAGTTACTCTAATAGAGCCCTACAAATTCTAAGGGGCCTCCGAGTACTTGCATACTTGTGTCTATGTCTCTGAAGAACTGACATGATCATGTTCAAAATCAACGTGGACAAATAAATAGTTTGATCAATGTATTTGGAGGTAAATTGCATCCAGATACATTCGGGAAGTATGTAGAGTTGGATTGGGGATGATACCTGAGCAGGGAAACGAGATTCGCCAGGGCACTTCTTGTCCTCCCAAGCCGTTGGATCAATGTTACTTCCTCCAAAACTAGCGGCCTAAACAAATCCCACCAAAACATAAGTTTAATACGAACACGGCTCTAGAACAAACAAAGCAGTATCATTAAATCAAATATAAAGTGCTAAAGTGGGAAAGAAGATAAATATAAACGCACCTCAAAGATGCCGTGGAGTTGGTGGGTGGAGTAGTTGTAAAGAAAAAGGGGCAGCCCCGGAGTAATTGCCCGAACTGAATCTCTGTATCGTGGAGGCAGACCTAGCAACAAAAACAATTTCACAAAGAAACGAATTTAGCATAAAAAATCAAACAGTCAATAACTAAATATGAAATTAGGAGGGAAAAAAAGAAGAAAATAAGTAAAACATTATTTAGGGTTAGGTTTAGGAGCGAGCAAGCAAGCAAAGCGGGGGAACGAGGTAAAATACATACGCATAAATATAAAATGGTGATTTCAATCAAATTGATAATTGAAGGATTCAGTTTGCAGTCAAGAACGATGGTCACTTTGGCTGCATTTACACCAAAGACAGCACACAAAGACACGAGCGCATAAAATTTTTATATTTTTGTATCCAACTGAAGCCGCCAGCAATAAAGAGGGCAAAAAACTTTTTTTCCACACAAAATTGGGGCATGGAAGCTATGAAGCAACAGAAATTCTTTCTATCTCTCTCTCATGTCTCTCTAATATCAAACGCGAGTAACAAAGGCAGCCTTACATTACTAAGACAAAACCCTCAATCTATAGTGAAATTAACTCTAAATAATTATAACAAGTGTATAATAATAGAGGGGGGGGAAAAAAAAGAAGAGGAGGGAAACGAACATACCAAAGAGCTGCCTCTTGAGATTCTCAGCCATGGTATCATTGTTGCAAACAAAGATGTATCCCCCAATGGTTTCGTTCCTAGGCAGAGCCTCCGACGGCGGCAGCGTCTTGAATTTTTTGTCGGCAGCCGCCTTCCCATCCTTGTTGTTATCATTATGGTTGTTGTCCCCACCGTGCTTCTTGCTGTTGTTGCTGTTCTTCTTGTTAGAACCCTTGTGTGAGTGAAAAACCTCGTCTTCACCCTTATTCCCACCAACCTTAAGCCCCTTAAGGTTGATATTCAGGTTATTGTTGTTAAGGTTACTGTTAAAAGGAGAATAAGACGGCTTCGAATAAATCCCTTTGTTGAAGCCTCCGTTAAGACCTAATCCAGAATCCAAACCCATACCAACACCAAAAAGGCTTTTGTTGTTGTAGTTGTTAATGTTGTTGTTGTTGTTGTGAGGCAGAGTGAAAAGAGATCCATCGTTGTTGTTGTTAGTGTTGTAATTGTTCATCTGCTTCCACCCATCGTTGTTGAAATCGGAAACCGGCGCCTTTGACTTGTTGCTGCTTAGAGAGTTGATTTCGCCGCCGACTTTGATGTCGAAGTTCCTTCTTTCGTCGGGTCTCTTGGAACCGCCGTAATTGTTGCCCCAAATCGAATCGTTCATAGAGAGATTCACCAGATTCGATGTGTGTACCCTCAGCTGGTCACTGAATTGCCAAAACGACTGCTGATTGTTCTCCATCTTTCCTTCGAATTTGTGAGAAAAACTTTCAAAGTTGAGAGTGCAATTTGAGTATCTGAAATCTATGAATGTGTATATAACAATGAAAATGTTACTATGCAGAGAGAGAGAGAGAGAGAGAGAGAGAGAGAGAGAGAGAGAGAGAGAGAGAGAGAGAGAGAGAAGGTAGTGGGGGCAGAGAGGTGCAGAGATTGGAACAGAGTGAAATTGGGGAAAAGAAGGAGGGATAGGTGTTAAGTATATAAGATGGGAAAGTTTGGACTTTTATTTTATTTTATTTTTTTTGGAAAAAAGGAAAAAGAAAAAGAAATTTTGAAAGTGTTAATGAAATGAAACTTCCGCGAAGGTTAGTGGGATTAGGGTAGGGGGGCTTGCGTGTTTAATTTGTCAAATGTTGAAATGAGATTTGTCTTTGGCTTTGTCAATCAATTTTTGTTTTTAATTTAGATTTAAATTTTGATTAGGTGGGGGATGAATGATGATGATGCTAAAAACGCGTTCATGTGATGTGATGAGGTGGAACAGAGAGAGAGTGGAAGAGGGGGCAGTTGGGGTTTTTTCATTGTGTACTGCTTTCTAGAAGGCATCACACGTTCTACACTGACTTGTCATTACTTGAGTTTGAGTTCACACCAAGACTTTTTCTTTCTTTTTTTTTTTTTTTTTACTGCTTCATATAAAAGAAAAGTAGTATTAAGACCAATTAAAATACTACAACATTCAATAAAGTTATACAATAATTTAATTACAAATCTCAAGATCTCAAGATATCGCCACGAAATCGCCAGACGATTTCAGACATAAGACTTATATATAAATATAAATTTTTTTATGAAATATATTATGTGATGTAAATTTTTTTGGGAGAATATATATATATATATGTAATAAATTCCTCAAAATGAATTACACATTAAATAATTATGTTAAAAAAATAGGTGTTTGCATTTTTAATATCGCCTTGACTTAAACCACAACATGCAAATTCACAATCACAACCTCCTTTTATTTATTTTCTTAATATACTATTTGTTACTTTTCTTAAAAAATAAAATAATAAAGAGAACGAACTTCCTTAGTTGCTAAGATATGGAAGTTTGGACGCGTAAGCGTAGGTAAAAACACTGGATCCTGTGAGTGTGTGTGTGTGACACACTTTGAATGCTTTTGGATGTGGATGGGGTGGTCCGTGACCGACGGGCACGTCGGTTTATTTAATTCATGTTCAATGTACCTCCATTAACGCCAACGACTGTGTTTGGTGGCCCCGTCTGGACATTCATATCTTTAGATATTTTTTTTTAAGAACAACAAAAATAGTTCATTCATAAATAAACATAAAAGCACTTGCAAATAAATTTTTTTTATCAAATTTAATGTAAATAATAAATAAATATGTTTTATATTCTGAATTAATTGAAGATTTGTAGTTTTATTATTCATCTAAAGATTATTGATATCTAAACATTTTTCACATAAAAAATCAACACAAGTATTACAATTTCAACCATGCATTATGCTTCATTTCAGTATAAATGTGAATATCTTCATGGTCTATCTTAAACCCTAAATTTTCTACGAAATAAACACCACAAAAATAACATAAACACTCAAGAACTAGAATGAAGACAACCACAAAGGGAACGACAAACCCAAGCTTTGTTATTACAAAAAACATATCTAAATTATTTATTGAATCAAAATTCTAAATAATGAAAGAAGAAAAAGCAGTGGGATTGTCGAAGATCAGACAAACGTAAGAGAGAACAAAGAAAATAGGACTAGGGCCGAGTCTCCTCTTATTTCAATTTATATATATATATATATATATACACACACATATATATCTTTAGATATGTTGATGTATAAATAATTAAAATTTTAAATATGTTTATGTTTATAAAAATGTAATAAATTTGATATTATAAAGTAATTAATAGTGGAAGTAAAATCTTGTTATCAATTATTTTATAAGACAATTAAAATTTTAATTACTAATTTTACGGATTAAATCTAGCAAAGTCTTAGACTCGATATACATGATTAGGCGTTCAACCAGGTCTCTCATCCTCGCCCAGCTTAATGGCTTGCGAGCGTTATGAACGTTGCGGAATCCAACATAAGTTCTCATAAGGCTTATGAGTATTAAGAAATTCAACATAAAGCCTCGTAAAATTTATGAACATTACAAAATCATAAGCGTTCATACTTACACCATAAAATGGGCCTTCTGCTACTACACAAGGTACGTCTTAGACCATTGTCACCTCATAATTCACTCACATATTGACTTGGGCGTTGGAGTGGCTTTTGCAAGTACCACCCCCACCAGCCAATGATGTTGCTCATCACCACTGTGTTCACCACCATCAAGCTATTGGATTAAACCCAAGGTCAAAGTTACGAGCTATCTCAGTACATCCGAATTGCTCGTAACACTAACACATAATTTATAGTTGTTATTTCGGTCTCTCTTCTCCTTATTTTTCCTTTCCCTTTTTTAATTTCAAACCATTTAATGAAATCACACGTATAACTAGGGGTGTACATCAGGTGAACCAATCCACCAATCTCGCACAATTTGAATTTTGAAGTCAATTGGGTTGGCTTGTTAATTTTGAAGTCAACTGAAGCAAATCATCTAAAATTGAATCAACTCGTCTACCCAACAAAGACTCTCTTTTTTTACCTAATGTTACCTAACTCAATCGAATGCATTGATCCTTATCTTTTTAAGGGGAAAAATAATAAATTTTATCCAAATCAACCCAAAAAATTAACCAAAGCCCTAAAAAAAAGAAAGAAACTCTTAAGCACAACAACAACAATAATAATTGTGCCAAAAACTTTAAAATAATGGCAAAAAATTTGAAACAAAAATATCTCGATCATTCGTTGACTCGCTAGATTCACCTAACAATTCAACGAATTAACTTGATATGGGTTGTCTTATTTAAAATTACACAATTTTATTCATTCAACCGGTCATTAAATTCGTGGATTGAGTAAACTCATCTGAAAAATATGACTTGAATCAATTAACGTAGATCTCTACGTATAAGTGGGGTGCGTGTGTGTGTATATATATATTTCTGATACAGTGCATATAATTGGAGTAACAATTATAATTGGCTTATCCTTTCATTCCCTTCCTCGTTACTATCTGAAAAATAGACTCAATTTCCTTTTTCTTTCACCAATTATGCACACTAGTGGGGCTTAACAAACAAATGATAATTAAGAAATGTAGAAATGAAAATGTTTGTAGTATTTCAAGGGCAATACATATTAAGTCAACCAAAAAAAAGGTAAGACATTTTGAATAATATAGCAAAAACTTATGAGTGAGTTTAATTGTTATGTATTAATAATGTAAAGTTTTTTACATTATTTATTTTATGTGACTATATTTAATTGAATTAAAGTATAAAAAAAATAATTTTTCAAAAAAAATTAGGTAGCAATAAGTACCGATACTTCACTAGGATTAGGTTTCTAAACTCTTTAAGCATGTATAAAAATACTTACAAAGCATCAATTAACTTCATAATATAGTTGCGGTTAGTATTCTTAAATGTAAAATTGTTCATAGATCCAGCGAACCACATATCGGGTGCAATTACTCATGGTTATGGAGCAAGTAACTCAAGAATGCCCACGAGCCCAAATTTAAAAACACCAACTCAACTCAGTTTATGGGCCTAGGGCTGATTATAAGACAATAATACCATTTCAATATTTCTTGGTCACTTGACCTTGCAAGCAATAGCACGCATTCACAAATCACAAGCGTGCTGGTTGGTTTGGCTTGGACTCGGCCGTGTTTTACTTGTAATAAAAGCAAAACGGAGCTTGGGCTTCCTTCCACCAAAGCTGATATTGGAGCAAGTAGGCGAGAGGGCTTTGTATAATTTGAGGAGGGAATGATCACATTTTTTTTACCGATCCTGCCTTCTTTTTATTTAATAAAATATTAACTCGTATTCTCTCTTAATATAATATATATATATATATATATATATATATATATATATATATACACTCATGTGATTTTTTAACTATTTTATGAGGTAAATATCTTATGGTATTTAATTTATTTATTTTTAATGATTTTTACAACTAAATTCATCAATTTTTGTTATTATGTTATGTTTAATATGATTATAAAAAATTTTTCATTAGTCAAATCATTGAAAAATCTAAGTTTAGAGATTTGTAAACCATTTGAGCTTGTGATACACATTTCTATAAATATTATATTAAAAAATATTAAATTATCATATTAGATCAGATAATCCATTAATATGTCATATTAGACAATAAAATAATAATAAAATTAATAGATTTAATTATAAAAATTATAAAAAATAGATAAATTAAGTACCATGAAATATTTATAGAAACTAAAATAGATAAATTAATGGAATATTTACCCCATGGGTAACGAAGAAATCACCATATATATATATATTAATTTAAAAAATATGTAGATACTAAAATTAATACCATTTATTAAAGTGATGAGTCATATTTTTTAATATTTTTTATGACATAATACTAAGACAATGTAGAATCCATATCCAGACCATAGAGTGAGCTGAGCCTATCTCATCAAGATGTGCATTTATGGTCCGTCTCAACAAGGATCAAAGGAAATTCAAAATGGAGGGACCCACGAAAGGATCTTGGAATTCAAATAAATAAACTAGTCATAAACAAAAAACAAAGAGCCGCGGGAGTAGTTAGGAGTTTAGGAGAATAATCATATGATCCATCCTCCACCAAGAAAATGTTGCGGCTTGGGCAGCTCCTCCCCTTCCCCTATATATATATATATTTAATTAAAGAGCGGAGGCGGGTTGTTCAGGTAGTTAAGCGGTTAAAAGAAAATGAATTTGAGCAAGTGGGGGGAAATCACAAAGCTTCCCTGCAAGGCTGGCTGGCTGGCTCATGTTTCGCCATTATCGCCACATTGTTTGTTTTTGCGGACACAACACAATTGGCGACAAATAAATTAGTGACGGATTCCCCAAACTCACCTCTAAACAAAGCTCCCCTTTTTCTTTTAATATATATATATATATATATATATATATATATATATCTATCTATATATACATATATACACACAAACGCACACACTCTGTTTCACACACACACACACATATATAGAGAGAGAGAGAGAGAGAGAGAGAGAGAGAGAGATATGGCAGCAAGAGTTGCTGGTAGTACGTGTCCTTCTGGGGCTTTGGTCAGAAGCAGGTCCTCCTCAGAAAGACGTGCAGCGTCTCAGCTTCACTATGGTGGCCTTAGATTGGCGCCCAACACAATACAAATAATGCCTTCATCATCTCCAACACACATTTCACCTTCAGGTACTTCTTTCCTTTGACCCCTTGTATTTTATTTTAAGCTTAATTATAAATGGAAGAGTTACTACCTAGGCTTGAAGTCGTTTCGTTTCTGCCAAGCAAATGGTTTTGTATGGTGGGTAGTTATTTAATTCTAAGTGGTGACAGTAAAGTAAAGAGGTTACAAGTAGTTATTTAATTTTACATAGTAATAGGGAGAATAACAGTGAAAATAAGGTTGGACATTAAGGAGAAGTTATTTTTTGATATCCCCTTACACAAGGACACCAATCGAAACCAAGGGAAAAACCATTCAACCAATGATTCTTTGCAATTTCCATAATTGATTCCCAAATAACTAACCACCAGTTTTGACATTAGGATGTAAACTAGTATGCATTCTTTTTTCTTATCCTTTATTGTTAACTGAAGCATTCCACTTGGGTTTTTGCAGCACCAAAATGCAGAACAGTAAAGGCCATGGCTTCTCCAACAGTTGCTGCTCCCAAGAGAGAAAAGGATCCCAAAAAGCGGGTAGTAATAACGGGAATGGGTCTTGTGTCAGTCTTTGGCAGTGACATTGATCAGTTTTACAACAAGCTTCTTGGAGGAGAGAGTGGGATAAGCCTAATTGATAGGTTTGATGCCTCAAACTTCTCCGTCCATTTTGGCGGCCAAATTCGCGATTTCTCTTCAGAAGGCTACATCGATGGCAAGAACGACCGGCGCCTTGATGATTGCTGGAGGTATTGCATAGTTGCAGGCAAGAAGGCACTTGACGATGCCAACCTTGGAAGTGAAGTCCTCAAGACTGTAGGTCACAGTATTTTATGGAGTTATTGCAATACCAATTGTTGTTATCTTTGGTTTTCATAACAATATCCATGCTTCATTGTGTTTCTATTAGATGGACAGAACAAGAATAGGAGTTCTAGTGGGAACAGGAATGGGAGGCTTAACTGCTTTCAGCACTGGAGTGGAAGCTCTAATACAAAAGGGATATAAGAAAATCACCCCATTCTTCATTCCTTACTCCATCACCAACATGGGTTCTGCATTGTTGGCCATAGACACTGGCCTAATGGGGCCCAATTATTCCATTTCTACTGCTTGTGCAACAGCAAACTACTGCTTTTATGCAGCTGCTAACCACATTAGGAGGGGTGAAGCAGATATTATGGTGGTTGGTGGGACGGAGGCTGCAATCGTGCCTACTGGTATCGGAGGCTTCATTGCTTGCAGGGCATTGTCTCAGAGGAATGAAGATCCAAAGAAGGCTTCAAGACCATGGGACAAAGATCGTGACGGTTTCGTCATGGGTGAAGGCTCTGGTGTGCTGGTAGGACATAACCAAAAATTTTCTTTTACACTACATATTATCTGTTACTAACAAAGCTATGCAAGCTTGCTTATCAGTCTTTGTTTTAATTGAACTTTTTGTTTATTCCTATGCTACAAACTTGATTTTCTTTGACCGAGAGAAGATAATGGAGAGCTTGGAGAGTGCGACGAAAAGAGGCGCCAACATAATAGCAGAGTATTTGGGGGGTGCCATAACTTGTGATGCTCATCACATGACTGATCCAAGGTCTGATGGGCTCGGAGTTTCTTCTTGCATTATCAAAAGTTTAGAAGATGCCGGGGTTTCCCCTGAAGAGGTAAGCAAAATTGTGTTGTAGTACTGAAAAGCCAGTACCAAAGTTGACATGTTTTCCTTTAAAACCACTTCAGATTCTCATGTTCATGTCAAATTGATGAGTCCTAATTAGCTAAAACCGATTGCACAGGTGAACTATGTGAATGCTCACGCGACGTCAACACTAGCCGGTGACTTGGCTGAGGTTAATGCAATCAAAAAGGTCTTCAAGGATACAGCAGAGTTGAAAATGAATGCAACTAAGGTAACATAAATGATTCACTCATAATCATGTGTATTTCAGAATTCTAACAGCATCCCCTAGATAACCTTGAAGCTTACCATTACATTTTCTTCCTCAATTCAGTCGATGATCGGTCACGGTCTTGGGGCTGCTGGTGGTTTGGAAGCTGTAGCAACTATTAAAGCAATTACCACTGGCTGGTTGCATCCAACCATTAACCAAGATGTACTCTCCAGAACCAGAAATCCACCCTTTAATTTTGATGATTTCAATGTGTTTATGGTCTAATATTCTCCAAATTTTCCACAGAACTTGGAGGCTGATGTTACAATTGACACTGTCCCTAATGTTAAGAAGCAGCATGAAGTTAATGTTGGTATGTGCGATATCTTGGTGTGAATAGTGGTAACTATGTTAACTCCTATGTTGCTGATATAATAACTGTACCACTTTCTGCAGCTATTTCCAACTCATTTGGGTTCGGTGGACACAATTCAGTAGTTGTATTTGCTCCATTCAGTCCCTAAGTACAATTCAAGCTCAAGCTCGAGGAGTTCTTTCCCTTTTTTTCCCCTTCTTTCACATTTATGAGAACCTGTGATTTTGGGACATTCATTCATATGGTTTATGTACCGAGAAAATTTGTTTTATTTGGGGGAATGTTGTAATTTTTATTAATTAAATATTATATATTAAAGTTAATTTTATGATTTCACTTCTGAGCCCAATTTTATGATTTCACTTCTGAGCCCAATACTTGCCACATTAGGTCACTTAGCCGATGTGTCAAATTAAAGTGGGTTTAAAGCCAGACTCGAGACCAACTTTGATCTCACATGATTAGCAATGCATGAGAGAAATTCACTCAAATCCTATTTGTATCTTTAAAACAAAAGTAAAAGGTGCCATGTGACAAATTTCACATTTTTCCAACCAGGCCAGGCTTGCCACTGTTTCAATTCAATTCACTATACTGAGTAGAAGTTTGTGGTACATTTCTGTCAAAGTAGCAAAGGAACTACAATCGAAAATTGGCTCAGTGGGCTTGCTCTTGAAAGCTCGAAGAGTGTGGGTGCATCCTCGAATGGCGTCTCAACATAGATTTTCAATTTTGATCCTACTACAATTACAATTAGTCAGACCCAACTACAAATATGGGGAACATTGCACAATGATGTCACATCTTAAATTATGGCCGTCAAACCGCGGGCCTAAATGGGTCGGATAAAAAATATGCATATTTTTAAGATCCGACTCATTTATAGTCGGTCCGCAAGCCTAAACAGGCGGCCCATTAGTCTGTTTATTTTTTAAAAAAATTCCAAAAAAATAAAAAAAAAATTTAAATAAATTTTTTTAAAAAAATTCACAGGCTCACGGGCCATACAGGTCGGTCCAAATTTTTTCTTCAAATTTTTACTGATCTATTTTTTGCATGTAAAATCCGTCTATTTAACCGAGTAAACGAGCCGGTCCGCGAGCCGGACTCATTTTGACAGCCCTATCTTAAATACATCATAAAAAGCATGTGTTTTCAAAAACATCCTTCTTCTCTAAAATATAAAATTTGAGATTTAGATTTATTTTGAACTGAAGGACATTTTAGACAATTTAGTACGTGTTTTTAGCAAAAGTTAACTATGTTAAATTTGAGGAGAGGTAAGTGTATTTTAAAATTTAGAAGAGAGGTAAGTGTAATATTAACTTAGGGAAGATTTGTATCATTTCTCCTATATTTTGTTTTATTTTTAATTTTGATTCCAATTGGAGGGAACCAGATAAGGAGGATCTTAGAAATCATCTAGATTTGTCATAAACAGAAACAAAGAGGGGCAGTTGTAGTTAGGAATTTAGGACAAATGTTGGGCAGCCTAGCTCCATTTATATCTAATTAAAAGGACGGTTTAGGTAGTTAAGCGGGTAAAAGAAAATGAATGAGCAAGTGGGGAAAATGTCAAACCTTCCCTGCACTGAGACTAAATCCCTTTTCTTGCTCTCACCACTTATTTGTTTGCCAAGTAAGCATTGTGGACCCCACAGCTTCCATCACCGTCAAAAAAAAATCAACTTTTGTCGCACGCGCCATGACCCGTCCTGACGGCATCATGCACCGCCTCCTCGTCCGCGCTCCGTCCAGGACGACTTCTGACAGGGCTAATGGATTTGGCAGCGCAGCTTTGCACGAAGCACACAATGATTCCTTTCCGGTGGGTGAGTATTCTCTCTTTCCTTTTATTAATTCGTCTTATTTTGAGTTTGTTCAAATGCCACTATTTGTTGGGGTTGTCCTCTGCAATGCTTGTATAGTTTTTTGCTATAGTTTTGCGGCAGAGGGCTGTGCGCGTAGAGATAAAAATAGGGTTCTTTAACAATGATGAAATCGCGTGGGGCCCACAATGCTTACTTGGCAGGAAATAAGTGGTGATAGTAAGAAAATGAATTTAGTGTCAGTTCAGGTAAGAACTTCTCCATGGGCCAACCCCAACCCCAACCCCGCCTCGTTTGCACCCGATATATAAATGTATATTTATTCTGCGTTTCCCCATTCACTCAGCTCATTCTCCTTTGTTCCCCTGATCCTCTTCACAGAGAGAGAGAGAGAGAGAGAGAGAGAGAGAGATATGGCAGGAGTTGCCGGTAGTGCGTGTCCTTCAGGAGCCTTAATCAGAGGCAGAGGCAGAAGCAGCAGCAGGGCCTCCTCAGAAAGACTTGCTCATCTGCTTCACTATGACGGCCTTAGATTGGCCTCCAACACAATACAAATGCCTTCACCACCTGCACTGCACATTTCAGCTTCAGGTTCTTTTATTTGAAGCTTATTTATAAATGCAAGTGTTACCGTTATGTGATGTATATGTATATAATATAGTTTGCTTGAATGATCGCTGTGATCTTAGAATATCTGTATTGCCAATTCCCCTCTGTTGTCTTAATTTGTTCCACTTCACATGACATGTGTTCTGTCTCTTTTTGCTACGGTACGCAGTCGGTACCGTCTGCCAGGAAATTAGGTTCTGAAATGCATGTAGTAGTGAATCATAGGAAAGGCTCGGTTGCCTTAAATTATAGAATATAGAACTTCAATTTGAGCTAAACTAAATCCTCTCATAAATCAAACCCTGCATGTTGTAGGTAGAGAAATGAAACACCAACCTAGACCAAGAGAACAACCATTCAAATTCAACCAATAATTCTTTCCAATTTCCTTCGTTGATTAATCACTCCCGATAGCTAACAACTGCGTAAACCTTTATTGTTAACTGAAGCTTTCCACTTGGGTTTTTGCAGCACCAAAATGCAGAACAATAAAGGCCATGGCTTCTCCAACAGTTGCTGCTCCCAAGAGAGAAAAGGATCCCAAAAAGCGGGTAGTGATAACGGGAATGGGTCTTGTGTCAGTCTTTGGCAGTGACATTGATCAGTTTTACAACAAGCTTCTTCAGGGAGAAAGTGGGATAAGCTTTATAGATAGGTTTGACGCATCAAACTACTCCGTCCGTTTTGGCGGTCAGATACGTGGTTTCTCTGCGGAAGGCTACATCGATGGCAAGAATGACCGGCGCCTTGATGATTGCTGGAGGTATTGCATAGTTGCAGGCAAGAGGGCACTTGATGATGCCAACCTTGGAAGTGAAGTCCTTAAGACTGTAAGTCACCGTATTTTATGGAGTTGTTGCAATACCAAATTGCTTAACCTTGGTTTCATAAGAGCAGCTATTTAATTTAACTGTGTTTCTAGCAGATGGACAGAACAAGAATTGGAGTTCTAGTGGGATCAGGAATCGGAGGTATAGCTGCTTTCAGCACTGCCATAGAAGCTCTAGTAACTAAGGGCTATAAGAAAATGAGCCCATTCTTTATTCCTTACTCCATCACCAACATGGGTTCTGCATTGTTGGCTATAGAGACTGGCCTAATGGGCCCCAGTTATTCCATTTCAACTGCTTGTGCAACAGCAAATTATTGCTTTTATGCAGCTGCTAATCACATTAGGAGAGGTGAAGCAGATATTATGGTGGTTGGTGGGACCGAGGCTGGGCTCATACCTACTGGCATTGGAGGCTTCATTGCTTGCAGGGCTTTGTCTCAGAGGAATGAAGATCCAAAGAAGGCTTCGAGACCATGGGACAAAGATCGTGATGGTTTTGTCTTGGGTGAAGGCTCTGGTGTGCTGGTAGGACAAAACCAAAGTTTTTCTTTTTCACTATATATTAACTAGCAAAGCTATTCAAGCTGGCTTACCCAGCCTTTTGTTTTAATTAACCTTTTATTTATTTAATTGGTGAAATAATCAATGCTGCCAACTTGATTTTCTATCACTGAGAGAAGATAATGGAGTCCTTGGAGAGCGCAATGACAAGAGGTGCCAACATAATAGCAGAGTATTTGGGGGGTGCTGTAACCTGTGATGCTCATCACATGACTGAACCAAGGCCTGATGGGTTTGGAGTTTCGTCTTGCATAGTCAAAAGTTTAGAAGATGCTGGGGTTTCCCCTGAAGAGGTAAGGAAAATTGTGTAGTAACGCCAAGCCAGTACAGAAATTGACATGTATTCCTCTAATACCACTTCAAATTCTCATGTTCATGTCCAATTGATGACTCCTAATTAGCTAGAACTGCTTGCACAGGTGAACTACGTGAATGCTCATGCCACCTCAACACTAGCTGGTGACTTGGCTGAGGTGAATGCAGTCAAAAAAGTTTTCAAGGATACATCAGAATTGAAAATGAACGCGACTAAGGTAACATAAATGCTTTCAGAATTCTGTGTTTTCAGAATTCCAACAGCATCCGCTAGATAACATTGAAGCTTATCATTACATTTTCTTCCTCGCTTCAGTCGATGATTGGTCACAGCCTTGGGGCTGCTGGTGGTTTGGAAGCTATAGCAACTATTAAAGCAATTACCACTGGCTGGTTGCATCCAACCATTAACCAAGATGTACTCTCCTGAACCAGAAATTCATCCTATTATTCAATCTTTAATTCTGATGATTCCCACCAGTTTTTAATTAGTTATGTCTAATATTCTCGAACTTTTCCACAGAACTTGGAGGCTGATGTTACAATTGACACTGTCCCGAATGTTAAGAAGAAGCATGAAGTTAATCTTGGTATGTACGATCTCTTGGTATGAATAGTGGTAACAATGTTAACTCCAATGTTTCTGATATTTAAATGTATTTTCTGCAGCTATCTCCAACTCATTTGGGTTCGGTGGACACAATTCAGTAGTTGTATTTGCCCCATTCAGGCCATGAGTAGAGTTCAATCTCAAGCTTTAGGAGTTTTCATCTTTTTTATTCTTCCACATTTATGAGGAGAAGTGATTTTGGGACATTAATATGGTTTATGTACCGAGAAAATTTGTTTCATGTGTTGAAAGCATACCATGGGTTAGTGATTGATTACCAGTATCATGTGCTGTAGTGTACTGAGCCCTGGAGTCAATAAAATAGACATCTGATTTTCTTATGTTCTTGGAATTGCTTTTAGTATCAATGAAATCCAAAACATTATTTTCAGTGATTGTGTTGAAGACTGCCCCTTTTCCAATTCTTATTAAAATTGATCGTTTAGTTTGGTAAAAGTGTTTATGGGCTTTAAAAGTGGGCAAAAGTTGTGTGTGCTTGATCTTTAGGTTAGGCGAATACCTACACCCTACCATTTGCATTTTTGTACATTTAGATCTCATTTTCATCCTTTAGGTGGACGAAATTAAAGACCTACATACATTCATACCAAAATATAACGAGAGAAATTAATTGTAGGTTGTTTGTCCAAATAAGTTTATAGCCTAACTTCCTCACTCCAAAATCATAGGCCAATGTCCCACGTGCATGTGCAACTATAACGAAGAGTGTTGTATGAGAAACATAACTCATTAACTTAATTATTATTCTATCTATTTTTATGAATGTCATTTGACATTATTAAGAACAAAATAAGGATGTTAAGTGATAAGTTGATAAGTTAAGTATCTCAAATATATTTTTTTTAATATTAAATTTCCGTTATTGGCCGAACAAGTAGTTATTATTGACTGAGACCAAAATCCATTGGGTTATAAGTGAGCATGCAAATGCATATAGTTCAACCTAATTCAGTTATCTCATTATTATCGATCAATATCAATGGGAGTTGGTCCGAGTGATAAGTAGCTCGGTATCGCTTAAGCAAACAGTTGTACTCATTGCGAAAATTATTATCGCTCACTGCGAAAGACTAATATAGTTGTACTCATTGGTTGAAGATGCTTCAATATACATGTATCTATTTTCGGCTTAACGAGATAGTACACTAAATTAATATCAATTTTTTTTTTTTAGAATCAAATCAATATCAACATCAAAATATTAGAATTAACATAAATACTATTTACTTTACCCTGATCATTTTTCATTAACAATGCAAATTAATATCGTAAATGCATGAATGCAGAAAACTGTATTCTACATCCCACAAAATCATAGAATATTCTGATGTAGAGAAAAAGAAAGGGCCAAATTTTATTTCATAAAATTATTGGCTTTTGAATATGTAGAACAACTGCAGAGTCATATAAAAGGACACATTTTTGTGTGTACTTTCCTTCAATTCCAAAGGTATATAATATACGGGTAGTGTTTGAGGAATCACCAGCTTCATCACCTTGAAAAACGGGTAATGTTTGAATTTTTATTTTTTATTTTTATTTTAAAAATAACATTCGATAAGGCTTAAATTTAACACTTAATAACATTCGATAAGGCTTAAATTTAACACTTTGTGCATATTATTCTAGCTCCTTACCACTAAACCAATTATAGTTGGCTTGAATTATAGAATATAGAACCTCAATTTGAGCTACTCAAATTTCAAATTTCCCTCATAAATCAAACCCTATATGTTAAGTATGTATGTCGATGGAGAAATGAAAAACCAAACTAGACCAAGAGAACAGCCATTCAAATTCAACCAATAATTATTTCCAATTTGCATCATTTCAAATTCAACCAATAATTATTTCCAATTTGCATCATTGATTAATCATTCCCTGTAATTAACCACCAGTTTCGCATTAGGATGTAAAATCGTGTGCACCTTTATTGTTAACTGAAGCTTTCCACTTGGATTTCAGCCCCAAATTGCAGAGCATTCCGGGTCGTGGCTTCTCCAACAGTTGTAGGTGCCCAGAGAGAAAAGGATCCTTAAAAGTGGTAATAACGAGGATGAGTCTTGTGTCGGTCGTTGGCAGTGACATTGATCACTTTTACAACAAGCTTCTTCATAAAGATAGTTGTTGAAATTTAAGTGAGTATTTAAAAGAAAAATTGGTTAGTGATGATTGATGAACTATAAGTAAGAGCCTTTATAAACTCATTCTTTTAAGGTTTTTGATAATGATGTGATGTTTAAGTTATTTGTGTGGTTTTTCACTTAACCCACCAATTATAAACTCCCCTCTTCAAATGGCTACATTCATGTCCATGTTAAGAATGATCGGCGCCATATATAAAGTTTTAGAGACAAAAAAACAAAAAACTAACAGGTTTGACAATTGTTAAATTCAAAGAATAACAAGCTAGTTTGACTGGTCTCACCATGAACCAGTACTTAGTTTAATCAGGTCATTATCTCAAAATTGGAATATTAAAAACAAGTGAAAATCGGCCAAAAAAATCATAAACCAACGAGACTATGACTGCTAGCTGGTCACACCATTAACTGGTTCTGAAAAAAAAAAAAAAAAAGAGAGAGAGATGAAGAGATGTGATAATTGCGGCCAAAGTCACGTTGGTTGGAGGTCGAGGATTTGAGCTCAGCTAGTTCAGAGGGAAGCTAGCGGTGGGAGAAGGAGTTTAGTCCATTAGTTCTCTTTTAAGATATGTTTGGGAGATTTAGAGACGATGGAAGGGCATAGTCATTAATGGACTTGGAAGGAAAGGCAAGGAGGGGAGAGATTTCAATCAATTCACTAGTTTGTTTAAATGCTTAAGAAGTTTAATGATGTATGGAAGAAAATTTTGTGACTTAAACCTTCCTTGACAGCCAATTTGGAGAGTCACAAAATGAAGGTTTTGGATGACAATGGAGGGCAAGGTGACCCTTCTAAGCAATTCTACTCTCTCCTCTTAAATGTCTTCTAAACAAATATTATTTAAGTGTAGTCAGGTCATTTTTTTGTCGCTTCCTCCATTTCCATTTTTTGGGTGCACGCAACATATGAGTGAGGAAGTCAATGTTATTATGTTAAGTTGCATTTTTTACTTATTGCTGTTGTGTTTTCTCTTTAAAATCATTATGAATAAACTAATACTTTTTCCTTTTTTAAATAATTGCACACTTTTTATTTTGCACAAACATTAAAAAAAATTATTAAAAATATATCAAAATTAATAAAATTTAATATTATTTTACAAATTATCTCTATTAATTTCTTCATTTATTACTTTGTCTCTCTTTCACTACTCTCATTAAATAGAGGTATACTAAAAAAAATTAATTAATGTAATCTAAATTTAATAAATAGATAATTACTTAAAATAATAAGTTAAATTGGAAAGGTGGACAATTATTCGAGAAATAAAAGAGCAAGAGACAAGGGATAAAATTTAGCGTGTGTTAGATATTTGGCTACTCACTTCTTAGTACGTATTTATCCCTGTTGGGAGATTAATCCACTACAGTCAGGTGTGTGACCCGGGTCAACTGAGATTAGTCAAAACTAAGTCTTAAAATCGGGCAGACAACCAAAACAAAAAATTTACTCTAGAGACTTTAGTTTCACATGTGTTATTAAAATTTTGGCAATTCTTTTTATTATTTTTCAAACAAGTTTATTTTAAATTTATGTTTTTCTAAATAAAATTTCTAAGTAAATAATTATAGCATATATAGCTAGTCATATGTGTATGTGTGTGTGTATATATATATATATAATATTTCGTTTAAACTTTGGTGGAATTGATTGAACTAATAAACCCTTGAGCCAATAATATTGTGTGGTCTGATATCTGGTTTAATTTTGATAACCTTGATTTTTAGTATTAATACCAATGAACTTATGATATCATGTGGGTTGATGTATACTATAGAATTTAAAACTTGAGACTTGAAAGCTCTTATCTATATGAATTATGTAATTGTTATGCTTTTAAAACTATTTTTATCATGTTAAAATTTGCTCTTCATTTATATATATATATATATATATATATATATAATGTCTTACTCTAGTATCCTATTAAATTTAAGGGTATTGATATCCTATAACATCTATGGCTAAAAACTAGTCAGATGTCCTACTGACTTTAATTATTTATTATTTTAAACTTGAAAACATATTATGGTCATTGAATATAAAGAGGTACCGATATCCTTGTAAAAACTAGAGTACTGAAGGAAGAACCATATATATAATTTATTATAGGTCAGTTAAACCAATGAACCTCTGAACTACGATCATGATCAATTCAATGTTCGGTCTGAGTTAAAACCCTTGTTAGTCACGTATAAAGTTTAAGAATGAAGTTAATCATTAACTCTATTTTTAATTATGACTTTTTTTTCTTTCGGGTCAACTATTTTGAATATGGCTAGAAGACCATGCCTAGTATTATGGTGGGTAAGCATTTCTTGTAGGTCCACTATCTCTCGACCTATCATATTTATCATGCCATATTTGTTAGAACCAGAAGCATTATTATTGTACACAAATATGCAATGAAAATTTTATTGATCTCGAAGCCAATTCATTTTTATTGGTTGGAACTGGCCAAAATCAATAAATTGGACTAGTCAAGACTGGACCGGTCTTTTTTTTTTTTTTGAAATTTTAAAAAAATATTTAAAAGAAAAAATAAATTTTTTATTGATTTTTATGTAATACACTAATACCTATATATTTTGTTGAAAAATATATTTTCACAACACTAATAATATATAAACATTATGTAAAAGGTAATTTTTATTTATTATATAGTATATAATTAATCATATATATATATACATATAAATAATTAAATATATATATTTTTATCTGACCTCAATTAAATTTTTAGTTGAATTAATTGAACCTTTGAACGCTTATCTCAATCAATTTGATGTCCGGTCCAATTTTCCTAACCATGATATTTTCACAACTTTCTTCTTTCCTCACTGAGAGTACGGAAAAATTCATGAATACTGCCCCGTCTTCAAATAGCCAGCTCACACATTTCACTACCTCAGCATATGCACAGCACATGACTCCAATCATATACTCTATTAATTACTCGTTTTGTTTCGTAATGTTTATACATTTTATCATTTTAACTTCATCCATAATTCAATATATTTAAACACAATTTATGTATAAATATATTGAAGTATGAGTGAACTTAAAAATATGAAAAAAAAAACTAACATTATGGTACAAAGGAGTAAATGATTAAATCAGCTAATATTAGAATTAACATTCATCATTATTTAATAATCATTAATCTCTTTGTTCACGGTTAATTGTGACTTTTGCTTTTGACATTTTAAATTCATTTCCAATTCGATGTATTTAAATGCAATTTGGATCTAAAAAGTGTCAACTACATAGTCTGATTTAATGAAAAAGATTTTCTTCCAAAATAAAGGTGAGTATATTTGGGAATAAATAAATGAAATTCAAGCGATTAACTTAATAATCTTTTGTTATTATCGTCCTTTTTTTTTGCCATTAATTTTTTACCTTTAAAATCTTTTGCCATAATTAATTACAGATTTCTTTGCTCAGCACTAATTGTGCATAGGGACAAATGCAGATTTGTTACCCCCAAAAAAGATTGGAATGTTTAGAATGGAAAAAAACATTGTTAACATGATCAGTGACAGGGAGTCGAGATTGCTTATTGATTTTGGTTCCAAAAGAAGTCATAGAACATAGCAATATATAAGAAGGAAAAAAGCATAGATATTTTGCACAGCTTCTTTGAATTATATTATTAATGCAACCAAATAATTCATGAGGATAACAATGGCATTATCCATGCGTCATGTGTTTTTGTCACTTCTCCTTTGGTTTCTGCTGCATGAACCTGCCCAAGCAATCAAACAGGCTTGTTGTTTCCACTATATCCAGCTTCCTATGTCACAAGTTTTATGATTTCTAGCATCGAAAAAATGTTTTGATTTTCTTACAACTTTGGAATTAATATTTTCATATTTGCATGTTCAAACTTGGCCTAACGGTTAGTATTTTTGTTTTGATATAGTCCTACATTGTGTACTTGGGATCAAATTATTTTGGTGAAAACCCTTCATTAGATGATGTTAAATCTGTCACCAACTCTCACTACGATTTACTTGGATCTTACGTTGGAAGGTACACATAATTTAACCCTTTAAGTCCATGAATTAATTAAGTAATTAATTAGTACAAAAAGCAAGCCTAAACTAATTGGAGGTAATATTTTGTGACACAGTATTGAGAAGGCAAAGGAAGCAATCTTTTACTCTTATAACAGATATATCAATGGCTTTGCAGCCATACTTGATGAAGAAGATGCCGCCAAAATTGCAAGTACGTAATTTATATTCACGAACTTCTCTTTAACATAATTTTACTCTGCATATATTTTTTTTTATTGATATTCAAACTTTATTATTAGTAAGACTGACTAATCTAATTTGAGATAAATTATTAATTTTTTTATTGGTGCAGAAAATCCGAAGGTGTTATCAATTTTTCCAGACAAACGAAGAGAATTGCACACAACCCGTTCATGGAGTTTTCTTGATTTAGAGAGAAATGGTGCGATTCCAAAGAACTCAATATGGAGAAAGGCCCTTGGTCAAGATGTCATTATCGGAAACTTAGACACGGGTAATTGATGCATGAAGAATATTTGTTTTTGCCCTTAGCATGCGTAATGTGCATAAATTTCATCTTCTATTTGTTTTTTACATTTTAAATGGCTGTGCAAAAGTTAATGAAAATAATTTACATTTGAAACTGAAAAATTAAGTGAAATGCATGTATTCTTTTAGAGATAATAAAATAAAAATATATTAATTTTTATGCACTGAGTTTACACTATCATCTAACTGTTTTTACTTATATAACATATGATTAAATGACAATGTAATATAAATTTTCACCATCAATCTTATAATATCAATACATAAAAATTAATCTCAAGTAAAAAGTTAAGTTACTTTGAATTATAAGAATTTAGTTTTAACTTATAAAATGAATGGATTATGGCATTAGAAGGGGCATGTGCCTTTAATAGACCAACACAAGTGTACACAATTGAAAAAGAATTGTCAACTATTTTTTATTTTATTTTATAGAAACCATGGTAGTTGATGAATGCAATAAAGTGTCACAACTCATTTATTCACTAGCACTTTTTTACTCCGTGAGATAACAACTTTTCCGGCTTCTTATCAATCACCCTACATGTATCTGACAGATTGATCGTTAAACTCAAAAATCAATTTGCTTTTGTTAATACATATACAATACATACTTACATGGGGGCTTTGAGTGTTCATTTATCAACTGCTAGCATTTTTAATTAAATAATTCATGCCCAACTCCAACTCTCTTTATGTTCATGTTGTGACAGGTGTTTGGCCTGAATCCAAGAGTTTTAGTGACAAAGGGATGGGGCCAATTCCTAAAAAGTGGCGCGGAACTTGTCAAACCGATGAGAAGAATACAGATAAATTTTACTGCAATAAGTTAATTGTGTGGAATCAAACTCCATCCATTACGCAGGAAGCTTATCGGAGCAAGATATTTTGCCAAAGGGTATTCGGCAAATAGTGCTGATAAGGAGACTTTTTCAAGTGCACGAGACTTGGATGGTCATGGCTCGCACACTTTATCAACTGCAGGTGGTAGCCGTGTTCGTGGAGCCAGTGTATTTGGGTTTGGCAATGGAACCGCGACCGGTGGATCCCCGAAGGCTCGCGTTGTAGCCTATAAGGTGTGTTGGCCGGCGTGTTTCGATGCAGACATTTTGGCTGCTTTTGAAGCTGCCATAGCCGATGGAGTTGACGTCCTCTCCTTGTCCCTGGGGAGCGATGCAGCCTTCGACTTTTTCAAGAGCAGTATTTCCATAGGGTCCTTCCATGCTGTTTCCCATGGCATTGTTGTGGTTCTGGACCAAGTCCTTCCACTGTCTCCAACTACGAGCCATGGGTCCTCACCGTTGCTGCTAGCACCATTGATAGAGACTTCACCAGTTACATCACGCTCGGTGACAAGAAAATCCTCAAGGTACGTATATTTTATCTGATAAATATTGTTATGTGTATTAATTTTATATGACACGCTCACATTTTTTGTTTTATTCTCCTTGGCCAGGGAGCAAGCCTTTCTGACTATGGATTACGGTCTACTAAGTCTTACCCATTAATTAGTGCTGGCAATGCTAAAGCTGACAATGCAAGTGAAATGGAAGCGTAAGAATGCACATACCAAGATGATTTTTCCAGATAAGCTATCTCTTAGGACGTGTTTGGTTGGGTTGAAATTGAGAGAACAAATTTCATAGACAAAGATCATGTGTACCAATTTTTAACCGCAACCAAACACAACCTTAATGCGCATTTCTTTTAATTACACACCTTGCCAATTGTTTCAGGCTTCTTTGCCTGGATGGAGCTCTCGAACCTAAGAAGGCCAAAGGAAAAATATTGGTTTGCCTAAGCGGCAAAGTGACCGGAATTGACAAGGGTGTGGAAGCTGCTCGTGTAGGGGCTGTTGGAATGATCTTGGCTAACGATGATAAATCAGGGAACACAATTATACCTGACCCTCATATTCTTCCTGCTTCAAATGTTAACTTCACTGATGGAACTTACATTTTTTCTTACATTAATCGCACCAAGTAACTTTCTTCCTTGCTTCAAGGTGTTTGACTTTTTCCTATACTTATTCATGTATAGCATTTTAATTATATTATTATGCACGTATTACGCAGTTCTCCCATGGCATACATTTCTAGAGTGAAAACAGAATTGGGAACAAAGCCAGCTCCATTTGTGGCTTCATTTTCTTCAAGGGGTCCCAATGTCATTGAGCCAACTATCCTCAAGGTCTAGTTTGCTAATTTGTTTTGATGGTTGTTGGTCGCTCTCTCGGTTAATTATCATATATATCTCAAGTAATGACGCAACTGTAATTTTTTTTTTCTTGTTTATTTATTTATTTATTGCAGCCAGATGTCACTGCACCAGGATTTAACATCATTGCTGCTTATACTGAAGCTATATCTCCAACAGGACTAGATTCTGATAAACGCATAACTCCTTTCAATATTATGTCTGGAACTTCAATGTCATGTCCTCATGTTTCTGGCCTTGTTGGGTTACTCAAATCACTTCATCCTGATTGGAGTCCAGCAGCTATTAAGTCGTCAATCATGACCACGGGTACAATATAGATGATTTATAGTTGTAAGATTATCACGTTCAACTTATTACGTATAACATCCATTAAATGCAATGCCTTGTGCAGCAAAGACAAAAGATAACACCAAAAGGCCTATGCTGAATTCGTCTTTGGAAAAGGCAACTCCATTTGACTACGGTGCAGGCCACATCCAACCTAATCGTGCAGCAGACCCAGGGCTTGTGTATGATCTAACTACTACTAATTATTTGAATTTCTTGTGTGGTCATGGTTACAACAGTTCCCTCATTAAATTGTTCTATGACAAAGCTTATACTTGTCCAAAGCTATTCAATATAGCAGATCTCAACTACCCATCAATCGGAGTCACTTTCTTTGGTAATAGACATTCTCAGACTATTACTCGTACTCTTACTAATGTTGGGCCTCCAAGCACATACAGAGTTCGGGTCAAGGCACCTCCGAAAGCTTTAGTTTCAGTTGAACCTAGCATTCTAAACTTTAAAGAAAATGGTGAAAAGAAGACATCCAGAGTTACATTAACATTGAGACCACTGGAAAAGTACAAGGGTGATTATTTCTTTGGGGGTTTGGATTGGACCGATGGCAAGCACCATGTCAGGAGTCCTATTGTAATTAAGTATTCGTATTAGTGAATTGTAGATTGTTGAATTTACTTACCAACAATTAAAAGTGGTCTCTTCTATTTTATTATATGTACCAAGGTGGTTTTATTGGTGTTTGCCGAAGGTATCTGGAAATGATAATTGAATAAATCAACACTACTAGAAATATGATTATTACCGTCCAAAAATTACTGTCTGTTAGTTTTCGACGGTATTACCGTCGGCATTTACCACTTTACGTAACCGGTTCGCGGAAAAAAACCAAGCAATATGTCCATTACCGTCAATAACAGCCGACGGTAAACTGAAACACCCTAGCTAACTGTTTACCCGTACGTAGTAAACAAAGCTCACTAGGTTGTTTGCTATCTGATCGGAATACCTTAGTCCATCGTTATCTTTTAAAAATAGAGGTTTAAGAAAATAAGGACCAATTTTAAACTTTTCATTGACATTACATAATTGTGAAACTAGAGCCATGCGTCTGAAAAACAAATATAACAAAGCGTCTAACAGTAGTATAATAGAGCATCCAATATACAACTAGTGGTCCATCATAACAAAGTCACATACATAAGATACATCATATGTACATAGATCAAAATATCGCTACATGAGTCATAATACAGCATCTCAAAATACATATCAAAATACAAGGGCTGCTAGAGACCCTTGGCAAAAATCTGGACACCCAGCTCTCTCTATGTCCCTATCCTGTCACTGCCGCTCATGGCTCTGCGGGCGGCTCATCGGCATCCTCAAAACATGAATCATCATCAGTACCTGAAGTCAATAAGGTAATGGGAGTGAAAACGGTAGGTTCTCAGTGGAAGTAACTTTAGTTCCTAAGTCGCGTCTCATATTAGGTCGGACTTCAGGCCGCTCAGAGATCTCTAAGTGAACATGTATACTACATATCCTACTGATTATTATCCGGCCTATCTGAACGGCTTTATCTACATTACTATGTGATCTGGGAACTACTCTTGTTTACTACGTTCTCGTGCTGATTAACATTACGTTTACATACATAGCCGTCCCGAGCGTTCTCTTGACGGTAACAACATAACAACAAGATAATTGCTTAAAATCTCTCATGCATAATAGAATAGTCAGAATAACCAGAATGCACCTTTTCACATACTTATGCAGAACATAATAAACATGCTAAATGCTCATGCATTACATAATACTCAGCTTTTGGAATATATGTTATTCCCACCCTAGTATTGTCCTCTCTTGACATTACTATGACGGAATAACCTCGCACCTC